>QVRM01005575.1:157500-219336 GCA_003439945.1 Dermanyssus gallinae | reverse complement strand
AAGACTCAAGGCTTTCGGTGATCTCACGGGCTATAACTTTACATCTGTAGTTATCAAGCACTCTCTGCGTTACACGTTGCTCCCAAGGACCTGGATCCAACTTCAGCTTGACAAGCGACTCTGCCTCCTGCTTAGCTATGTGCAGCCGGTGGTGAGCACTCGGGTCGACTAGCGCCTCTGCCAGCGGGCTGAATTCTAGCACAGACGCTGCGCAACATATGGGTGCCAATTCTACAGCTGATCGAACACCCAGTCCACCTTCTCTTATGGGGAGGCTTGCTCTTCGCCACGTATCGTCCGTGAAATCGATGTTAAGGACTTCACTCAGTATGTCTCTCGTAGAGTCGTCATACGCTCGCAGGGCGTCGGGACATTGGCTTGTCGGTGAGGTGCGCAATGTGTAGTTGAATTTCGGGGAACCTAGACTATATCTCCAAAGACATAGTGCAGCTTGTGAGTGCATGGCCAACAAACGAGGCCGTGTCTGCAGCAACGCCCGGCGTTTTTCTGTTAAGATCTTGTAGATACTTTGTGGACTAAGTGGAGCCCCAAGGACTTCTAACTCGGCCGGGTTAACTTGCTTACAGCCTGGTAGAACGGCAGCAATGGTTTTGCGTGCTTCGTCTCGTTCCTGGGTGTCCCCCCCAACCGTTATAACTTCGCACTTGGAAAGATTGAGGATTGTTCCTCCTTCATTTGCAAACTCTATTACCTTAAGTATGTCAGCGGCCACCACTTCTGCCGGTCCTCCTAATGTACCATCATCCAGGTACCAGATGTTCAATGGGCTTCTCATTCGTGCCACTAGACTGGAGATACCCAGACTGAACAAGGCGGGGCCTAGTGGGTCCCCTTGTTGCACTCCATTTGTTGATTTAAGTGGCTCTTTGTCACACCAGGATAGAAGTGACGGGTCCCTGTAGCATTGCCATACAAGTGGAAAGAGTTCCGGTACGTGTAGTCTTACTTCTTCTAATATTACGTCGCGTCGTATTGTGTTAAAAGCATTGCTAAAATCTAGCTTCACTAAAACCCGCACAGGACCGTCTGTTTCGATGTATGCTCGTACAGCGTGAACGGCTGCCTCCGCGCCTCCTTTTATGGAAACCCCTACTTGCCTTGGTCCTAAAGCTTTTGTTATGGATCCCTTACTGATCGCGATGGCCACCTTTGCTACAAGCCTTCGGATTGTAAGGCCACATGCTATAGGTCTGATTGAACCGTCCTTCTTTTTTAGGGCCGTAAGATTTGCCCCGTAAAAGGTCGTCAGGCAAGAAGAAGGGAGGCTGCCGTTTAGTGCCGAGGCCACCAGAGAGCAAACTTCTTCCAGAAGTCTTCCGGATGAGGGTACTGAGTTGTCAAGCATGTCCCGGAGATGTCGGGGACGCAGCCCATCTAATCCAGGTCCAGATGCTACGGCGAAAGATCGGACGGCGTCAACAACCAATTTATGATGTACGGTGTGTCCTCTTGTTGTTACTGGTGCCTGGAGGGATCCTAGGCGTTCGCTTGCGTCTGCCAATGGAGGGGGGTGCTTCTTTCTTAACTCCTGCTCCGTGTGATTGTTAAATGGTGCAAAAGAGTCGGTCGAAAGAAGGATCCGTGCGGCGGAACGTACATCACCTTCAGCTAATTTGCGCTCTGCCATCTTCCCCCTGTCGTGATCTGTATCAAGTGATGTGTCGTACTGTATAATGTTACGGTTACACTCGTCTAAAAGACTTGCAAGTGTTTTCCACCGCGATTCAGTAACGTTCTTCCTGATTATTTGGCATAATGACCGATCATTGTTTCTCAGTGCTGGGATGCGTAGCAAGAGTATTGGCATTATTAAAAGCTTCTCCCAAGATGCGTTGTCCTTCCTTGTGTTGAAGTTGGAAAGTGCTTCAGCGTATGCTGCGCAGCATATTTCTCTAACTCCTCTGGGTATCACTTTGACTAGTTTAATGTTTCGATGCACCCGGGCCAGGGAACGAATTAGCGTAATTGAGTCGAGGGTCGTATCCGATTGCCTGTTCGGGTCGTCTTGTGCCGAAAGCGATGCAGGCGACGACGTGTTTCTCAAGGGTTGACTGAGTGGAGGCCGGGTATCTGCCGGATGGAGACGTGTCGTATGCATACGCAAGCCCCGGAGTGACCTTAGGCACTTCCTGCATATTTCGCAGGTATATGACTGTTGTGATCGTAGTTGGGGTTGATCGGGGTTTGTATAAGCTGAAGGTAGGGAGCTCATGGTTAACTCGTCGTTTTCTGATTATTATTATTATTATTATTATTATTATTATTATTATTATTATTATTATTATTATTATTATTTTTATTATTATTATCATCACCATCAACAGCAGCAGCAGTAGCATCATCATTATCGTCATCATAATGCAAACAATTATCAGAAAAATATGAAAGCACCTTCGAGGAAATCGTGCCTAGGTCGTCGCGGGTTTCAGTTGGCCTGCTCTCTTTTTTTTTATAAATCAATCTACTACTGCCGCAATCACGTTGGTGTCTTGCTCAGTGTGGATAATCGAGGCATCTGGTTATTACATGCAATTACTAATAGCGAAACCTTAGCTCCTTGGTGTCAGTAGACGCTTAAGGCGAAGACTGTGTGTGTGTGTGGGGGGGGGGGGGGGGTTTAATGAGTAGCCGAGCCTTTTCGTCGAACGCAGACATTGAACGCAATGTCTCCATGTTCCGTCGGGTGAGGTATGTCGCATTCTGCGACTTGGGAGACAGCGCGGCGTGTCTGGGCACCCACCGCGATCATCCCAGCGAAAGAGATCGGATTCCCGCCAGACTTCTGCTGACACTGCTGCCGCTCATTGCTATTCCGACTTATTTTTGCTGGCCAGGCTGCCGGAGGTTTGTACGTGGCTCTGCAGTGCGCCGATCATCACTACCCCATTACCTGTACTTGGAAGAGAAACCAGTCAGAAAGGAAGGTTTTTTTCCAGGAGGTACCCTGCCGTCAGAGAGTAGACGTCGAATAAGTAGTATACATCCGTACGCTCACAGAAGGATTGATGGCCACCCAAAGTAAACTTTAGTCCGAGTTGACGAAAGATGATCATTAGGCAGGTTATGCGGCGCTTGTTCCTACGCAGAATACGTACGCTAATTTATGTAACATGAGTATACACTTCGTCAACGCTAATGTTCTCAGAATAGGAGGCACGGCAGTGTATGCTTATATATATATATATATATATATATATATATATATATATATATAAAGGGTGAATCCGAAAGTTATAGTACATGGAATGTTTCCGTCAAACCGAAATCACCAAAGTATTTCGGTCTGTTTTGCTTAGAACCGCAGTTCGTCGGCTACGCACAGACCAAATTTCGCCAGAACTCGGATTGATGGGCCAAGACTTGGTCCCGTTATGCGAAGATTATGCATATATATCGTATTATGTGAAGATCGTTTACACATACATAGAAAATATTATGATGATTTATCAATCATTTACAAAACGTTTGCACACTCGGCAGTGCTCGCCTTATATATATATATATATACTCGTATATATATATATATATATATATGAGAGCGGATCGGAGTGCTTTGTTACTTTATAATTTCGCCGCCAGTATAAAACCACAAAGATCTTCCGGCTTATTAGGCCTAGAAGCACCATGCATTGGTTACACACAGGCCAAATTTCGGTATTTATTGTTTGAGTTTCGTTCAAAAAAATGGAACAAACGAAGTTCGAATTTTTAAGAAGCCGAAAATGAAAGAGCAACATATCGGCATTAAATTCTTTGTTAAATACCAAATCATATATTTTGAAGGGCTGGAAATATTTATGCTTATGGTGATCATAAAGTTTTTCGAAATTTTGTGCATATATGGTAACCTCGATTGCGCAACGAACGTGAGGAGACCGAATACGATCTCCTTTCGAGGAAGCCGACGTCAATAATAGAAGAAAACGTTACGAACATTCATGATATCTTCCGTTGATATCGTTTACTTAAGCGTTACCTAACAAGTAACGCTTGCTAAATTACTGTCAGTGTGATAGCCGAGGAACTAGAGATATTTTATGGATCAGTTATAAGAGTCTTAATCAATATTTAATGCGTTAAAGGACTGGCAGCGAAGTTTTTTCCAAAAATTGTGAGATTCCAGCAAATAATCATGCGTTAGGAATTGAGCTTTTCGGCGGTACCAGAGAATCCTGTATTGCTTCAGAGAGTGGTTACAGGAGACGAGTCATGGGTATATAGGTACTACATCAAGACCAAAGCCCAATCCTTCTAGTGGTGCTTCAAAGGAGAGAATCGGTCGGAGAAATTCAGACAGAGCACATCCGACACCAAAGTTCTGTGGACCATTTTTTCGACCAGCAGGGAATTATCTTCCATTCATTTTTGCCCGCACCACGATATTCATAACTGGGATAATGTCATGGGATCTGCTGATTAAATAAAGGACCGAACTGCAAGTATTAAACTTCTAAAACATATTTATGAAAAAAATAATATGTATTTTATCTTCGTTCTAAAGCGTTTTTGTGCCCTTCAGAATATTTCATTATCGTCGTAATGCGCGTGTGCCACAACCTGTTCCACTCATCTGAACATTTTTAAACGCGTCATTCGAAGTCGAGTTAAGTTACTGCTGCGAATGTTTCTTTATCTCCTCTTTAGTTCCGAAACGTTGTCTTTTCAAATTTCTTAATGCCCGGCAACTTATAACGTCGCACGGATTCCGTTCTGGTGAATAGGGAGGTTGCGGAAAAATGGAAATTTATTTTTTCATCTATTAATCCGAAATCAGTTACGAGGTGTGCGCTGGTGCGTTGTCGTGATGAAGAACCCAGTAATTTGCCCAAAATGCAGGCCTCTTGCGTTGGACATCTTCAACCGATCTTTTCTAAATTTCAGGGTAGCAATATTTGTTGACTCTAGAACCGGGTGATCGTGAACCAGAATTTTGTGGAGGATGATTTCCTCGTAGATAGTCGATAAACAAACAGGCAAAAGGGTTTTGGTTTAGCATTTGCTCTGTCTGAATTTCCTCGATTCTCTCCTTAGAAGCACCACTAGAGAGGATAATTGGGTTTTTGGCCTCGATGTTGTAACCATATACCTCTCATAACTCGTCTCCTGAAATCAATCTTCTCTGAAGCAATCCAGTCTTCTGCTACCTACCGCCTGAAGGTTCATTTCGGACATTTCTCGACGGACGTTCATTTGCTGGGCATTCTTGGAACGAAAATTGCTGCTAGTCTTCTGATCGGTCAATACGGATAGTAATTCGGCTATCATTAAGTATGATATCACGATTTTTTTTTTTATCTTAAGAGGTCACTTGCGAGAAGGATTTTATGGGCCTGAATATCGGCAAGCGGCGAAAATCCGTTGATTGGATCGACCCACCGCAAAACGTTACGGCCGAATTTGATCGGCAAATAACTTTAGAAGTCATTTCACTCTCCTGAGCGTAAAACTAGTTTACAGACCGACTGTGGGTGTACAAACAGAACCGGGCACCCGTTCACCACGAGGCGTACCGTGCAGGAGTGGAGCAAGAAGCACTTTGCTGACATTTTAGATAAGTTGGAATGGCCATCGCTAACCTGGACCTGCACTCTATGGACATTTTAGTGTGGAAGTTTAGGAAAGCCGTTAGTGAAGCCGGTGTGTGTATGATGTATATAACCAACTAAATGTTTGCTATGCTAGTACGTAATATCAATATTATATAGTGAGCTCTTAAAGTTGTTACCGTACTTATGGGCTATCCTCTATATGTATCAAATTTATAATCGCTAAATCGGAAACGGACGGAAGGTTTATATTCGCTAAGTTCGTTCTAGAATAGCAATTCTTTCCTAAATGGCTTTGTTGTGTAGACGTCTACTTTATTACCTATTATATCTATACCTATGGACACAAACAATATCCAGATTAACGTTAGAGGCGTTTGGGGAAGGTTCGCGCATCACGCAAAGTCTGAGTGAGACGGACAGCCAGGGAGGCAGGAGAATGAGCCTTTGCGTGATTCTCCTCGGTACGATTGTGATCACTTGATCAAAGTTCGTAATCCTGCGAGCTCACTTCTGTTTAGTATTGTGGAATACTATAATTTTCCATCACTTATTCTCTACCTTTAATTAGGTCATTCCGTACTTGGGCTCGCTGGGGCTTCTACCACATTTACAATAATGGATAAAGAACAAACGCTAACGATCGCCTAATTTGCTTTCAATTTTATTCAAACTCGCAGTATAAAAACGGCATAATAAAATGCCGACCAAGAATAGGTCACTCAGAAACAGCATTTTATGATTTTTCACTTGCCAAAACCCCTCATCGGAGCTCAAAACAGAATTTCTTGAAATGGAATACGTTGATTTGCTATTTTGCATAGAGGCCAACTTTGTGTTTCTTACAGTACCTTAAGCGTAAAGTGGATGTCGTACGCATTCTGAACGAGCCATGCATGGCTTAAACAAACAATTTTTTATTTTCCTTTAAACAAATATATATACATACACATAACGATTGACCGCTTTTGGCAGTGACCGGCAGAGTGGCGAAAATATGTGGCTTTGGACACGATAGTTAGACAATTTACTTAGTAAATTATATCATAACAACTGTGTTTTATTTAACTAATAACGGGGTGTACACAATTGTTCCCCAGTGAACGTGACGACAAACTACATCAGCTTTAGGTCCAGACCTGGTGCTGACCACCTGGACAAGGTGCCAAGCACCGCCGCGGCGTTACCGCGTTGTATATCCAATGGCAGCCTTTGCCAGAAAAATTCACCAGCGCGTAGGTCCCCCGTGGCCAATCTGTTAGACAATTGATCTTTGATCTGGTCCATCTTGTTGCCGGTTTCGCATGGATTCCCGTGAATTATTATCATGGGTAGAAGGAGGAGTAAAGGGGAATTATAAGGAACAGGTCTGCATCATTTATCTATTATGCATCACCTCGGGAGCAAACCTGAAACGTATAGCATTATTATAAATAGCCGGCTATCTAGGTCACACGATCTCGCCCCTATATATATATATATATATATATATATGTATATATGTATTCAGTGCGTGTCATATAATGCCTAACATAATGTTGCGCATGCGAAGTGCCGATGCAGGGGCGCGCGCTTCTTGAGTAGCTCCGCCCACAAACAGGCGGGAGGCACAGGAACAACGTCTTTGGGACGTCTTTTCTGGAAGGCCTTCCCACTAGCAGCTTCCCTCCCGACACCTCCCTTTCCCACTGAACGAGCTGAGAGGCAATGAGTGGTCCTGCTACTGGTGGCGGCAGACCGCACGACGTCCTGGAGTCGCTCGTCCGATGCGCTACATATAGACGTGTATATATATATATATATATATATATATATATATGCGCACAAAACTCGGGAAGAGTTAGCGAGTTTGAGACAGATCTGGTCTGCATGGGGAGCAGTGCAGGTCTTAACCCTGCTGGAGGCATCTGGGTTGCCGCGCGTAACACGCTGCCAACGATTGTCTGTCTCGTTAGTAGCCTGCCGCATTCTGTCTTCTTCTTCTTCCTCGTTTTTTGAACTTCGTCCTCTACTTTTTCCTCGTCCTGCCTGCCTGCCTCTCTGCTAGCGCTAATAGGATAACGTCTGTCACGAATTCCGCGGCGGTCCAGAACGGCTTGGAGGAGCCCACGGGGAGCGTTTATTCATTGACGCTCGCTAGAGTAGAACAGTAGAACTGTCACTGTTACCCTCGATGCTGCTGCTACTGCTGGAGTTGCCAAAGCTTTTGCCATCATCCTCAGGCTTCGTACGCAGCTCATCTGCAAATGGGCAAGGAGGGCTTCGCAGGCAGCAGCCTCCCCATGGTCGGGTGGCAGAGTGGCGAGTCGGGGTAAGCAGACTGGGGTAAGCGACCCACCACCGGACGACCCACCGAACCGGACGAGACCATGACCGTCATCGCCGCAGTTTAGCGGGTAACTTACGAATTGCTGAACCAAAGGGGGGCACGGAACCGCACAACGATGGCGGAGCACGCTGTGCCCATGTGGTATCTCTCTGTTTGTATGTATACGTATGCATGTGTACCTTGTATATGTATGTATAGGCCGTGTATGTATGTCCTATACTGTATATGCATATCGTACACAGATCTATGTCTTTACTGTTTATACATATGTATAGGCGCGTCTATGTATATGTGTGTCTATACAGCATATGCATGTGTATACGTATGCATGTCTGAATGTCTGAACGAATGCGCGTATGTGCGACCGTATTTAGCAACACCGTGGCAGTTCGTGGAGTTCAATGTCATCAGCAAGCGTGCTGTGACGAGGCGAATTGGCGGGCATTGTTCTTGGCTGGTTGTTGGAATCGTCGCACAATTGGGAGCGAGCTAGGGAGACAGATCTATCTGTTTGACAGTGTTGTTGTAGTAGTTGTAGTACTGGTAGTAGTAGATACTATATATATATATATATATATATATATATATATGTAGTAGTAGATACTATATATATATATATATATATATATATATATTAGCAGAACCATTGCAAGCGATGCGAACAAAGGTACACAAGAGCAAGATAGTGCTTAGAAGCGGGAGACAGAAATACGAAGAAAAAACAAGAGAGACGGGATAAAGGACAAGAGAGGTCATAGAGGGAGACTAGGAAATAAGAGAGAAAAGGCTGCGCGAGAATTGCAGAAAGGAGAGTATAAGGGACAAAATAATATAGGCCACACAAGTCAAGGGACGACGAAAACGACTCACACGGAGATGATGACGAGGACGATGACGACGACTCTGGGTCGATGCGACAACGACACCACGCGCTCAGCTGGCTGCTAAGCTGCTGGGCCTGAGACAACTAGTCGGACAAAGAATGGGTTCCGTGAAATATGATTCACGGTTAACGGCACGAGGACGATGAAAAGGACGAGCAACAACAACAACAGCAGCAGCAGCAGTAGTAGCAACAACAGCAACAACGATTCGTGCCTAACTGGCCAGCAGACTCAGGCCACTTCGTCCTCCGGCCGGTCCGCGCCGCCACCGCCAGTGGTCGAAAAGGCCGAAACCCGCGCTCTGTCTGTCCGCACTCTATTCCTATACATTTTTCCATCCCTCCGCCTCCTGACTCTCTCTGGCCTTTTCCTTTATTACTCCCTTCCTCAATGTTTCGCTCTCTCTGTCTCTGTCTATCTGTGAATGTGTGCCTTGTAAGGAAAAACCAGAATATTGTACTGCCTTTCGCGAAGTAATAACGTTGCTGCTGCTGCTTCCCCGCGGTTCCAGGCTGCGCCGCGTCGTTCTCCCACCGGGTGGGTGCGGTGAAGCGAACTGGTTACGGGGAAGTGTTCCTATCCGTCGATGATGATACCCACCTCCTACCCCTTCCCGGCTCCCCTTGCTCCGCTTCGCCGCGACCACTATTGGTTTACGTAGTGCAAATTTACATACAGGTCCTCCTCATACGACTGGTGTGGGTGGCTGCCGCTGCTGTTGCTACTGTGGTTGGTTGCTATTGCTGTTGTTGTCATTGCTGATTTTGATGTTGTTGTTGGTGCTATTGCTGATCTTGTTGTTGTTGTTGATGCTATTGCTGATCTTGTTGTTGTTGTTGTTGATAGCGTCGCTCCGTTGTTGCGTCCCTGTTGTAGGTAGGTAGTTCGCAGGAAGTAGATGCGACAACGAGGTTAATTCCTCGTAGGATATTTAAGGAGCGGAGGTGGAGCGAGTAGATCAGAGCAAAGCCTAGTGGCGGATAACCAACGATCCGATGAAGGGCAGAATTGCTTTGCGCCTTTGCCCATTCAAATAACTCTGTCCATGTAAGTACGGGTGATGATGATGCTGTTGTTGGTGATGATGATGATGCTGTTGTTGGTGATGATGATGATCATAATGCAAATGACAATGGGGATGATGGTGGCCATGATGATGCTAAGGGCGACGATGATACCTTTGAGATGCGAGTAGTGTAGAGCAAAAGAGAGAAAGCGCGCGTTGGGCGCCTAGCCATTACTAACCGCCTGGCCGTGGCGCTAAGTGGAGGGGTGGGACTCGGGCAGGCAGAATTCCTGCTGCCGGCGCCGCCGCCGCTTGGGACAGCAGATCTATAGCGAAAAGCGACGCGCGGCCTAGCTGGCAACCCAGCTGGCTGGGCCCTGTTGTGCTGGCAGCGAAGTGATACCGACTCTTGACACGGTGACAAACCTTTTGTGAGGACCACTTCCGGCTCCACCGGATGCACATGGAGGCAACAGAAGAAGAAGAAGAAGGAAACAGGGGAAGAGAGAGGAACAAGAGACAGGGGGAGAGAGAGAGGAACAAGGAACAGGGAAAGAGAGAGAGAAAGGAACAAGAAAACCGGGCTACAGGCATAGAGATAAAGTGATGGGGAGAAAGCACGAGAGAGAAAAAAAGAGAGAATACTCAGTAAGTGAATGACAGACACCCTGATGAGAGAAGATGTACGACGAGGTACAACGCTAGCAACGTGGCGGATGCGATGGTGGTCGCGAGCGCGTCGAGGGGCAAAAAGGGGCAAGTTCTGCGTTTAGAGTCCCGTTTTGCCTGCGAACGCCTCGCTTCAGCGCGCTGATGAGCTGCCGAACAGATCGGCGGCAGTGGTGTGTCCCGCTGCGAACGAGGAGGAGAAGGAAAAAGCAAGCGACGCAACGCGCTTCTCCGGCAAACGAGGTTACGAGTCTCTGCTGCTATGTAATAGGCTAAGGAGGTGGCTCATTAAGGAAATCATGTGTCGCCGTTTGTCCGGGTGGTGTGGGGACGCGGGTAGGGCGCGAGGGGTGAATGGATGAATGGCTGGGCGTAAAGGCAAGAATAGGGCCAGCAAAAGCACAGTGACTCTGGTTTAGTAGAAGCAGCGACATTATCAGCAACACAATAACCGCTTCCGCAACAACAGCAAAACTCAGCAAGCAGCGCAAAACTACACTTCGATACAGAAGAAAATCGTATCATGCATAATATTTTTTTTAGAAATTATGTACATTCGCAATAATCTTCTTACATAATAAAAATGACTGCACCATTCAAAAAACAATATATAGAGATATTATTTAACTCTTCGTGCATAGTTTTTATGAGTTTCAAAAGTGTTGTTCGAGCTAGAGTTCTGAGTCTAACTCTACGTTTCAGCATCGCCCACATATGTTCTATGAGACTCAGGTCAGGAAAACATGCTGACAACTTCACTAAGCTAATTTAAGCTTCTATGAGATGCTCCCAAACAAGTGCAGCGGTCTACGGCTTAGTATTGGCATACATAAAGATATTATCAGAAGCCCTTTTATGGCACTCGGAGTATCAGGATAGTACCGCTGGCAGTTAAACATTTTCCTCTCATGAGAATTATTTCGGCTTGAACGACGATCCAAAAGGCGTAGGACTGGATTTTCCTGGCTAAGGATATTGCATCTTAGACCATAATTGAACCGCTACAATTGACATACTCGACAATGCAAAGCGCAAACCGCGTATCTCGTCGCCGGTACACAATTTCCAATTTATCGTTACTGTATGGTCTTCTTTTGGTTAACGGTCTTTTGACCATAGCCAAACTCAAACGAAGCAACGATGTTGGCAACTCTCTCCCTGGGGTGCTATCCAATTCTCAGAACTCTTTGCTGGCTCGTTTACTGAGCAATATCGCTGGCCGACTGACAAGAAACATTTTACAACAGACTTGATTATGTGTTTTATATGAGACACCTGCGAATAGAACGGAGATAACTAAACCGAGATCGCATGTCCGAGCACGTTTCCAGTTTACGATCCAATCGGACGTACCGCTTTAACAATGGAATGGGTCACGAAACTTGTTTATTCAGAGTGTAAGTTTTATTTACTCGTTTTTAAAGATATATATATATATATATATATATATATATATACAGGCGAGCACTGCCGAGTGTGCAAACGTATTTTAAATGATTAATAAATCATCACAATATTATATATATAAATCATTTTTACATATACATATATTTTATATTTAATTTATAGGACATAACATATGGGTCTTTGCAAAACGTGTGCGCGGTGACGGGGGTCTAGTGTAAGGACCATTTATCTGAGGACCAAAGCCGCATTGCCCCGCCATTTTGAGGAGACGACGCGCAGCCTGGCTCTATCGGGGTCCGCGGCGCATCCCGCATTGAAGTTTTCGATTATTTGCTCATATACGGTTACCGACATGGCGCTAATGAGCCACCCTGCTGCACTCAAGTTTGCGACATCATGACGTCATGTGGGAGAAGAAGGCAAAAGGCTTCTTATAAGCTAGTTCCACCTGGTCGAACAGACTCGGGACCCAAGCTTTGACCGCACCCAACAGGTTGCCCCTCCAGGGACTGTTAAAGTCGTTCCTGAAGTCAAGCTTGACCACACGAAAGGCTCCAAAGCGCGACTTTAGGAATGAAATAATTGAACCTCGGCCTAGCCACCATCCAGCATCTCAAATCCGAGCTTATGGGCATCAAGACAACATGAGATGTCTTGTTCTGCAAAAAAGTTATCTTTGCCAGCTTCCGGATCGCAAATGAGCATACGATGCGTTTTACGCAGCCATCCTTCTTTTTGAGAACGAACAGTCGGGTCCTAAAGATTAGCGATCGTCAATTCGAGAGAGAGGCGTGCCCCAGCGAAGAAGTTTAACGACCATGACCAGGGCAGCCGCAAAGGACAGCAGATCTCGCAGGAGGCGTGATCTAATGACAAAAAAACAGTATATATATATATTCTTTTTTTTTAATATTAATTTGAAGATACGCAAATAACAAATTCTAAATCTACCCATCTTTAGTCAGTCAAATCTTCATTGCTACTGGCGAAGCTGTTAGTGGCGTTAGAACAGAATAGGAAAATCCTGTTCGTTTGCATAAATGGAGTGGTTTTGCCCATATTTCCACTCGATCCGAATGAACGTTGTTGCTCTTGTGCGGACCGGTATGTTGAGTTGTTGCATTTGCGGTTACTGTTCGCAGTGTTTGCGTAGAGCAATTAGACTCGAAACAAACACGCACGATTGTGTTTAGCTATGTCGTCAAAGCCAGGTACCTTATCAACAATTTGCCTGTTGACACTTGGTGCCTATCGCAATATCATCTTTCTAGCCTCTCCTCCCACTTCATCCTTAGTCGCAATAAAGGTGCAGCCTATTCTAATGAATAGTCTATAATAACGAGATAAATGCTTAAGGTCAGACATCTTTCACTGAGCGAGAGCTATTCGAATCTCTCGAAACGTAGGACTCGAAGGTGAGTGCTAATACATTATACTAATAGTCGCAATTCCATAGTAGCATTACGAAAACAATGTAATAACTCGAGAACAGATATCTTGAGAATCGTTAGCGAAACTCTCCCACACGTTATCATCTCGTAACATATAACGAACGCCTATGCACTCTATACGCTAAAAAGGGCAAATTTTGTGTTATTAGGGGTAACTTAATTTTCACGGAAACCGGTTCGTTGTGAGTTTATGCGTGCACATGAGAACGAGGACAAGTTAACTGCGACACGAGCCCCGGCTCCCGCCTTCCCAAACGTGTCTCCACTTTTGAGTGAATGAAATACCGTCTTTAGTTGGAAGCCATAATCATTTCCCGCCCGTCTAAACTATTGCTAGCCTATATTCTTTCGTTCTCTGACGAGACGAGAGAAATGTCGGCGAGAGGTGTCTCATCAGTGGCGAGGTGACAACCACGTGTCTCATCAGAGGCGTACCACTCACTAATTGCGCGCACTTCGGAGAGTTCTAAATCGGTAGACTCAATCGGATGCACTCGCTAGCCCGACCATCCATCCGTCCGTGTGCCGACCCTCTAAATCTGCTCAAATCTCGTCGCCAAGTTGTTTGTGCGTCAATCAGCGTGTTCCGTCAGCAGAAAATTGTCCCTAATTTCCCCCTTCGTCTATCTCGGCAATTACGGCTTGGCACTGTCTGGGTTTTTCGGCGGCGACTCCTTGTCCCCCTACATCTCTCCGCGCGTATCGTTTTGCCGTGGCGAGGTTAGCCACCAGGAAACCCACTGACGGTGTGGGGGCTGCGCGCGACCTGCTCAGCTCATCGTTTGGCTGGCTGGTACCGACTCAACTTATTCTATATATATATATATATATATATACAAGCATATACACATATATATATACAAGCATATACACATATATATATACATATATATATATATATATATATATATATATATATATATATATATATATATATATATATATATATATATATATATATATACCAGCATACATACATACATATACACATAAAACATGCATGCATACACACTTTGGTGGAACGTCTGTTCTCCAAATTTCATTGCGGACGAATAACCTGCACGTTCGGCCGCAATTTCCCTTGATGGCAAACGCTGTCGTACGACGCTGACGCTCTCGTTAGTGTTAATGTCGGTGTCGTCGTCGTTGTTGTTGTTGCTGCTGCTGCTGGTGTTGTTATTGTTTTGGTTATTATATGAGATTACTAGGAGTATATCGGCGCTACTTTTATTGTCACCGTTGTCGGCATCGTCATTGGTTAATTGTTTTGTTTGGCGGGAACGGCGTACAAGGGATGGGCACCTATCCGACCCTTGTGTTTTATTGCCGATTTTTTGCCAGTGGTTTCGCTTCGTTTATTCTCTCTCTAAACAATATGTATATATATATATATATATAAACCTTTCTCTCAATATTTTATTTTCTCTCGCTAGTACTATTAATTTGTTTTCTTATTCGGTCTCTGGCGTCTTTCCTGCCCCTATGACAATTTATGAGGCGCCGCAAGCATTCTTTGCCCGCCGCTCTGTTGCTGTAGCTGTCACTCATGCTGACTGTGTTGTGGCAACTGCTGCTGCTGCTGTTGCCGCTACCGGTGCAGGAGGAGCGACAGTGACGAACTCCGATTTAGAGGAGAAGGAATGTCGGCCCCGTACCGCCGGACGCGTCTCCTCCAGTGCGTATCCTCTTGCCGCCGCAGCCGCTGCTTCTCTACTGAGCCCTGAGTAGTTCTGTATGTGTCATCTTGGTCCCATCTCCTCTCGCGTCGTTCTCCTGCTCCGCTTGCTCGTCTTCGTCTTTTTTGTTCCCTATTGTTCTTCTCCCAAAGCTAGTACCTTCCCAGACCTGCGGCGACAACAACACAGTCCCAGTTTGGCTTGGCCGACCCACCACGGGCGGCCGGCCGGCGATCGTCCCATCGTTGGCTCAGTGTTGCTCAGCGCGTTCCCTTGTAGCTCAGCGGCGGCGGCGGCGTTTCCCAACCCATAACCCATAGGGCAGCCATAACGCGAACGGCCAAACGCCATCCGGCGGCGGCTGCGGCGGCAGCGTCCACCATCCTTTGTTCTCTCTCGCGCGCTCTCCCCCCCTCTCCCTCTGCTTGGCCCGGCTCAACGAGGAAAAAGATTCGCAGAAATCCCGATGTGTCTGATAATTCTCTGAACTGTTGTTCGCTCATAGACGCGTCGGTCGCCCGGCCAGCCTGTCCGCCTGCTACAACTTGAGGGCGACTCGGCCAGCAGAGCTCCATCTTCGGCCAGTACTTGCCGCTGCTGCTGCAGCTGCTGTGTTGTTGTTGCCGCCGCCGCCGACGCCGCCGATGCTTTGCTGCTGTAAATGCTGCTGCTGCTACTACTACCACGTAGTACGAGGTGTACTCAATGAACAGAATCAACCTCCCGTTGCTTCCTTCATCCTAACTCAACTACCGCTCTCCCTCTTTAGCTCTCTCCCTTATTTGATTTATGTTTCGCTATATATATATATATATATACACGTACCAAGCTATTCGTTGTTTACAAGAAGATGTTCATTGGTGGCTTAAGTGTATATATATATATATATATATATATATAACTTAACTGATTATTGAAAAAACTAGGGATCAAAAACAAGGTGTGCTTTTCCAGCTGTATTCGCCATTCTATAGTACGAGCTCGTATGTAGCGTAGTAAGCTATCCACCTAGAGCATCTGACCGTTGAATTTTGAAATGTTACTCGTAAGTAGCCTAGACAAGCCGAACACACCACGTTTCGAAAGCCATATAGCGTACAATACTGTAACACATTTTCCAGTCAAACATAAAACAGGAATTTTGTAACAATAGGTCCGTGGGTTATAATAAAATGGGAGTCATACAGTAATATGTACCGTTTGCTACATGTTTATTAAACCTGAAACATATTACGTTATGAGCAAAAAGCACGGAATGGAAACGAAGGTCTTTAGAAAATAGAAGCTCGTGCGAGAGTATGCCCAGTACACTTTACACCCTTAACCACTGCAGACAAATGTGATATATTGTATATATATATATATATATATATATATGAAGAAATAATGATCTTATTGCACTTCACCAATAATATTATATATATATATGATTGATTGATTGATTGATTTATTATTCGCTTGGCATGCATACCTAAATACACATGTCACCCTTTTTTATCAGGGGCGCTTAGAGCGGCAGCATATATGTTACCTATGCATCTGAATAATCAATGTACACTTCCGTACCTACTGAGTATTTGCTTTCCATTGGGACAGCCTCTTCTTTGTGATATCGACCAGGTCCTTTCTAACGTTTGGTCCTAGAGCTAGGGCATCCGACAGCTCTATATCTCTGCTTCCCCCTAGGGCTGTACATTCTTTAACAATATGCTCAATTGACTCATTCCCTAGCCCACATGCTCGACATTCTGTACTTTGTCCCTCCATATATTTAGCTCTTTGTATCCTTGTATCCAACATCCCTGCCCTGGCATCTGCCAATAGCCCGCTCGCTCTTGAATTATCGTATACCCATATATATATATATATATATATATATATATATATATATATATATATATATATATATTGGGGACAGAAACATCCATCACATTGGACTTTAGACATATTTTATATACAATAATCCCTCATATTTAAATTTACCACACCGATCGAAATACACTTGTACCAGCTTTGAAACATGATCACAGTGGTGAAGCGATACGTTCCATGTTCTACTTTATACAGCAATGGAGTAAAAGAGCGCTCGAATATGCGATCTCGACATAGTTTCTTCAGTTCTATTCGCAGGTGTCTCATATCAAGAGCCTAGTAAAATGTTTTTTTTCTTTGGAAGAAGCCAGTGACATTGTTTAGTGAAAGCGCCCACAACGAGTTCTGAGAAATTGATACTACGTCAAAGAGAGCTGTCCAAATCGTAAATCGATCGCGAATATTGGACCGTTGGCCAATGGCAGGGCGTTCTATTTTCGGATAAGATCAGGATGTCTCGGTACGGTATAAATACACAAGAAAGAGAGTAGCTTGTAACGTTGCATTGCAAAGATAGGTCTTTATGCCTTCTTTTTTAAATAACCCGTTACAGCGGCAATTCAATCATGGATCAGAGCGCTATATCCTACGGCAGGAGAACCGAACTCGACGAGGTCCCTCAAGTACACGGCTTATATGGAATAAAAGGTTTAGCTACCCAACGGTACCCTGCTGATATTCTAATGTAAAGCTATTGATAACTTCATCGTCATGCAGGATCGTTTTAGGTAGCGCAGTGCTGCACCTGTCTGGGGTGCGAATTACATCAACCCTGTGCGCGACGACCTCAAACGACAAGCTAGAGCCAAAACCTCAGCTCAACCAACATTTCTACAACTCATAAATGCTAGCTTGCGCGAATAGTGAAATAATAGCTCTTACAATAATACTTAAAGTCTAAAAAAAGTGATTATTTTTTCGAACTATATGTATATATACATATCAAGAGAAAACAAGAAAGTTTGCCAACGACGACATTAACCATTTTTAAATAAATCACACTTTACCTGTAAAGTCATGTTAAGCTTTGCTGACACCTCTCTGTTCACAGACTCTGCTGTTCACTCTGCCACGTAAGCCCTGGACAATACGTGAGAGCAGCAAATTCATATTTACTCAATTCTATGTCTAGTCACTGCAGGCATCATACCTGCCTAGACTGGTTGAACGACATTCAACAAGCTCGCCTGCTAAAGCGATGGCAGCACACTAAGGTACGCTAGGCGTGTAGTCACTACCCACCACCTGTAGTCTTGACGTGTGCCGAACGGTGATGTCAATCGAATCGCGCTGTGCAGCAGTTAGTCGGCGACGCGAGCGGCGCTGGGACGAAATGACCAATATCATTCCATTTACAGAATGCCAACGACACGATTCGATGCCTAACAGATATCGATGTCGAACGCCGTGATCTTCAACGCGTAGATGCATGTTTTGCGTGGTCGCGGACACAGCGCGCGATGCCACCACCTGTACAAGCAAGCTCGTACAGCAGCGGCGACGGCGACAAAAATGACGACAAACAATGTCGATGATGCCCATGTTAGTAATGTAAATAAGGGCTTCCAAGTTCAGTTTGCCGATACTGCTGTATCACTGGATGTCTCAAGTTATTTATTATGATGTTAAGGCACCGGCAATCGTATAGCATTATAAGTAGCGACGACAGTTGTAAAAGCTGAGTTGTTGTTGGGGAAGTAGTTATAGTCATAGACTTAGCACGCTAACAACTCAGCGAGGTTATTATGGCAGACATCGTCTACCGGCGAGTCGGAGCGATTGCTATATCGATGATCCCAGCTAAACTGTACGGAAGCTAAGTGGTAACGAGTCAGTTACACTAACAGCGTAAACGATGTCAATGACTTAACCGCTTGGAATACACACACAGGAAAGAAGAAGTAAAACTGTACGTTGGTCTGCTTGCTTGCTACGAGGGAAGTGGCTTGTCGTTACTCAGGTATCTTGATTAGACCAACTTGACAAACTATGTATTTTGTATGTATTTTGAATTATTTTGGAAATGTATGATGCACGTGCGCTACTAGCAGCCTATGCAACTGGTGTTAAATCCAGATTCCTTTCCACTATCCGATACTTGGAATTTCTTGGAAGCTGTGGGAGAGCCGCTGCTTTCTTCGATTCAGCCCCGTTTCCGCTTATCTTTCAAAATATGTACATGCGGCCAGGAGATACGAGGCATATGCGAAAGTAAACATTGCCCTGAGGGTGTGTGTGTGTGTCAATATCGTGAAACTGAAAAAAAACTGAAAAGCCACACTGCACTTTCTCTACTGCTTCCACCTCCCCTACCACTTCCACCTCTATTGGTTCCTCATCTCCACCGCTCTCCTTCGCTGTCGCGAGCGTCACAATGGCGTCGAACAGGTTCGCCGCCTTCCTTCACGCTCCCACCGAGGTCATCATGCAGCTCGCCAAGTACTTAAATCTGTCCTAAGGAGATTCGCAGAGCAAAACAGTGTGTCAGTTTTTTGGCACAGCTCCTCCTGGTCAACACGGATGTAACTTGCGCCCAGTGCACTGTTGGGCCGAGATCGTGGCACTTCTGACCCTGGGAAAACCCGGGTTTTCTAAAGAAACCAGAATTATCTGACTTCTTTCTCCATCTAGTAGATTGTATGGCAGCATCTTAGCTCGGACCAAGAGGGCTTCAGTAAAGACGGGCTCCGATAAGCCCGGCTAACCCCGATTGCAAGTGCTCATTGGGCCGACCATAGATGTCTTCTATCATTCGCCGCTTCCAGTGCCATGTCCGCCCAAACAAACGCTGCCTAAGAATCCGATGATTTGGCAACCGAAGCTAGAAGCCCTTGGTTCCCTCCGACGCTCCCCCAATCTGTGGCACAAATCATGACAGGCTTACAGCGGCCCGCTAGGCTTTTTCCGTAACATGTTTTACACTTTCCATACACTTCTCTTTTTCCCAGTTTCGATCGGGTGGCCCGCCATTAGAAGACTAACTTTTTTTGTCGTCTTTTGCCCCGTTAGATGCAGTAACTTGGTCTTGGCGGGTGCAGGGCATCAGATGATTGCGGTCCGAACATTTCGCCAACCCCGGCAGTAACGCTGTCCTTGTGCCGCTCTGCAACTAGAGACTGTTCACTCAAATAGGATAATATCATTCAGCAGAGGTACAAAAATATTTCCTTTGTTCCGCGCTTCTACGATTGATAGAAGAGCGTGGCATTTCATCACGTTGAAGGCATAGTTAACATCCAAGAGAATTGTAAATACGAATTTCCTTGTTTTGAAGGTCTTGGCTGTCCCGATATGCCTGCTTTAAGACCCTATCACCGACGCAGACTTCATGCAGCTATTGCCTCTATTCGCACAGATGTGACAGACCCTCAAAAACTGTCTCTGAGTGCGGCAGTGCGTTTTTTAGTTTAAGAGTGCGCCATTGTTGGGCTACAGCCGTGGTAGTGTGTGGGGCTTTCTTTCAGTGGTAAAATCCATGCAGCTGGAAAGATGCTTCCCAATAAATATGAAGGGTGTTCTTTGCCTGCCGTGGACGATAAAAAATCGCTTCCTATACAGGCTAGCTGGTAGCGAACCAGAAGGGAATACAACAAGGGTCTGACCTAGGTTAATCATTTGGTTTGTTCGAACCAAGGATTTCACCATGTTGGCGATTAGTGTCGTTGCCGGTTCTGTTTCCGGACGCGCTAAATGCCACGCAGTGAGCTGCCAAACGCATCGGCGGTCTCTGCACTTTTTGCCCGGCAGAACGGTCGCTGAATTGCTTGGATATATATATATATATATATATATATATATATATTAAGACCCTGTTTAGGGCACTAAGGGTAGACCGGCTTTCCAACAAAACATATTAAGCGTCTGATAGAGCTTCCTTATCAATTTTCTCGTTGAGTCTTTCGACCAGAACAATTTGAAATATCGTTCTAAGGTAGCAAGAAAGCATGTGGGCCTATAGTCTTAGGGACCTGTCGTATTCTCTGGGTTAAGAAATGAGAACGAGGCTTGAACGCCAGAGTAGACTATAATCTGCCATGATCGGGCTAAAAACAGGCAGCACAGATACACTAGATCTCTCAATAAAAGATATGATGCATTTACAATTCAACCCATTATAGTTGTATTATGTAATGGCCCCATGTAATTGTTGTTGTACACAACTGGAGTCAAAAGCTTTTCCGAGCGCCGTCCAGCCCATCTAACCTCCTTACACTGTGGGCCATCACAGATACGCAGGCTAAAAACGCAGTTTCGTGCCTCGGGCATCGTGTTAACTGATCTCTTATTTTCTTTGAATGTTGTGGCCGACGACATCTGGGACAGAATTGGCCGTGTCCTTGCCGTAGTTGGCAGCAGCGTTCAGTTTGCCCTTGACAAACACCGCAGCGGGCTTACCCGGCGTCTGCGATAGACCTCTTGACCGATGGAGCAGCCTCCATAAGGGTTGGTGACTTTGCCTTCTTTCCGAGGCATCCTTAGCGGGTGCAATTCGTGATTGTGTGCACCTGCATTTTTACGCTAGCTTGGCTTCTCTCTCGGCGTTTTCCTTGGCACGCCAAGCTATTTATCAAGCAATACGGGGGCCCTCTTCAGAGCAAGCTTTGTGCGCTTGTGCTGTAGCATCCTCGAAGCGTGATGAGGCGCTGGATCTTAAGCGCTTTTTTTCGCTTTAGGCTTTCTAAGTTTGCGTTTAGTTTCTTTGTGTCAAGCATTTCAATGTCAAGCACGACGATTTGAAGAGCTTTCAGATGATAGACACACTCTTCGCGCCGAGGCGGCGGGGCCTATATCTGAGACGAATCTGACCGTGTCCTTGCCGCCGTTGGAAACAGCGGCTAGCTCTTATCAGTAGGGCGCTCGATTTCACTATCATCCTTTTCGCGGGCGGATGATAGACGACAACACGGACAAGTTGGGGTCGA
This sequence comes from Dermanyssus gallinae, assembly GCA_003439945.1. Lineage (NCBI taxonomy): Eukaryota > Metazoa > Arthropoda > Arachnida > Mesostigmata > Dermanyssidae > Dermanyssus > Dermanyssus gallinae. Next base: position 197,553 of record QVRM01005575.1, on the reverse strand, counting down.
CGATGCACTCTCGGAAGAACTTTCGCTTAAGTTTGCGTCGCGCTCGCATGATTCTGATGAAAAGCAGTAGCACAACCGGTTTTACCAAAATACCTTGCTTCATTGGGATACCCTGTTTATCGTTGCCATCGCTCATATGAAGCACGGAACGGAATTGTTTCGTTTAGAATTGACGGTGAAATTACAAATGTTGTTATATCGATGTGACTGGCCGGACATTACTTCACAGAGTGTGTGATGTTAAGGAAGGAAAAGAGCCAACGTGGCTAGTAAAAGACGAATAGCCGTAATTAGAACAATTCTCAAAAATCAAGATCCTTTTAGTGTCTTATTTTTATCTTGAGCGTTCAGTGCATACAATATTGTTTTATAAGGCAAACGCATTCAGGAAAAGACGCATTCCATTGAGATTCTATTGGTAAAAAGTCCATAGCAGGCTTTTGTCAACTGTTCTAAAAACAACTATTTTTCTTTCGATAGCCATGCTGGTTCGCTCCTTTGCCATCGCTGCCTTCCCTGCCTATTTTATTGATTTCCACACTAAATTCAAACATAGACACTCTGTGCACGCATATATATATATATGGGACTCCAATATCATATATATATGTATATATATTTATATATATATATATGGGACTTCAATATCATATATCATGCGTTTGATGCTATTATGTTGTGTAGATAAAAAAGTATTGTTTCGTGTGCAACTCAGGTTTAATATAAAGTATGTTTAGATACATAAGACATAAGCAGAGGCTGTCTCATGTCTTTTATTTTTCTTCCAACGTATGCCAGCCCTGAAAAACAACTGTTAAAATTAAGTAAAAAGGTTAACGTTTCGTATCGTACAGAAGGGACTTAATGTTCGAAGACTACTTCTCGCTGCTGACGTCGTTCTAACCAGTCATACCTATACTGCCTAACTGCCTTAAGATCATAGTAGAAGGTACCACGCAAATCGAGAACAGGCTACGCCTAGGATCCAATTAAAACAACCGTTTTGTTGAAATGAGTTAGGCGTTACATGTTCTCTTGGAAAGTTATGCCTTTTGTTTTTGGGGGTCCGATAGACTCGATATTTTTCAAGTACGTCGCAAGGCTGAGGGCTGATGCGGTATCTAGTTTAACGCGTAAATACGGATAGGCTCGATTGAGGTTAACCATAAAAAAAATCTAGTGACATCGGAGTTCGTAAACAGTACACTGTAATAAAGACAGGCCTCGCTAAAAAGCCGTCGAGTATATAAGAGACCTTAACTTGGATCAAAATTATAGGTGCATCTACAGAAACGATCTTAAGACCCCAACCGTCTATTTAAAACATCTTATTCGAGCGTCGCGAATGCGCTCAAGTCCCGATTACTCCCAGTCACGCGATGGATTTATAACAATCATTTTTGTCTAAAGGTTTATTTAGCTGGCAAGTAGCAATGAAAATCGTATTTAGCACTAACAGTCTCCAAGAAGGAAGTCTGTACTGTTATAGTCGTCTTCTCAAATGTCGTTGACTGTAAGTCACACTCTCTGATTGCTACTACTACTACTACTAACTACAACTAACTAAATTGATCTCACTGAAACAATTCATTATACGCCTGCTAGTGACGAGATGCGTACACATTAGGGAGTGCCTGCAAAAAGTGATTTGTTCAACAAGCAGAAATAAGGGAAGCGTTTGCCATCCCCGTAGTGTAGAGACAGTATACACTTTGCCGATACTAAATATCGTTGGCTAACAAAGCAAAATATGAACGTTATTGAGGCAAGTATTCAGTGTGCGTCTACAGGGAGGCAAGTCGCAAGTGTTCCTCTCTCATAAAAATAAGTAGCTTCGTTTGGTCGCATGCCGATAATTGATGACTAGATTTTAGGAGCAATACGTCGTCAACGACAAAAACACGGACGACAGGATCGGACAAACCGGCAGACTTAGCTGCCCGGCATAGCTCGTTTTGAGACTTGTACATGCTATTCAGACCACGATTAACGACATGTATGTCCTGAAGACCTGAAGAGCAGTGATGAGCTAATGAGCTAGCCGCTGCTGAGCCAAAAGGAAATAATCACTAGGAAAGCCTGGCTCAGGCCGGGACAACTTCAGGCTCGGCCCACAAAAGTCTCCCGCTAAAAAAATATTGATGAGCTCTATCGATCGATGGCTTGCTTTTAAGCTGCTTTAGGTTACTACAGTCAGTCAATGGTATATTATATACACCTCGTAAAGCGTGTGAGGGAAAACGATCTTGATAATGGCTGGGCAAATACAAGTAAAGTTAAGCTTAGGGTTGGCCTAACAAGAGATTCATTTTACCATCATAATAATGGGTTTGACAGTGGCATCACAGTGCGCGTCTAAACAGTCGGGAAAGACATACCCTGCTCATCTTCGAGGCGAACCGGTTATTTAGCCAATAATTGCATTTGCCAAAAGGTTGAACACAGAACAGCAACCTCTGCCACCATCTGCTTGTCGATCTATATCTACTTAGTCTATTTCTCTGTTGGTCGGTGCGTCTTCGCAGTCATCTGCAATACTAGCAACAACCGCCTGTGATACATTGCAATAACAGTATTTGTACTTTTACAGGATAGTTTACTAATTACCAAACAACAAGAGAGCAACACTTGCCACATCTAATCGAATGCGAGTAGAGCGCCGGGCAGCGGGTTTTGGCTAGAAGGCGCCAGGCAGCGGGTTTCGTCAGAAGGCGGTGCTAGAGCGCCTCTAGTCTATGGGGTTTACCTGCTACCAGCGTACACGTTTCGCTGCGCACTTCGCAACGGCGAGTAAGACAGTAAACGAGGCTAACAAAACAGCTAGCTAGGGTCAGAGGGCGGAAGAGACTAAATAACCATGCGCCGAGGGCGAGTGGGGTCTGGTCAACTGGACATTACTGTAGTCGGTCATTGGGTGTAGTAGCGCCGTAGCTAGTGCTGGTGCTGCTGCTGGGGTAGCTGGCGTCCACCTGCAGCCCGGGCCGACGATACGGAGAATTGTAGAGCTGTCGAACGCACCGGCCAGCGTCGGCCAACCAACCAGTTATGGATGCCAACTCGGCGCACCAATAATCGAGCTGACCACACCGACCCCCGGATCCCCCGGTTGTCCCGTACAAGTCAGCCATTCCTCTCGTGGTGGTGGTGGTGGTGGGCCAGCCAAAGAAACAACACTGGTCCTTGGAGATAAAGCGATTAGCCTAAAGATTTCCCCCACTCTACCCCATCTCTCTCCCCTCCGCCCGTTCTCTCTTCCTATTTCTCCATTTGTAGCGTGTAGCATTATGTCTCTCTTACTTACCATTATTTTGTTCCTGTCAACGACAGAGCAAAGATACTATATAGCCGCTTCGGTCGTAACCGGGGCCCAGCCCCAGAGAGAGAGAGAGGAAGAAATATATAGATATATTGAAAGGGAAATAAAGAGAAGGAGAGGGAGAGAAATAAATCGATATATTGAAAGACCGCGAGAAGTATAGAGTATATATTGAGAGAGATAGAGAGGGATATGCCGACAGTTGGCACCGTCGTCGCTGCTCTGCTTGCTACTTATCCATTGGCTGTGTCGGGTTTGATTGCGGGCCCGTGCCGGCTATTGCAGATACGAGCATAGACGGCTGGATCCGACAGCCAGCCGGTCAGCCGACAAATGGAAACACAATCGGAATGAACCCCCTACTAAGAACTGCAGAATATCCTCGCATCGATAATAACTACGATAATGACAAACTCAGAAATATAAATATATATATATATATATATATATATATATTATATTATATTTATATTTATATTTATATTTATATTTATATTTATATTTATATTTATATTTATATTTATATTTATATTTATATTTATATTTATATTTATATTTATATTTATATTTCTGAGTTTGTCATTATCGTAGTTATTATCGATGCGAGGATATTCTGCAGTTCTTAGTAGTATATATATATATACAGGGCGACCGGAATAGATTGTTTGAAACTCTGAGGTCTAGTCAAGTTGTCATGTTTGCCAATGGAAGGGGGGAAGAGGAACTGTTTCGTATACCAGTGAGAAGATTTTTAATGAATCTTCTGAGTTGTAATTTGGCGGGTGGCTGTCCCGATATACGTTTACCAAATGCACGATTCTGAGAGAACGCGTTTATCAATTGAAAAGCTGAGCATATCGACGCATTTGGGAGAAAATCTAAATTATAATTTAGGTAGAGCGGGAACTATTGTAATATGACGAAGAATCCCAGATTCTCAAAAGTTTTCCATTACGCGTGCACAACCAAAACATTCAGACGACTTTACATCTTAAGTAAATGATTTGAAATGAAATATTACTGAAAAAAGTAAATTATTTTGGTGCCAAATTGATACAGCTGACATCTATGGTTGCTAAGCAACTCAAACCTCCCGATGGCCATATCGGATGTGAGCGCATCGCTTTCTTTATCAATCAAGTCCCTAGGCAAACCTGTAGAAAATCAGAAAAATATTTATATCAGTTCATATCTATATTGCTTGATAGAATGCCAATAAGCACATTCGGTAGCGATAGCAAAGTTCTCGTCACACATTCCAGGATACCTGGCGTCTCCCGAATGGTTCCAGCAGCAGTAATTACTCTGGCTTTAAGTTGGGGTTGAAGAATGGTTCCAGCTCCTCGCCTCTTCCTGAGGTCATTTAGGTGAGAGGTTTATAGTGGGTATTATGCCAACAACATCGGCATCGAGTCCCACACTACCCGTTTTGGGTGTGCGTTAAAGCATTTTTCCCTCTCACCAAAACAAAGTAATTACTCTGGCAATCAGATCAATAAACGAGTTAACGGGACTTGCGTAGACTAGATCCTATAGGTGGCCCCAATGCCTCTTCGCTACTGGGGCAGATTCCTGCCACTGCCGCTGAATCGGTTAAGACGCATCTATTGGCCTGCATGGGGTTGTAGCGGACCCTCTGTATAAATCTGACGCGGTCCATTCGATTGGCACACAGGTATCAACAGGAACCGACCATAGCACAGCTCAGGCATTCGCCCGACATCGCCTAAACATGACTGCCAGCAAACTTGCTATAGTGGCTCAAGTTTGTCTATTGTTTAGTAGGCATTTGTAGCGGTGATGGCTGTGTGTAAAAGTAAATGGTGTTTTGCTTGAGCACAATCGGCTCCACAATATCGGTCTCCCCTCTTCAAGAAGACATAAGAGTCGACAGACTTTGCCAGTCAGTCAGCAGCAAAAAGGGCGGGTTCTTTTGCATGCGGACAAGATCAAAGCTTTTGCACCCACCTTTGCTCAAGGCTGCGTCGCGTCCGCCGAGCAAAAAAGCAAAGAACGCCGATGCGTCTCGTAGTTACTTGCATCATACTTAGCGCACTGGTGTGAGCAGAGTCGGCAACGGCATTCGTTTCTCATTTGTGCGAACCCGCGAGTGAAACATTTTTAATTTAATTTAATTCTTATTAATTTATTATTATTTTTAAGATAAGGCCATTCTTCTTTTCATACGGGCTTGAAACCACCGTGAGGCATATCTTCATATATGCACTGAGGGCCGGATAGTTTAATATAACTAGGGTTTTCCCAACAGTCTTTGTGGCAGCAGGTCGCTGACTTTAAGTTGTATGGTTTACCAACTATCCTCAACGAGCATCGCGCAAAGAAAATTCTATCCGGAACAAAGACTGAACCGGTGACACTCCTGTACATTATGATGAGTAACAATTATGACTAGCGCACTAGCCCCCTTGACCACGTCGCCACTAGAGCATTCTAAATAAAGGTCGCAGTGCACAATGTGCCTTTGGTAGACGTGACGGATACTGCATGCTATGCCAACGCATAGGTTTCTGGAAAAATGCACACTTGCATGAGCAACCTCCCTTATGGCTTCAGTTACTTTACATTGCTATTCTAACAATAATTGCTCGAAATTCTAAGTAACTAGCGACCTCAACCTGATTCAAATAATTTCCACTGTTGGCTAACAGCTTACCAAGTACATGAATCGGCTTCGCGCCCAACGCGATAAGCAAAGAAACCGGTTTATGTTTACTGAAAAGCTGAAAAAAAAGAAAGAAAAATCTCTCGATTTGTGCACATTTGGCCACTGTATGCCCTAAGATCCTACCAAGTCTATTATTACTCAACAAAAATAACAATGGCTGCAATGATCCGACGTAGTGGGCAACGAGCCCGCGCAGATGAACTGCGATGTCACGGCAAGCTCGTGCAGTTCGTATAAAAACGTTTGCTATCTCGGGGTAATTTTCTCGTCCCGAGGTACAACCTTTTCACAACACGCAACTGAGCGTTGAAGAAAAGCGTTTATCGCGGCAGCTGGTATCAGAAGCCCAGCATAGTTGTCTGTTCGGACGCCCATAACATCATTTACGCCAGTGGACGCTCGTTCGAGCATCGTCTTATGTTGACCAGTCGTTACGTCTCTGGATGGCACCTGCTGGTGTTTGTCAGCAAAAGCAGTAACGCCACGTGTTGCTTGCGGTTGCAGTAGCACGTTTTTATGTTTTTTTTTGTGTGTGCTTTGCTGAATACCGCTTCGTGCTCTAATTAGGCTGGCACTTTTCTAGTTGGAGCAAGAGCCGAGCTGGAATAGGGCCAGTGCCAAGTTCTGGCACTCGAATCGTGCTGGCGGTAGTCATGAAAATCTAGCTGGCTCTGTTTGCCGGTCACATCGTCACCCGACACGTTAACGGTGCGATCGCACACTCTCCGCAGTAGCTTAGTTATCGGTAATACGGTACCTCGCGAACGGCGCGTCATATAGTGCACGGCATAGCTCCTTTGAATATCTAAGCAAATGAAGATCAGACAGTTCTAAAGGTATACCAATGGACGAAAGACACAATAAGGAATAAGTGAGACTACTGGACATTACTGCACGTATCGGAAAACAATGCAATCGGCAATACGGTTACAGTTTCTTCCGTTGCTAATACTAAACCTACGAATAAAATAAAATTTTTGCAGCTTCTGCTCGTTTAGTAGTATATCATATCAGCACACACTGTCATCCGCTGGCTAGCTCTTACTTTCAGAATCCATTACCCATAAATGCGTTAACATGTGCCTTAGGGCTGACATACGTTATCGTGACGGTAGTCTGTCGAAAAAGGAGAAGTACGTTGATGAAGCTGGTCTGCAGGCAGGGCGTGTTAGAGAAACGCGAATAGCAGGCAGTTCATGGAGAAGGGGCTGTAGTATTTTGCAGACAAAACGAGGGCGGCCGGCGAAGCCAAATTGGGGCATTATTGAGATTTCTCACTTCGCCTCGTTGTTCACCTTTGCTTCAGTTTATTCCATCTCTTTCATGTGTTTTTGTCTTTTTCCTTTTTTTCGATCTCAATCGAGGGTGCTGTGTGTTCCCGTCTCCCCGCCCTCCCACGGCAAACGACGTTCTCCCTACTACGACAAAGTAGTTGCTTGTATCTCAAAGAAGCCCGACCAGCTGCATCACCTACAGCTTCTTCCACTGAAGCCCGCGCAGCAGAAGTCAATAGACACAGCCAGGCGCACACACACATACATTTATATGTGCAAGTCTGTCTACCTACCTAGCTATCTATCTGTCTGTCTATCTATCTATCTATCTGTCTATCTATCTATCTACCTAGCCGTGGAGTTTGCTGCCAGTCGCCGTTGAGTATCTAGTTGAATTGCAGCACGCAGCACTCTGCACACGGTTTTCGCGGAAGCCGATGGATGATGATCTTGTGACGGAGCTCAAAAGGCGACCAATGCAGGCCGACCTGCACACGGAGCACGACGAAACAGCAACCAACGGGGCAGCCATACACATCAGCCGCAGTTGCCGCAGTTCGCACCAGTGCCGCAAACGCAGTACCCACGCGCGCAACGTGTTCTTCCATGGTAGCATCCCTATAAGCCACTTACAAGCGACTTCTCTCCCCTCTATTGTAGGGTACCATCCTCATCTTCATCAACATCATCATCGTCATCATCGTCAGTCATCATCAGCATCTGCATCATCATCGCCGCCGCGGTGGCCGTCATCTGTACCAACAACCCCAGCCTTGGGCACAGCACTGTGCACTACTCCTCCTACATGCGAAGTTCCGCTACAGTCCCTCTCGCTCTGCCTCTCGGCCCCTCTCTTCTTTGGGCGGCTGTTCCATAGGCGTTCAATGTTGTCTCCTCGGGAGTCTACTTCAACCACTACAACTACTGCTAATACTGAGACGACGCTCATGGGCGTAGTGGCGGCGGCGGCAGCGGCAGCAGCAGCAGAAGCGGGAACAGCAGGACCTCGGCCTAAAGGAGTAAGTGGTAAGAGGTGGGCTAGACCACATTACACCCTTTCTTGGTTCGTCATCGTCAAGCGAACGTATGCGTGCTTTTGCCCTCACCCATGTACACATAGCCATCACCACAACAGCAACAACAACAACAAAGACAACGGACACAGCATGATCATCATAAACAACAACCAAAACATCAACAGCAGCAACAACAACAGCGACAACAGCAACAACAACAGCGACCGCCGATACGGTCCGACCTAGTGCGTCCCGGTAACGACAACGACCGCGCTAGCGTCACCATCCATGCCACAGAGGGTCGGCCGTTGTTGAACGGCGGCAAAGTCAACTTCTTTCCAAGACCTGCACTTTTGTTGCACATGTCATCGCATGTGTCGACGATAGAGAAGCAGTAAGCGTTGGCCTGCGCGGACGCCTTTGTAGCAGCGTTCACCGAGCTGCGGGTGAAATACCGCGAATTTTTGTTGTTGTTGCGTCACTGCATAGCACCAGCGCTCAAATCGAAAGCAAGAAAGGGCGAAGACAAAAAGAAGGAGAGAGAAAAACGAAACGAGGAATATCAAAGAAGATTGCCAGGAACAGAGGGTGGAGTGTTGAGGCGGTTGTTAGTAATCGTGTCGGGCACTGCTAGCAGTAAAAGTAGCAGTATTTCTCGAAGCAGTAGTGGTCGTAGTAGTAGTAGTAGTAGAGGCAGCTGTAAACGTATTATAGTATCAGAGAGAGACGACGACAAGGTGGTGGTGGTCGAAACTACGGCCCCGGCAAGTCGTTGAATTGGTGGTCTAAGCAGAACTTGGAAGCGTTGAACGGTGTCCCTAGACCGACCATGCTGGGGGAGCAGGAAAGGCAGCTGGGTGCATCCTCCAGAACGTGGGGACACAAAGAGGGCAAGCCCCCCTCCCCTTCCCTTAAGCACGAAGAACGGAGGGACGGGAACAACAGGAGTAAGAGATCGGGAGGCGTACGAATGAAACACAGAGTGGAACAGATCAAGAAATGGATAAATAGGGACACCAAGCAAGTGAGGCAGACAGAGAGAGAGACATGAAGCACGGGAGAACATCGCGAATCCAAGAGATCATAACCGTAAAGTTGGACGGACAACTTCGTGCATGCTGTTGTCCGAAGTGACTGGCTGGCTGGATTACTGACTGACTGACATACTGGCAAACGCCGCGGCTGCAGCGGCTACTTTGGCTAACGAATGTCGTTAGTGGACGCTGTTCCAGGACGAAATGGCCGGCTAGCCAAAATCAGCAGCGACGACAGCAACAACAACAACAACAACAGCCACAATGGTTACAACGACGACAGCAACAACAACAACAGCCACAATGGTTACAACGACGACAGCAACAACAACAACCACAACAATGGTTACAACAACGACGACAGCAACAACAACAACAACCACAACAATGGTTACAACAACGACGACAGCAACAACAATAACGAGAAAGGTGACGGCAATAGCAGTGGGACCACTGGCACATACACTCTGCGTTGGGACAATTCCCGCGAATATCATCAAATTGATAGGCAGACGAAGATAGAGATCGCCAGAGAGAGTTCGCGAAAGAAAAAGTGTTTGCGAGCGAGTTATGGACAGAGAGAGAGAGAGAGAACTAGCAGCGAACGCGAAAAAGACACAGATGCGGATGAGATACACCCAGGGTGGACGAGAGCACGAGTCGCGCAATCGGAGGGAGCACGGGAGACGGAGAAAGCAAGAGAATCGACAGATAGGTATATAGATAAAAAGAGGAAGAACCGAGAACAGAAGAGACAGTCGAGACGGCGGTCGGACGCAAAAAAAATATGAAAAGCTGCGACTATATGAGCACGGCCACCACAAGCTGTCCTTCGTCGTCCGAGTCGTCTGCTGTCCCCCCAATCCCGAGAAGAGGAAGCCAGTGACAGTGGCGCACAGTCTGCTGCTGCTGTTGCTGCTGTCAAACAAAAACAGCAATGCTGTACCCGACGTTGACGATGATGGTGGTGATTCCGTGGATCATGAAGTGGGGGGGGGGGGGGATGAATGGCAAGAACTAGAGCAGATAGTGGAGGACTGCTGAGAAAAGAGAGTGTGGGGGATGGGAGGTAGAGAGGCGAGACGATGAAGCAGAACGAGAAAACCACGCGAGTACATGAAGGCCGCAAGTCGAACACCGGCACTATGAAACGAACGCCCCCCGCTTAGTCGGCCATCGCGGCACGGCGGCGGCGGCAGCATCAGCATCAGCTCCAGCTCAGATAGAGATGATCACGCAAATTGGGAGCAAGTGGAGAGTCACAAAAAATGTGCCACAAAAATTGACGCCCTCTAGACGGCCTCCGGGCAGGCAGGCGCCCACTTGAGAGCCCTTGGCGTTGGCTGGGCCAAGCTTGGCTGCTCGCAGCGGGATAGGCTGTGGGATAGGCGATGCGAGCGTCACCATTCTGTCTGCTGTTGCTGCTGCTGCTGCTGTTGTTGCTGCTGGCAAGTAAGAGCTTTGAAGCTAGCACTAGGAAGCTCGAAGTGGCGGAGCAGCAGTAGCAAAATAGTGCAGTAGTTTCATCGATGCGAGGCGACTCTAAGTCACGTTCAAAAGGGTTGACGAGAACAGACAGAACCCGGGTGCGGTGGTGGCGGTGGCGCTGGAAGAAGCATTGCGAGTTTGCGAGCAAAATGATACAACTACTACAAAGGACGGTTCAAGTGCGCACCGCGGTGACAAGTGGTATGCGAGGCTATTATTTCTTGTTTTTATTTCAAATTGGTTTTTCTTCCCCTGCACATCGGCTGTCTGCATGGGGTGCAGGCCACGGCCTCGTCTGGCGCGGGAGACGGGGGGCAGTTTTTGTGGCTGATACACCTGCATATATATATATATATATATATATATATATATATATATATACGGACATTTATATGAATCTACTGAATTATACGAGGAACGACTCGTCTTCGGCATCGTTTTAGTGCGCGCCGTGTCGCTATTAAACTTGAGGAACGGGAACTCTAATGGCATAATAATATCAGAATCTCTAAGCACCGCCACCACAGCCTCTGGTTACCGCTGTACACGAGTTTTGGTAGATCGCGTGTCTATTAGACAAGCACAAGGTGTTTAGAAATTATAAGTATATTTTAGCAAAGGCAAATACAATTCAATATCATTACTTCCATATATACAAGACACACATACTTAAAAGCATTTGAATTAATATGAGCGCTAGAAGGGCATCATTGAGGGCTTCATCGAGGACATCATCCAATGGCAGCGACGTCATTCAAGTGGAGCGTATTTTACTATATACCAATCGACCAGGCGCAGCGCATAAACGCTAACGAACCGGCAACTCTGGTAGTCTTTGACGTGACAGAGTACTGTGCAATACGGACAAGCAAAAACCATAGTTGGCATATTTCGAGGAACGACACTATCTTCCGGGCTGAGCGCGACCTCAAAATGTGATGTGAACAGCAGGCCAGGTAGGTTGTATTAATAATATAATTGGCCCTGAGGCATGGTCACTTTTACAGAAGATTGGCAAACGAATTGAACTCACGACGGGGGACAAAAGAGCTTTCGACTTTCTACTCTAGCGGCTATCTCTGGCGGTTCAGCGCGACAATGCGGCAGCAAATATGGGCACAATGAGGGGCTGCCTCGAGGATAAGCTCGATTGGTAGCACCCCTCACAAGCCCAATGGTAGTTAGATATTCATATTCCATTCTAACTACAAAATGGAATTAATAATATTGTATTGATAATACTACTTTATTGTAGATTATCAACATCACTTTGTCTAGCACACTCGATCGTCGAATAGTAAGACGAAGCCACACTAGTCTCTTAACAAGGCGATCGTTGGCTTTACTGGACCGATTAGTGGCAGTCGGAAATACATTTTAAGTATTACAACTTGAAGTATGGGTGGACTGTGTTCATTAGAAGTATTTTAAAATAAAACAAGGAACCCAGGAAAACAAGGAAGTTCGTAACGGAAGTGATGGCTGCAGTTTCCTTTCTCCTCCGTCTGGTCATCTGATTGGTTTTGCACCGCCTAACTGTATGCTATGTGTGCCTTATCCCTTGAAAGTTTTGCCTATGCATCGATTATATGTTCGTGCAATGAAACGGTTCCTAGAAACAAAGTATATTTGCCAGAAGCGGTAAGTCTCTATTGGATTTTATTAAATGTTTGTTGTCTAAAGAGTAAGTGAGTAAATTATAAAAGCGCTGTTGCGAGTTTACCTGTGCAATTCGATGTTTCGAAGACCCGCTGGAACGGAAAAAACTGACGTAATTGTAATTACATCACTGTGGCGAGAGTTCAGTATCATTGTAAATGTTTTAGAGCATACATTTCACAGGAAACACCAGCAAGACTTTTGCTGCGATAACGCTACAATGAGTCTTACCTGACATCTCATTCATACTGCTGATAAATGCGTTTCTGCTCTATTCTAGTTAGTCCCGCCACAGACTAGCTTCACTTAATCTAGAATTAAACATTTTTTAAGGAGGTGTTTTAGTTTCTTATCCATCCTCCGTCCCCTACGGGCTTGGAACTCACCGTGAGGTATATTTTCAATGCACAGAGGGCCGGACATGTTGAGATATCTAGGGCTTCCTTAATAACCCTTGTGGCAGCATTGCCGCTGACTCTCGGCGATATGGTTTATCATCTGTTGTCAACAAGCATCGCTCAAAGAAAATTCGATCAACAACAGGGATAGAACCGGCGACACCCCGGTAGATGACAACCATGACAAGCGCACTAGTCTCCTGAACCACGCCGCCACCTGTACTTAATCTAAATTAATTCAAATCATTTTGAATCGGTAGCCAATAACAACGTTCTCCATTTAGTTCTGGAGTCGACAAAATATTGAACTTCGCGTTTAAGCCATGCGCAAAATGCGAGGCCTCTTACGCATGCCTTACGATTCAATAAGAGTGACTTTATAAACAAAACGAGGACAAATCTCTGCTGCTTTGTGTTGACTTTCAGATTAACAATATAACAATTAAGACGTTTCTATGCCGTTTTCCAATGTGTTCCTCATACGATTTTCTGTAGGTCAGACATATCAAGAGTATAATTGAGTATAATTCAAATTAATAATAGTAAAATAAATTACACTCCTTTCATTTTTATGTACCTAAAAAAACAAATGTTCACACGAACCGCATAGCCTACGTTCGTACATATATATACACTCATAAATGCTATACTGTTGCGCCATGCCAAATTTAAATATTAATGGTTGCTTTTGCGACCAAAACAGCCGGAAATTTCCGCTACGCATAACTTTACATGTTATATGTATGCCGTCTTGGATTGTAAACATGACTGGCGAGTTTGTGGTGCTATTTGGGGTTATGCTTAGTGCACACAGCAAGATCATTTGAACTATGAGTCTATATGAACTAAATCGAATATAGGAACATGATCTAAGGGTCTCAGCTAAATAGCTGAGCGGTGTATTCCTATAAAACCAACGGTAAGGGAATCTGTAACATCTCTTTTGCCTCCTATTTTTTTAAGTTGCGTTTTGCATCTCCTTATACCCGAATTTATTGTGTTTGTTTCCTCTAGTATGTGCCGTTAACGCGGGATCCTCAATTCGGATCGGACTGGCGTAGTGCATAATCTATTATCATTACATATCGATAGCCTCTGCACACGTTTTTTTATCCTTGACTTGTGTGCGAGGCGTGATATCACAGGTGGCAGACGGAGGATACTACATCAAAACTAAATATTTACTTTTAGTATATCAAACTGCAACACACTGGCAGCATAAAACGAGGAATCTAAATTACGCGGGCGGCCAATACCATTATAAAACGTAGTACACTCAAATTCCTGCTAGATTACGTTGCATAACTCTGTCCGCACTTTTCGTAGATTTTCTAGACACTCCTGGCAATGAATTTATTCAGAATAGCTTGCCGATTTATGTAAGAGAAAGTTTTAGAGGTTTGTCCTCATGGGCCTACACTCTAAACGTAAAGGCTAGCTTTTGCAGCAGGGCGTGACTGCCGCCTAAGCGCTTATTTACAAGACAAATAGAACAAAAGGGTACACGGGCAACACTATCTTTTGAGCGCCTCGATGTACACATACAATTACATTTATTCACACATTTAGTGTCGATAATACCTAAGTACAAAGATGTACACATACGGGCCTTAGTTCGAACGTTAATTGGGCAGACAGCAGACGTGTTGAAACGGTTTATGCATCTACGATTAGCTTTCTTATCTTTATCGACGGCTGATATCATCAAGGCGGAGGTGTAGCCGACGCACTGACTAGCACTTCCTGGTAGGGGGAAATATGGCAAGACGTATTTTCTATTGGGTTATCGCATACCCCGATTTTCACTACTTCATAGTTATTTTTTAGTCAACAGACTTTTTCTTAACAGAAAAGGTGTGCAAGTGCTTCGGCATACGATGCACATACAATTTTTGTGTCTCTGGCAATCGAGACGCGGGGCGAACCAAGTTCACTCACCTCAAAGGTATGTTACACGGTGTCGAGTCGTATCATGGACGCGATCAAAGGTACTCGAGTCCGAGTATTTAATCAATTATTTATGCACCGTTGCTTTCTATATCTCTCGTCCAACGGTGTCGTATAATTCATCTAACCCATTTTTCAGTGTTTTGTTGTTGTTATTTAAGGAGCAAAAAGGGATTATGGTGTTTAGTATTATGAAGCTTTTTTCCACTTCTCCGTGAAGTGGATAATTAAGTTTTGACGAAAATCGCAAATGTAAAGCCTTTTACTCTGATACCCTTCGACGGATATTACGTACTTAAACAGATATGTGAGAAAAGGGCAGGCTAAGTGGGAGAGGGTTCAGTATTTACGAGAGCTGAATTTGGAGGAATAAAAGCGAAGAGCCTTGTGGCGTCAATGGGGGGGAGATGGAAAGTGGGGCACTTTATTGTAAAGTCGGCAGATGTGGTGTCCATTAAAGTCATGACAAAACAAACTTTAATTGCGGTGCCGAAAACAACAGCTGAGCAAGGCTGAGGAGAAGAGAATCATAAAATCAACACTCTTCTCAGTTAAAAAAAAAACAATCAGCTGGAGAACAGCCAGTGGAGAGCGGCAATGGCACTCACAGCGCGGCTCGCCATACAGGCGACTTCGATATAATTGTACATTTTATAAAGAAACCAAGTGGTTTTTAGCGGACTGCCGCTTGAGGCCGGGGATGATGCATGATGGTGTGAGGTGGGCGCTGTGGGGCATGCCTGTGGCAGCTAAGAAAGCAATTACCACGGTTCAGGTCAGAGAAATAACTGATGCAGTAAGATTTTGAGCGAAAATAATCAGTTGGAAAAACTTCAATGCTGTAAAAGAGGACATTGCAAAACATATTAACGGCCCGGTGGAAAACCCACTCTCACTAACGGAGGGAGTCCAGTTATTGTCGTGGAATACCCCGAGGATAGAGGGACAGCTCTATTAAGTCTGCAGTCGGTGACTGGCGTTTCTATCGCTTTCCAAATAAGTGGTTTCGAATCGGTAGTAAAGGGCAAGATAAGTGGCGTGCACTCATCGTTAACCGTACAATTGGCAGTGTTCATAAATTCAAAAAAAGCCAGCACGGGTGATAGCTATGGAGAATGTCATTTTCACATTTTCAAAAGATAACTTTCCGGCTTAGGTACGATCCGGCTTTAAGACATAAGGCGTGGCTTGCTACTTGTGGTACCACCAGTCACATTTGAACGGACTGCAATCAACCCGCTTACTGTTATTTATGCAAAGGTAAGCATGAAGCGACTTCTGGGCTGTGTGCTCAGCGACTAAATCTATAAATAATTTGAAGAAATCTGCAAATCATATAATTTAAAAACAACTTGATCCTAGCTGCTAAACTTTGTGCATCTATGGTAAGCATAAAGCCCGCGGTTATTTAATGTAGGCGCTGTTCACCCCGATACAAACCAATGGCTTAACTGAAGACCTGGACTCTTCGCGACCTCGAAGACGGAAGAACTCCAGGTCAGCTATAAGCAGACGCAACAATTGAACCAGAACCTTTAACCGACCATCAAACCAACCACCCAAAACTAACCCCGGCCACCCTTTCCCTATTGCCGGCTATCTTTCGAAAGTCGAAGACATAAAATTTAAGCCTCAATTGACATCTTGCATTCCTCGATCTCTTTAACGCCATGTTGCAGTAGAAGCATCAATAGTTGTAACAGCAATCTCAAAGCTATGCACCATGAAGAGTGCTCCCCCAGAAACAACCCTTCTACATGCACCATCGACCACACCAGCGGGATCTAAGATCCGCTTCTTCAAACTTTGCTCCCGCCACTTAAAAGATCTCATTGACGGTCAGGAAGACAACAATAACCTTTTGTTGTTTTCTCTATGTTGTTTTGATACCCTGGTTATCAACCTACAAAGTTTATCTGATTACTCTCCGGAAGAAAAACGGCGGGATGAGACCGATTGCAGTAGGGTTCATTCTACGAAGACCTGTTAACAAAGTTTTCATTAAAAAATCGATCAAGAGTATTGTTGAGCTAGTTGCCCCACTGTAATTTGACTACGGTATTAAGAGGGTACCAAGGCTGCAGTACAAGCCACCGCTGCGTATATTAAAGTTCAAACGAAAATAAAAGTCTAGAAAGAAGGATTTCCAAATGCGAAGAGAGCACAAATTAAATTTCGTAAAACAGCGTACACCTGGGCTGTATGCCGCTACCTACCACATGTATCGTCCCCTACAACCTCTATTGGCAAGACAGACTAAACTGCAAAATGTAGGACGCAGCAGGGCGATTCGCTTGGGCCTGCCCTTTCATGCTTTGGAATATATAGGCTTCAGACACGATTGCAGTCAGGGTTGCGACCGTGGTACTTAGGCGATCCTCTACTTGCAGGCGATTTTCCTGCTATCCTCCCTCGTTCTAAGAATGTCTAGGACCTCGAGGCTGTCTCGAGTCTAAGGCTCAACGATAATAAATGTGAACTTCTCGTTCTACCGCACGACGACAGTAAGGAGACGGCCGCCACAGTACGAGCAAAACAGCCTAATAAGAAACGGTTAACAGACGTCGAATTGCGGGGCGCGCCAATAACTGACGCAGCAGTCATTGGCCGCTTTCCAGAAGATAGAAACTTACGTACGCCAAACGGTGATGCAATAGATTAAAACATCTAGACGCCCATCCAACTCTGTATCTTTCACGGAAAAGTCTCTGTACGCCTTGCTTCATTTAGCTTCGACAATGTTCTTATGTACATGAGAGATGACCTAGTTTACGGTTTCGACGAACGACCACCAAGCATATAGTGACAATATTACTCTGTGGGCATTTGTTTGTGTGCAGTATAGACGCCCCTAAGCTTGATGCGCTGTATGAGCGCTTTTCGAATGCCGGAAGTGTCACCAACAACTCTAGCCGATCGGCAGTTGCAGTATTGCGAAACTTATCTTTGGCGAAACGCGCAGAAGAAACGCCGCGGCTGCAAAATACTAGGAGCACCAACCGGTAGCGAGCATTTTAGGCAATCAAAAGAAATCGCGCCTTAACAACCTCTCTCATTAAGCAAACGTACGTAATAAAGCCACCAGTTTTTGGTGCCGTGTCCACGTTTCGACGGTAAACTACAACGGTAACCTCGGAGGAAGACTAAGAACCTTATGAAATGTATGCAAATACATTTAACATATCGAATGAATACCTATTTATGTATGTGAATGAGCCTGTCGTATGACAGTCGAACAACTGTCCAACACGCGAGTAAATATAACCTTGACGCTCAACGTAATCATCACCGGATAGTGTCTATTCCTTTTTTATTTTTGCTTTTTGGTTTTACTTTGTTCTTTACCTGGTTATCTCTATAGCCCAAAGATGTAGGGGCATACTGCTAATTTGACGGCATGACAAATATGCTAGACTTGACTGCTTACTTATACGTATATGAGAGGTGATCAAACAGGCCTTGCGTACGAGCCTGGACACATTTGAAGCGCGACTGAAGTCTCTACCGGTCTTTCCAACGCAATAATCTCTCGACCACGTTGTCGCGGTTCAGAAACAAGTCTTGCTCTTATATCAAGCACAAACTACGACTAACAGGACTAGATTACGAGCTTGCTTCAGTCCAATGAGTGGTAAGTGACTTCAAGCTCTTTCATCGCCGCAACTATGTGCGATGTTGGACAATAGCAGACTCCGCATCGTGTCTGGTGAGCACGAGATGGTCTGTGTCGCTTTTCTTTGCGACCGGTGTCGGTTCTCCGTAACAACAACAGGCAAACAGGCCCTATCGTGCCAATACAGCGCCGCCCGCCGCCCACACTACTGCACAATAAACGACGTCGTCTGTCGTGCACTGCAGAATGCCGTGAAAAAGCCATTCGGCCTTAGCGTCAGCATGGGGTAACGGCGCGGACCACTGTATACTTGCCAGAAGCTATGTTGCTCGGATCAGCTAGGAAGCTGGCGTCTCTGCTTGCGGAGGACCGCAATTGTTTTCAGAGAACTTTTTCCGCAGTTAGTCATCATAGAAGCAAGAAACACAAAAGAACTGGGAAAAAACGAGCGTGGGAGCTGTTGCAAAAAGCCACAGCCTAAAATGTAGCTAAAACAAAAAGAAAAAGTGGAGACTGGGCGACTGATTAAGCACTTTGCTAGCATGCTCCCGGGAGCCAATACGTTCCTGAATGAAATATTATTGAACAATGAGCCTTGGGACAAAGGCACAGAACGGATGCGCACGAAAATGCCTAGCTTGTGTGGTCACAATCAAGTAAGTTAAGAGGGCGATTGAAAGGGTGCAACTAGCCAAAGTGGCCGGAAATAATATGAAACGAAACGAGCATTTGAAACAAACATTTGCAATGGCGCCATGCTGAAAAGCAAGATTTGTATTTATTTGAAAGAGGATTGCCTTATTGCTACACTTAGAGGAAAAGGGAAAAAGCAAATCTGGAAGCTTGGACGGAAATAAGCGTTACTCCTATAAGATATTGTTGGATATAAGATCAAATAGATTTAAGCACTTCTTCAAAAACAGAAAGGCGGACCAGAAAAACAAAATGGGTTTACAAGATCGAGGTCGGCCCATACTGCCGTGCGCCAACTACAAGCAGAGATTTGAAAAAACTTTACGTGAAGCGAGGAGAACTCAAGGCCGCTTTTGACCTAGCGCTGAGAAGTAGAGGTATATAGAAGTTAGCCGTGGGAGGGCTTCGGAGAATGGGAAAGTGCTCTAATGTACGCAGGTATAGCAGATATCTATTTAGCGTTAAACAGGGAATGGAGAGATTAAATGATTATATGGACGAGATGGGGCTTAGCACTAACTTACAAAAGACACTAGCAATTAAGTGTCGAAGAGGTGATTGGTTAGCGAAAGACGATGTTCTTCCATCTAAAGTACTGTCCATTTTGTAAATTAAATTATTATCACTTGATATATATATATATATATATATATATATATATATATATATATACACGCCTTTTTTAAGATTGAAGTAGAAGCAAAAGCAACATTCGATGTAGCACTCATATGCGAGAAATGAGGGGTGGCAGATCTATCTTTATAAGATAGTTTGTTTTTCTTCATGAAGCGGGTTTTGGATTTAGATCATGTAAGAATACAATAGTTCATATAGTATAGGGCAGGAGCTCTAATGACACAGGAAATACAGTCACGAAGAGGTTTATCTAGGACGAGAGCGTTTAAGGACTATGAAGTGGACAGGGAAATCAAACGAACCCGGCCTAGGAATATACGCACAGTAGTATGGAGAAATACGACCTGGCAAGCACAGGGATATAAGAGTAGATACTAGTTGTGTCTTATGTATACGCATATAATTTACCTAACCCAGGCGTTACTGAATTATAATATAACCAATAGGGTTATGCAGCTGAGGCAAATAGTACTCAGCAACCTTGCAATAAATGCTCTACAAGCAACAGATAACCAGTCCAGCAATAAACATGGACATGCCCTGTATACGATGTATGTTTTAGCTTACAGATAGATACCGTATCGCATACATAATTGTGATTCTTGCAAAGTGTGATAAAGAATAAAAGACTAATAAATGTATACATAGTTGATGGTTAATAGAAAAAAATACTAACAACATTTCGGAAATACTATTGTCCCGTAATAGACATGCGCATGCACCTATGCATCTGAGTTCATATATTGAACCCCAGACTCCCCAATGCAAACATGTGGCTGTCCGTATTTCGATATACTATATATTGCTCGTAACAGCGCATAGTATCACCGTATAACGTAAATGTATTTGAAGACTTGGTAATCTTGCAAACAAAATGCTAAGGATTAGTCATATCAACATGTTTGTTTTACGAATTGTTATGGCAGTATCGAAACATACTGACAGGATATGTATTCTATGTAAAAAGACTGAACGTATACTAAGGTCAGATTAGCTGCCAGTTACTTTTGAGGAGTATCTATCCGTATATTAAGAATTGACTTTAGCTTAATTACACAGTGATTTTAAATTGTGCGCTCAATGCATGGTTTAAGCTTAAAGTCGCGCCATGTAATCGGACGCAAACTGCATGCTTGTGATGACAATGTTTCGTCACCAAAAACTTTATTAGAACTTAACATTTAAACGAACGCTG
The DNA here is from genome assembly GCA_003439945.1 of Dermanyssus gallinae. Lineage (NCBI taxonomy): Eukaryota > Metazoa > Arthropoda > Arachnida > Mesostigmata > Dermanyssidae > Dermanyssus > Dermanyssus gallinae. Next base: position 176,598 of record QVRM01005575.1, on the reverse strand, counting down.
TTCGTCACTCTTTACTGGAAATCATGACGATGCTATTTGACACAGCTCATCTGTTTAATCACTCAGAGCACAAACACTACCAAGCTTTGTTTAAGCAAAACAATTGCTTACTGTTTCGGTTGTTGGCCGGTAGATGGCGCGCATAACGGTCGCGCCTTCATTTCTAAAACTTTATAATCTGATATATATATAATATATACATGTAATATATTATATATATTATATATATCTCTTATATTACTGTATAATTAATATATACAGGTATAATATATATATATATATAGAGATATATCTCTATATATAGACCGTATATATATATATATATACTGTATATATATACACATATGTGTGTAAAGAGAGAAGCATTTCGTGCATGGTATCGCCTGAAACGCATTTACTCCCCACTTTGTTTGCCAAATGGAGTTAGATCGGAGTTAGATCGTCATCACTATCAAATTCGTAGTAATCGTTGTGGTAGTAGTAGTAACATTATGTGTCCAGATGCCCGACGCCCCGACAGGCCTACATGTACACTGACGAGGCAGGCGCATGCTCTGAAGCTCACGGTGCAGATTAGGGGGACGGTGTTTGTCGACGCAACCAACCGTCAGTCGACCAGTTGGGAGGCCAGCCCCGTGGTCGTCATCGTCGTGGTCTGCGATCACTTCGGCCGCCTCCAGCCGGTAGCTGGGTGTTCTTCTCTGGTACTTCTTTGGCGGCTGTCTTTTGTCTTGTTACTTGGCGATGTGATGAGGCACCTCGCCGCACCACAACCTTCGGACCACACGGCGGCTCATGGGCTCAGGCTCGATCGTAACATCGACACAACAGAGGCTGGCGTTCGTTCATGGCCTGTACGCCGATGGTACACGGGTAGATGTCGAAATACACTCCTACAATATACGTGCAGCACTCTCCTCGTGCTGTTACGTATAACAACGATGAATGTCTGATTAATTGGCTGGTGCTCGACGAGGCGCTTTGAAACGGAATGCATGTTTAGCACGCTGGTTGAAGCGTAAGCTGAAGAAGGAAAAGTCAGGTGGCCACCTAAATGAACACTTAGTTACCTGTCGTATACTGTCTAGGGGGACGAGGTCTCTTCCGAACTGGTCATAAGTGCGCATCGCGCTCTTACAGGCACGCCCCTTTATGACTGACTTGTACTAATCGCAAAAAAATGAGTTGGTTGCTCAATAGTTGTGTTCGTTATCGTTGGCAATAGATTTCGAACCAACTTGGCTGGGTCTGCATGATTCGTTGATTGTACAGAAAAGGCAGCACTGAAAGTAAGCTTTTGTCTGTATCTGAAAATTCAAATAGCGTATTTCACCCTTTTTTGTAATATTGTCTAACTAAATGGCGATTGCGCAAGCTGGGGTATTAGATGTTGGCTAATTAGAGCGCTTGCGAGTAGAATCTGCACAAAGCACGTGACCAATACAACGTAGGTTTATAATATTGGGCCACTTTATCTGTGCGACGTTATAGTCATATAAATATATATATATAATATATATATATATATATATATATATATATTTACTTAGATGGTTAAATGCATCGTGTATTGTATAACTCGTATGCTTTTTCCAACTAAATGGGGGGACACAAATGTCTCGTACCGAAGCGGCAATGAAATTACCATGTTTGCTATACCAATGTGATTGTCCGCACATCACTTCATAACATATCACCATAGAACTTTGTTTTATTTTTAAATACCAAACGAAACAGAATTACAAACCTAAGCCGTTCCAAGTTAATAAAATATTTCCTGTGATTCCTCGAAAAATCAAGATCTAATAATGCCTCATTTGTTTGCTGACGCCTAATATCTTAAACACTTGCCTTTACGCTCATCAAACAAATACATTTAGGAAACGAATTCAATGCAAATAATCTTTATTAAATCGACAGTGGTTCGACTCATAATATGCTGTCATAAGTCGCTTTGTTTCATTACCCTCTGATGTCGGATTCCCATACATTATCATGGTAACAGAGACAGAACGTAAACAGCTGGTGTACGGTTTCTAGCTGGCGGTGTTTGATGTGGAAAGATGGCGCTCAGAAATGGTGACCACATGCCGTGTACGTTTTGACACGATTTAGCATAATCGCCAGCCAAAAATTCACGGACAGGTCATCTCAAAGGCTAGGCACATTGCCTTTGCTAATCCTTCGGTATACGTGTAACCAAAAAAATGTATTCCTTTCAATGGAAACCGTCATTCAGTTCTAGTAGATGATGCAACTTTGAGCTGCGCTGGACCACGTGCTCATTCGTTGTGGTGGTGTCATAGCTTAAGATAGGCACGCAATGAGCTTGTATAACCTTTTGCATCAGTTTTTGCGAATTTTTATTTATAAAAAATAGCGTCCGGGAACAATTCATGAGCGACCCCAAAGTTTGGAATATTGTGGTTTGATTGGTTTCAAAACGGACGAAATAGAAGGCAGGATGTTTCAACACCGGTCAAAAACGTCGCGGAGAAATGTGAAATAAATGAGGATAATCATATTTGTCAATCCACAAATTATGATAAGGAAACTACAGGCCAGTACGGTGCATGCTATGAAGGCACATTATTGGCAGAAATACTTGACTCTTGTCCACTCCAACTGGTTTCTTTTCCCAACACCTGGGACTCTAGTTCGACTCTATGTCTGTTCCCAAAACTAACCATTAATTGACAACACATAAGTTTGAGGCATTATATGAGATTAGCGAACATTTGCTGATCCCGAAATAAATGCAACTCTAACCCAAAAGTTGAGAAATATCTCAAGAAATGGATATAGTACATTTCTCAAAATAGTTCTATGCAGTACAAACCTCGCAACTAAATTGTTATACAACACTTGCGCAATTTTAAGCTGGTTTATCAACATGTAGTCTCCATCTCGCTAACTAGTTGTCTCAAAGTCGGCCCTCACGTACAAACACTGTCTGTGTGCACAATCGTTTGTGTCACGTAATTTGTCTCACTCTGCGCAAGCCCACTTAAACGTTAGAGCTCGCTGTTAACCTCAATCTTGCGTTAGTTAAGTCAACTAACGCTGCTGAGTTGCGACATTACTAGTAGTAGCAGCTCGCGGCCTTCGAAGAAATCTCATATATACATATATGTATATATATATATATATATATATATACACACACATACAGCCTCAACACGAAAAGATTAGAAGGAAACAGCGTGTGAGTTAACAAGACGAACCTACTCATACGTCGCATTAAACACTCGTGGAGAAGTAAGCTCAAACCGCCTTCTCAATATTGGTTCATTTTTTTTGCTCGTTACCAGGGCGCCGTTCTCCGTGGCTCCGAATACCTCGGTCCTTCAATGTCACCCACACCACGCTCGCATCGCCACCACCGTCAATTGTCTGTCTAAAAGGCCCAAGAACAGTCATCACCATTGTTGCCGGCTACAGCGGCGATGGGCGCCCCGGCAGAACTTCAAAATGGTTCTGCTTTTGGTCACTTTTCATTTTCTTCTTCGTTTTTTTATCTTCTTCTTCTTATTCTTCATCTTCGTGTTTATCGTTTCGACCTCACCCCTCCTGTGTTCTTTGGCTTTGCCGTCTCCGCTGTAAACTAACAAGCAGCTAGCCATACATCGGCATTTAGTGACGGAGAACCAACCTGTCCTCCGACATTGTGCTGTCTGCAAAAGGGTCCACCTTTTGCAGACAGTGCGACAGAGTCGCAATGATAATCAGAAGAGCTCTGAGTTCTGAATGTACAGCCGCCATTGCGCATCTGCCGATGGTGATGATGATTCTCAAGGGTCCTGGCGGCGATTCTAAAGGATGCCGGCAAATCTAAAGGATGCCGGCAATCCACCAGGCAGTTGCTGCTGAAGCGGCAACTGAAGCGGCTGCTTGGCCTCCGAACCCAATGTCAGCCAATGTCGTGCGTGGTGTCCGAAGGCTCTAGTTAAACCTCACTGGCACCTCATGGGCAACAATAGTTAGATGGGTAGCTGTCGCTGCGGCGGGACAGAACCGAACTCGGCGAATGATCAAAGAACAAGAAGCAGAACAGAACAAACCTCGAGGAAAGCTGTTTATAGAGGACAGAGGACAGCGTTCTGTCCTCTGATTTGTTGATTTAATGTTAACGTTGTTGTTATTGTTGTTGTTATCGTTGGTGTTGCCGCCGCCATCGCCGCCGCGCATCAGCTCCATCCGTAGAGCGAGCTGACAGTTCCACTACCACAGCGCGACTACGACGATTGACCAAATCGCGCATATATGGCCTACTCTACTCTGTGTACAAACATTCGAGCTATGGTTGAGGCACAATATCCGAGAGGGTAGCGTCTTCTTGCGAATTAAATTCTTTCTCTCTACGCAGCGTGAACACGGTGAAGAAGAGGGGCGTATATATATATATATATATATATATATACGCAAAGAATCTGCAAAAAAACACGTAGACAGACTAACAAATGAGGCGACAAAGATCGGCACACAGATTAATGTTACGGGAAGCAGAGAGAGGGAGTGGGAGAGAGAGCAAGGTATATATATATATATAGATCGAGAGAGCGTGAAACAGAGAGAGAGGGGAGACATAGAGAGACAGAAAGAGAGGAAAGACGAAATTGTGTTTAAGAGCTGTTGCACAAAAACTCCCCCCGAACACGGACTAATAATGACTGGCTCATTGCGCCTCCTGCTTCCTGCCGCCGCCGCAGCCACCAGCGCTGCCGCCAAAAACAACGATCATTGATCACACAAGAAACCCCTCATCATCACCTCACCACCACCGCCATCATAAGCCTCATCATTACTATCACCACCATCCGCACGATCATCATCACCATCATCATATTGTTGGATCGAAAACACGCATCCCCAATCACATCAACAGCTCGTCCCACCGGCACTGCATTGTACGGTAGCGCGCATTTCCACCCCCCCCCCCCCCGGATCTCGGTCCCGGTGCCTCAGCGCTTCCTCAGAGACACAGGGGCTTTTCTCGGTCTGCCCTCACTCAACAGTTGACGTCCACGGGTTTGCTTTTGGAGTGCTTGGTAGGACGGACCCATAAATGCTAGTGTGCAACGGTGGGGATCGAACCCGTGCACCTATGTGTCTTTTGCAGTCGCGAGGCGCACGCGAATGCATCACGGGTACGGGCTCGACACAGCTATAAAGCTACGAAACACAGCTTGAAAACACTGGTGGTCTAGTGGTGGTCGAAGCGTCTTGGTGGTGGTCGATGCTAACCAACACTGAGCGGTCGATTTTCAGTGTTAACCAGCCATCACAAGTAGTGATCGTAGCGCCAACAATATTAATAATCGACAGATTTTGCAACTTTTAGAGTCGTAGAGCTATTAGCCATCGTTGTAACCCTGACGCTGGCCGAGTCACTTGCAGCATCCGCGCGGTTAAACCGACTCAAGATGGTAGAGAAAACAGCGGTGAACACGAATAAATGGGAATAAGTATTGTAATTTGATGAGAGGGGAATAAGTAAGGTTTATTGTTAGTATTATTGTAGGGACGACCCTGAGGTTGACTCGAACGAACGTACACATTTCGAGTGAAAATACGGGACAGAAGACGCATGAAGTCGTGCGAGTGAGACCGCCTGAGGGAAAGAGAGACTGTGAGAAAACGAAAACGAGATTAGTTTGAGGTTCCAGAGGCAGCTCTAGAGGGACAGATGCACAGCGAGATAGAGATAGGGAGGATTTTTTAGAAAGCAGAACGGTCCGGCAGAATAGACACTGATAGAAGTTACCACCACCGCCGCCCGCAGCCGCGCTTCATAAAGTACGACAACGACCCTCATGAACAAGAGCCGTCGCTGACTTTGCCCAGAATCTAGGTAACGAAATGCTTTGCCCAAATATATATATATATATATATATATATATATAATATATATATATATATATATATATATATATATATATATATATATATATATATATATATATACATTATAACGAGAACTTAAACATGTAAATGTATACAGTTCCGTAGTAAATAAACCATGTTTGAATTGAATTGAAATTGAAAAAAGCCCCATCATGTTGTTCAAGTTGTCGCGTTCAACTTTGCACAAAACTTGAATTCGTGTTAGTGCTTTAAGATGCGTTTGGATGTTTGCCGTTGCGGTGGCCACCCAGTATCCGCTGCTGCACCAGTGGCAACAGCTGACTGAAGCGCTTAAATATGCAGCGGTAAACACTTTTGCGTTTGTTGCTGCTGTTTTTGTTGTTATTGTTGTTGTTGTTGTCGTCGTCGTCTCTGTCATCGATGTTGTTGATCGTGTCGATAATGTTGCTGTTGTTGTTGTTTAGTATTATTGTGAGATATGAACGTTTAAATCATGTTACTCCTGCTCTGTTCGCTTTCTGTCAGTTCATGGCGCCTATAATGGAAGCCACGTTCCCTCTACACACGGCCAAAAACATAATTTGTCTCAAAAACATGGCCTCGCGTCGATCGCCCGTGACGTCTTCGATTCGTTTTCCGATGTCTTGCAGGAGTTTTGCTGTACCTGTGCTGATAGGGCCGAGTGTCTCTAATGTAATGGGTGCAAAGTGATAGCTTCTAGATAGTTCTAGATACTTCCTCCGTTTTTCAGAATCCGCACGTTCTGCTACCCATCCCGATTCGACTGCGCTGTGGCGTAAATATGATAACGCCGCCGTGCATGAAACCGTTACATGTTGTTACTATTGTTGGGTGTTATGTTGTTTACGTTGTTGGTATTGCTGGTCTGGATGTAGCTGCCGTTTTCGGACCTCATCGGCAACGTTATCGTCACTGAATGTCCGAATTGTGCCAGTAGACTTCGTTTGATTGGCGAAACCGCGAATGGCTCATTGAATCAGTTACAATTTCATGGGATGTATTTTGTTAATTGGCTAACTGTGGTAATTCTAGAGTTGTTACTGTCTGGACGAACAAGACTAGGACGGACAAGGGTGCGCAGGCGCCGGCACGCCCGACCGGCCATAGTTCGGCGTAGTACGAAACGTATCAAGTTCGTGTCTGCAGGTTTTCTGTTACAGTTGAAGCTGCGTTTCATCTTTGTTCCACCCATTCTTTCAATTGTTGTATGCAATATAGTAAGTATGTTGTTGCTTGCTGCTGGTGCTGCCGCCGTAGATTTTCGGCTGCTACTTCTACTGCTACAGCTGCTGCTGGTGTGTCATGTTCATTCATGTCGACATGATGTGAGAAACCATACATATATACAACACTATCGCGACGACGAGACACGCGTCTTCTTCTTCTGCGTATGATGTGTGTACGATGTGTATACACGTTACCGGCGTAGCTCTGCCTGATATGGCTGGACGTGCGCTTGTATACACACGTCTGCTTGTTTGCGCGTCAACGTGCACCTGTGCAGTGCACGTATACACTACGTATGCATGCATGCATACATGGAGCTCAGCTCATCAGCTCCGCTCGACGTCGACTGCTCGAGTGCTGGTCGAGCCGGCGCTGCTGAAGAAGCAGCGTGCTGTGGTGAGGTGTGGTGGTAGCAGTAGCCGGTAGCTGTCGTAGCCGGTGCCGAGGTGAAGTTACTCTTTCGTTCGCGTTAAGGATCCCGCAGGTCGGAGGGATCTCCATCTTAAGGAGAATACATTCATGTAGGCACTGCCGTCTATGTATAGGTAGGGTTTTAGTGGGTATTGTGCCCTAATCCTTCGGCTCGACTCCTGTCAAGCGCCAAGACTTGCCGTTAGGTGGCTGAGCTGTCTCACACTGTCTGAGCGTTGGCATGTTAGGGGGCTTACCAGCTCATGGTATGCTTTCTCTCAGTCGTGCGTAAATGTATTTTAAACCCTAAACCTCCTCCAAAAAAACAAAACAAAACGGCTGGTGCCGAGGTGCCGAGGCGAAGCGTCTAAGAGAGAAGATCTGAGGCTATAAGTGAGTTCGTTTCTAGTGTAGTAGTACTCTACCAGACAAGATTAGTCTTCTCCTACTAGCCGAATGACTTCTACGACGCTCATGAACGTACACCCAGTTCACGAACGTCGTAGAAGTCGTTCGCCTCGTACGAGATGGAAGTAATTCGTGTCTGGTAGAGTACGTAGTACATCGTGGTGGTAGCAGTGAGAGTATTCAGCCTTCTATTTACTGAGTCGCTGCTATAATGAATGGTACTGGAACTGCGGCGTCGCCGGCTACGACAATAGCAGCAGCAGTAGCAGCAGCGGGAACAGCAAAAGTCGGTCGACCTGCCGCCTCGCCTTCATTGATGGGTGAAGTTGTGCGCGTTTCCGTCCACAGCGACGGCGGCGGTGGTGGCGGCCGCGACTCAGATCGCGATCCGAGTTGGCGATCGCTTCGCCAGCTGTTGTTGAAGATGAGTCCATCTTTGATGAGGACGACGACAAAGACTGCTCACTCGGCTAGTGCGGCGACGACGACGACGACGACGACAACGATGATGACGAGGATGGCGGGGATACATCCTCACGCTTCGTGGAACCGGGCGCAGATGCGTGTGCTGGTGCTGGGGGCGGGGGGGGGGGGAGACTAGTGTTTGAGGTAGCATTGGAAGTAGTTGTAGTAGCAGTTCTCGGTTTTGTTGTCGTTGTTGTTGATATTATTGTTGCTACTGTTGTTATCGCTGCTGCTGCTGTAGTTGATGTTGTCCTTGTTGTTGTTGCTATTGTACTTGTTGCTATTGCTGTTGATGTTGTCCCTGTTGTTGTTGCTGTTGATGTTGTCCCTGCTGTTGCTGTTGATGTTGTCCCTGCTGTTGTTGTTATTGTTGTCCCCGCTGTTGTTGGTGTTGTTATTGTTGTCTCTGTTGTTGCTGCTGTTTCTGTTGTTGCCGCCGTCGATGGTATAGAACAGTAATGGGCCAAAGCCCACACTCTCGAGTGAGCGACCTGGCTAACTAAAAGACTCGACGAATGAAAAATTAATGCAAATATTGAGTTGAGAAGCGCGGAGAGAACAGAGGAAATGGGGGGGGGGGTCGGCTTCGAACAAGCAGCTCGATTCGTGAGTAAAAACGTTAGAGCATCATCGCCTAAACGAAGTTGATGTGACTTACTAAATGGCTAACTACCTACCTGCCTGCCTGTCTGGCTGTTTAACTGTTTAGTTAAGTAACTAAGTTAACGCAGTTGATTGCACGGTAAGTGACTGAGTGGTTCAAGTTCCATTTGGGTTGCATGCGGCACGATAGCACGGTACCGCCAGCAGGAGCAGGCTAATAATAGCCAAAAGAGCTTTGCTAACGGCTGCCCTATGTCATTCTTATCATCACGATTGTTGTTGTTGTCGTTGTTGTTGTTGGTCGATTGATTGATCGGGCGAGCGATCGATCAAGCGTCGATATAATGGCGATGGATTACACCATACACACGTTGTGTATACGCATGCGGACTGGAAGAGCGCAAGGACAAAACTTCAACAAGAGTCGGTATGCGTATGTATACATACACATATGCATATATATATATATATATATATATATACATATTTATATATATATATATATATATACATATATTAATGCAGCGAGGAAGGGAGAATTAACGGGGGGTAAGTGTAGACTTGTGGAGATTACAAAGTGTGTCAGGCGAAAAAGAGACGAGGTTGAAGGATGGCACAGGAAGAACGCAGAGATGAGACAGGGATGAGTCGCGTCTGTCTCTTATTCCCCAGCTCTCTCCCTCTCTTACTCTCTAGTTGTCTGTTTGACTGCTTGTTTGCTGTGTCTCAGTGTGCCGTCTGCCCGCGTCCGAGAGACGACGACGAATAGAAAGAGTGATTGACACGACGCTGTATGTCTAGTAGTGCACGGGCGTGCGTACGCACGCACGCAGGCATTCATGCATGCGGATTACATGCTGCTCGACGAGTAGATTACTACCAAGAAGTGATCAATCTCCCTTTATCTACGCTCGTCTTGGGGGAGGACGGAGAACGGAGAACGAGGCAGGCAGCACGGGAAGACGAGGGGAGTTCTCGTTCCAACTGTCTGCGCTGTATAGACACTCTGCGAAGTTCACAACAACATCGGCAATAATGTTAGCGGCGACAGTATCGCCAGCAACAACAACAACAGCAACAACAACAGCAACAACAACAACAACAACAACAACAACAGCAACAACAACAGCAACAACAACAACAACAACAACAACAACAACAACAACAACAACAACAACAACAACAACAACAACAACAACAACAACAACAACAACAACAACAACAACAACAACAACAACAACAACAACAACAACAACAACAACAACAACAACAACAACAACAACAACAACAACAACAACAACAACAGCAACAACAACAACAACAACAACGAAACGCAGACATTTCATTCAGCACCAAGCATCATCACCGACGAAAACGTATAAGGCACGTCAGCCTGTACATAAAACCGCAACACCAAGCTGAGGCTGACGACATCAATCTCACAAATAAAGCAATACCAAAAACAACAACGGCGTTTGTATACATAAGTGCACAAGCATACATTATGTATAGGCAGCTTGACTACAGTACCCTTATCTAGAAAATGCAGTGCAATATTATGAGAACTATTGAAAAATACGTAACCCTAAAGCACTTGTTTCGGTTAAACGCAGATAGAACTTTTTAGAGCCTTACACAAATGAATGCAGACTAGAAAAAAATCGTTTTAGTTGTTGCCCAAATATGCACTTAGTTTAGTGAATTTTCAATAACAGTTTAAATCCGTTTGAAATTAATTAAATCTGTGTTTAGTAGAGATTTCGCTTACGCAAATTGCTTCTATTATATCTGGTCCGAAACGTAGTATACATGCAAATGTGTAAAAAGGCATTTCTTATGCAGAATGGTATCCCATTTCACTTAAGCGTCTATACTTCCTGCAAATAATTTTATACATGCACTAAGCAACATCTGAATATGTGTTGCAATTTATTCCCTTACCCCTCGCGGCAGCAATTCCGGGTTCAATTGTAATCGGCTGAATAGGCTCACGCTGTTGATATCGCTCGAACTCGGTCGGTGCCAAATTAGTTCGTCGTGTATATGGTTATTCAGATGAGAGTACTACTACAATACTACAAAATTATATATATATATATAGAAAAACACATTTTATTTAACTCATAATGGGGTGTAAACAATTGTCCTCCAGTGAGCGTGACGACAAACTACGTCAGCCCTAGGTCCAGTCCTGGTGTCGACCACCTAGACAACACCACAAGGCCTGGAATTAGGGCTGATGTCGTCATATGTAATACTACAGGTTATCCCCGTATATATATATATATATATATATATATATATATAATACTTTGGGACGTTTACCGTCATTGTAGAAAAGCTAGTTCGCAATTTGTAGTTCAAACAAGATCCGTCAGATGGCACCCCGTAATGTTTCAAGCGTATATGTTGGCTGTGATCAAAAGAATATACGAGTGTAGCTCTTCGGTCAGGAAAAGATAAAGCTGATATTCGGGCAGTTCTACAATGCGTCGTTATAAACAGCTCAACCCCGCTGAATATATAAAGATAGTTTGATCTCACGATAGACGGATCGACTCAATCGCTTTCAATGCTAGCGAAATGGCCAACATAATTAAACGTGGTCTAATTTCCACTTATTATTATTACTATTATTATTTTCCTAGTGTCTCCATGGCAGTAGGCACAAAACTATATCCTGTTTCCAGACCAGTGTATTTAATCCGTTTTTTGACGTCCGCTGCTTTGCTACCCACCCCGGCTCAACTGGGCTATAATGGAAGTAGGAAGCCGCGGTTGTGCACGAAACCGTCGAAATCCCAAGTTAAAGACTTCCCATGTGACCATAATGCAATGATCACCCCGTCAGGTTTTTCTTTACCAGCGGACAGTAAACCTCTCGGTTCAAGTGTATATGGTATACCGGCTTTTTTAAGAGACTTTATAATCGCGCTGTTTAAATAAGCATGTCTGGACGATCTACCGGCGTTCTTCAGGCATTTCCTGGCTGTAGGCCACTTTTTGTTATTATTATTATTATTATTATTAATACGCGAGCTTGACGAAATAGTGAAAATAACAATAGACCGTTGCGTTTGTTAACAATTTACAAAAAAATACACTTGAGTTTAATATCTCTCAGCAGAGTTTGCTCGCGTTTAAACAAACAGACAAAACCCGAACAGTCCTGAGAACTGAAACCATAGAAATGAAAGCGAGCGCTGCACGTAGTGTGATGATAGCAAAGAGTCTTCTAACGGCGGTGGAGGGCCTGGCCACCATTTTTAAGAACCTCATGGTACCTTGCTCACAGACTTCTTAAGAAGACAACCTCATAATACTTTGAACACAGAGTTCTCGAGAATCCGATAAGGTTGCACTGCATTGTTAGAACTGGTGCTAAGACCAAACGTCCATCTTAGGCTTAGAACATTTCGTGCATTTCGACTACGGCCATGCACCCGCATACATGTTTTCCGTTGTTGCTGCTGAACTTCATGATTTTTGCATGGAGTTGCTTCTCACCACCTATGCCAAATTTAGCGTTATGTAGTTGCATCCGGACTCTCTGGGCTAAAATACAATATGCTAGAGTTTTTTTATACCATGCTAAGCGATGTTATCAGGAAGTCATCGAGTTTCGCATAAACATTGTGCGGTCATAATAAATGCACATAATCGCATTCTACGCAGAACAAAAAGAAAGTAATCTCTTATATCCCCCAAAAAATATTATCTTCATAGGTTTGTAATTTTTTTTCTGTGTTCCTCGTTATTCCAGAGATATACCCACGGTACATCTGGATCGACTTATTAATCACTGTCAGTCCTGCTGGTAATATATATATATATATATATATATATATATATGTATATATGTACACACATGTATGTACATAGTGTTTTCGTATTTTTTCCCTTGTAAGCCATTCGATGAGAACGGCAAGGTATATAGCGGCACCTGTGTACATATATATGTGTAAATATACCTACATATATATATATATATATATATATATATATATATATATATATATATATATATGTAGATATATTTACACACATATGTGTTCACACACTTCCCTTGTGAGAACGGCAGGGTATATTGCGATACCTGTGTACAGCGCATTGTCTTATTTATTTCGTCTGGAATGGCTGCCGGTAACAATGCTTCGCAGTACACAGCCAGTACCTGCTGCCGGTTGGGTGCTAGACAGATGGCTACCCTCGGGTCATATAATATCTGATTCTGCTCGTGATATGGTCGTACAGGCAGGCGGTACCGTACGAGCCCACTGCTCGCGTCGCAATGTACTATAAGCGTAGAATTATCTCGTAGAATACCATAGCGACCATGATAACGACAACAATATAGGAAAGCCACCTCCCCATAGCACTGCAGCGGCAATAAAGTCCAACGAGCTATTGCAATAATAAAGAAAATGACAACAGCTGTAAATCTGCCACAAACCCGAGACTTCTTCTTCCTTGTGTTTCCTACCCCCCCCCCGCCCCCTTCCCCCCGCCTTATCCCTTCCCCAGATCCCCATTCCCCCACGGAACACTACGGCGTACGGCGGCGCTTGCGCGGTGCAGTCCAGTCACCGAACAGAATGGTGGCCACAGGGCACAATCCAAACACGCATGGGTTGCGCCTAACACTGTTCGCACTGTTCTCTGTCTCTCGGTGAGTGTCTCCTTCTATATGTGGCAGCCCTGATTGCCGAGTGCGTACCGAGTATTGCTCTATCTCGTCTTTGTGCCAGAGCTACGGAGCCGCACCTCAGTGGGTCTGTCTATCCGTGGCAAATTGCTTTACAACACCTGAAGCCCAGGCCGAACGATCCCACTAGATATACAGCCCTTTTCGGGGCGTACCGTCGACGGCAGTGAAATGTATTGTCATACCCCAATATGTGTGTACTACGTGAGTCATAAAACTTAACATATATATATATATATATATATATATATATATATATATTTCGTTCGACGTCCGTGCCACAGGCCTTAAGGCCCATTGCGAGTCTAGACATGTTTTGTACTAAATATATGTTAAATAAATATGTTTGTTATATTAAAAAAAGATTATGAGAATTTACTGCTAGCGCGTTCGCGCAGAGATAATTGTTCACTCCAAAGTGCTATCATAATAAATAATATTTATATATAATTTTTTCTTGGATTTGGTGTTGTTAGCCCTGGCGCTCGACACGATTGCAAGTTTACATAGAAAAAGACAGCAGTGTAAGCGGAAATAACGCACAAAACGACCTCAAGCACACAATCCGTGTGATGCTGTGAGAGGTATAGTGTTTCTCAGCAGCATGACGGCCGCGCGCATCGGTCGCCTGCGAGGATGAAGTGTACGCTGCCAGAATAAGCTTATGGGGGGGGCTGCTATCGCTGCTTATACACGTACAGTGTGCGCTCCGCCCGGTACATTCGGGTAGCTAACGCAGCGACGTAAGCAGCCGAAAAACAGCTGGGTAAGCTTGGCCCAGTATGGCCTAAGGGATCTTGGAGGACGACAACGAAACCGCCGTCAACTGCAGCAGCAATGGTGACAACGACGACAACAGCAACAACAAGAGCAACGACGAAGAACGACGCGGGTACAATAATGTGGCTTGAATGGCCCGCCAACTTCTCACTGAAATGTTCTCCCCTTTAATGGTTTTGTGGCACCTAACGGACGACGGCCGCGGTAACGACGCTTCCATCCCCCGACACGCCTTCAGGCCAAACAGGGTTACGCCGGTTGGTCCTAATGCCGTATCACGGTACCTCGTATAATACCCCATGGGCAGACGTGTAACGCGTTGTACTTCCTCCTTCCCACCGTGGCCCTGATCGGCGGCATCAGCACTTCTCCAGTCGCTGCTTATCGCCGCGCAAGGCGTGGAAACTTGAACTTCAACGGCGCGACTAAAGATCTTCCAACTCGACTGTGTATTATCACGTTGGCATCTCCAGCCCGAACTTTCCACGGTGCGTTCGTTACCTTATTGCTGCCTTGCGAGCTGCTCGCGTTTGATGTAACGAACTAAGCGATGTCGTCTCTATATATCGTCACGCAGCTCGGCACGAAGTGGTCAGCTCAAAAGTTACGGAATTCAAAAACGCTAAGCGTTCGACTTTACGACGTCGTTTAGACTTGACAGAGAACAGCCGTCGGCAAATAGTATATGCCCTGCTGTCCCACCTCGGTGACGCATATGTTGGCAATATCTCACATACCACATACATCTTGCAGTTGAAAATTCAATGACCATAAAATAATGACCCCGTCGAGCTTGAACTTATGCGCTAAAATGTATAACTTAAACGCTAAACTGCTCGTACAAAAGAAGAATAAAAGTAATTAATGCAACATCATATCAACCCCATCACCCCCTAGATCATGGCTGTGAAGTGAGCTCCTGCAGAATGTCTCCTACAAAAAGGAGTTCGGCGAGCAAACCGAAAAGCGCAACTTTAGAAGTAGGGTCTGGCGTTAAAAAACACTTGTCGATAGTGCTACTTAACCCATAATCCGCTGAAACATTTTCTAAAAGCTTGCAATGCATTGGTAGAGAGGGGCTCCTTGCGGAGATAATACGATACGCTGGCCAACACTCTGTCTTAAACAAAAATTCTAGAGAATTCGTAGAATGTTTGGCTTCTTAGAAGGGCAAGCCTACGTAAAAGCAAACCCGGCCCCGATAGCCCCCGCCTATCGTACTAAAGGTGCCTAAAAGGTCCACACGGCTATTACAAAGAAAACGTCGAACTATAGGAATTAGTAGTTAATATTATAATACAGCGACTTGTCTGCTGTTTTTTTTTAAATTACGTTTGGGTATACAAGGCTAACCGTGTTTAAAATATTCCCAAAGTTCTTTAAGAAAACCTCACTCCCTAACTAAGCTCCTAGCTAAGTGGAAGGCCCAGGCGAAGATCCCGGGTGCTTCTCGTGAGATAGCCAATCGGCCATGTTGAGGTGACTCCAATCTCAAAATAGAGCAGAAAATATTGTTGTATTATAGTTGATACAGACTCGCCAGTGCGACAGAGCATGCTGGTACGCGACGTCGTAACGGCAAAACCTAGGTTTAGTGCCGTTAAACGCTAGACAAGACGATTCTTGGAGTTTGGAGCCTATCCAACATCTAGAAAAACTGTTTAAAAACCAAATCAATGTTCAGTAATATTTGTAAATAGATGAAGTATAATTAATAATACAGAATGCAGAACTGTGTACACTATGACAACACGACGCTTTGGTCAAATGCCCCTAAGCTATACAGGAAAAGTTATCGACGACTCGAGCACGGATATAAATACGCAAAGATGCAATTGCTTCGTTGAGTAGAACTGTTCTAAAACTGTTATTAAAAAACACTCGATACGGTGAGATGAGTTAATTACATGATTTAGCAATGATTTAAGACAAAGACGGTTATCATTAGAAATATACTGCTGTTTCTAGTGCGATATTCATAGCACGCCAACCTTTTAACAGAACTTTAGAATCTAAGGTTATATATTTTAAATAGCATACATTAACGATGTTTTGTAAACAGAAGACAAAAGAAGGATAGAAGGAAGGCAAGATGATAGAACCGAGAATAAGCACACATTTATTCAAGTGTTTTTTTAAGCGATACGGCAAATAAGCGCGCAATGCCCAAAACCTTGAAACTTTACTTTTTAGAATTTAAATCATTTCATATACAAACAATAATTTATTACTCAAGTCGAGAGTATCTTAAATATGAACTCTGCCAGAGTGCCGGTGGGTTCCGACAATACAACAAATGATAGGTTGAGCAAGTTGTTCCACAGTGCCGACAGGTGCACTTTTGTGTACACTGCATGATAAAAGCCTTAAGTAAAAAAAGAAGAAAAGGTACATTGCATGGCGCATAATAAGATGGTGTGTTTCGTATTGGGCATCCTTTCACGAGTTGCTCATCATAGCTTGCGTCGGATAGAAGTTCATCTCCACTTGACACATATTTTAGTATTTGCTCTTGATACTCGTGGGCTGGCCGCGGGTTAAAGCGGCTTTTGAGGTCTTCTATGAAAAGTGGAGTGCCCGTAGCCAGATACATCAATCGGTTGCGACTGCTTCATTAAACGCCCGTAGCCCGTTTAATATACGTTGCCTTTAGGCGGTCGAGTTTGTCAAAACTTGAGGCTCTGAGATGTTCCCAGATAAGTTCGATCGTATAGCTGTAGGGGCAACTTTCAGGTCAAATAAATTTAAAGCCGTCCGCAATGAGAGAAATTGCGAAATATGACTTGAGTAAATGGCGATCTGCGCCTCACGGACCCTTTTCTCTATATGTCTGGAGAACGAGGTGCGGCTTGATGTAAGTTCCAAGCCCAAATATGAAAAACGGTTACCAAATTATATAGGTTGGCCGTGGAGCTTTATGGTATCAGCTGTTGAAGGGCGTCCTCCATGGCGGAACTTCATTGATTTTGCCTTTGAGATATTTATGTCCAGTAAGGTATCTGTTGCTAATTTTGCAACAGTGACCAACGCTTGCTAATTATAAAAACTACTTTCAGATTAGATAGCAATATCATCAGCGTACTGGATGAGTTGCACTGGCAGATATGCTTCTCTTTCACAACTGCCGGAAGCTGACCTATAATAATAGAAAACAGAACTGGACTATGATTATCGTTCTGCGCAACACTCATTGTCTTTCAAATTTTGGGATGTTTGGCAACACTGTCGTCCAGTACCTCATAGTTTTCCTGGAGCATAGCCGCCAATAGCTGGAGAAAACGTGGTAGCGCACTCACTATTGCCATCTTCCAAAAGGCAGTGTTGCGAGGTGCGGTATCAAAGGCAGATTTGAAATCCACACACAAACATTGCAAACATTGACCGCCCGCGGAGGTTCACTGTTTTTTTAATAGTTTTAGAGAGTATCGCGTATATATATATATAGAACCGTGAGAAACCGTGAGAAAACGGGAGCGACTAGCAAACCTGTTTGCTTGTCTAGGCCAAGAACCAACATGCTTTAAAAATTGCTGAAATGCAATAGACTGCTTGTGTCATAATAGGTAATTAACCGCAACTTTACACACGTGTTTAGTCTAATGCGCGAATCTGTTGATTTTGTGTCTCAAATTGAACTATCTGAAAGTAGTTGGACACCTCTGATCTGGCACGCATCCAGACAAGAAGGTCCCATGTAATTTGTCTACCTATAGATAATTATTAGCGTCTAATTAGGCAAGACAGCTTTGGACAAACTTTTTTCGTCGCCTATGAGTTTTTTTAAATAAAAGACTGACAAACTTGTCACGTGCATATGAAAGCAGGATCGTCGTACATAGCATAGCAATAACGATACGGTCTCCTCCAATAGTCGAATCAGCTTAACGCTGCCCAAAAATCTGCCTGAATTACATGTTAAGACTCTGCAACGGTAGACAACAAAACAGGGTGCATTTATTAGAACGGCATCTTGTGCATGCATTGCCAGCAATGCCCGGGGCACTTCCCAAGTAGAGCTTCACCGAAAGCTATGATACCATCTATCTATCTCACATTTCAACAGAACTTCATCAGAAGTTGTGCCGGGTGACACTATCGGCTCGGAGAATCACTGCGCGGACTTACCTTGACGTCATTATCAGTTTTTGGCTTGTAAACTTTATCATATTAATGGGAAGTCTCTTTTGCGCATATATATATATATATATATATATATATATATATATACCTAGAAGCGCTCATGGTGTGGGATACTTTTTATTCTAAGAAGATACTTGTGTTTATATATATATATATATATATAGTTTTCTTTGAATAGCTCAATTAAGCTTAAATAAAACAGAAACGGCCGTAAACCGGTAGCGCACAATATGCGAGGCGCCACAAAAGATAACACCACACATCCGTGAAACCGGGACACGTGATCGTGTTCCGATGGTACCAGCTCTTTTTATTTAACTGTAAGCATTTGTCTTCTTTACATTCGTCTTTTTCTTGGTATTATTATTATTATTATTATTCCTAGCAAGAGGCGCACTAGAAAAAACGAAAGGTGTAAATACTCATATATATATATATACCCGGCGAGTTCGTCTTGTTGAGGACCAGCTGAC
>QVRM01005575.1:0-152500 GCA_003439945.1 Dermanyssus gallinae | reverse complement strand
ACACCCGCGTGCCTTTTGTAAATGATGAACGACCAGATAGATCATCGATCGCATGCGACGATAGCTCGCGGCTGTGGCGGATTTTGCGCTAAGCTTTCGACACGATGCTCGTTGAGGATGGCACATCGTAAATCTTTACGAACGGTACGCACACACAGCACACACGCATTGTTATTGGTGGCTACATGGCTGCCGGCTATGCGTGCCGATCGGCTGTGTACCGGGTTGGGTCGCTTTTCCCGATCAGCATCGGCATTTCCATAGACGGATAGCTGCTGTGTCGTCTACCTGAATTTAATCGCCTTTGTACTGGGGGAGAGAAAGTGGCCCATGTTTCACCGTTCCGCCGCATCCTGTTGCTTCCGTCCGTCGTCGGTTGCTGACGCTGGAAAAGTGAAGTCCAAGGAAGCTGGGGCTGCGTCACAAGTAGCTTTCAGACGCTGCAGGTCCGTCAGATCGTCAGAGTTGTGGGAAGTGGAGAACGAGCTCGGCGGTCCTTCTTTGCCACGCTCTTTGATATGCGATGCCTTGCCCTATAGTCGACATCGTAGTCATAACATCGCTTTACGATTGTCATCTTTTTCCCTGTATATGCTCGCTCACCTTTTATGCAGTTGCCGAGGAGCAAGACGGCACGGTGAAATAGCCTCAGCCATCTCGATTTGCGATCTGTGGTTGGCAGCCATCGTTGCTTGTCATTGCTTCAATGTCATGTTGCTGCCCTTTTTGTGGCTGAACTTGTCAATACTGTTAGCCTTGATAATGATTTATGATTATTGCTCTTTTTGTTGTTGTTGTTGTTGTGGTTGTTGTTGTGGTTGTTGTTGTTATTGTCGGTACTGGTATTGACACTGCCTATTATCTGGCTATGTAAAACCAGATATAGTTCTCTACTAAATCAATCTACGGCGACGGTCGCAAAAGAGGGCATTCTACGGCCGGGTGTCATTGTAACTCATCATTTCTACAAAAAAAAAACAGTTGCCTGTGCTACAACGAAACATAACGCGTCATTCGTTTTCTTGTAAACACCACGGGGTCTATTTGTAACATGAATATTTATTTATATATAGATATATAGGTGGATTCAAAAGTTCGTAGCGTTACTTGTCTACACTTTCAAATAGCTCATGCCGACTACAACGCCGGAGAAAGACGTTCTTCAGAAGAAACATAAATTAGCATCATATGAATTGGTTTCGAATTGTGTTTGCAGCAGGTGTGCAGCAGATATAACATAGGAGACCCTTCACTGACCGTGGAGCAAAACGAGCACCGTACTGTTGCTAAATTCGACATTTTTGCTGAAGGCTAACAGCAACGGAACTGAAAACCAAATTAGATGCAGTTTACGGAACGAATTCAGCGGCGTACAGTATTATTACTAAATTGATTGCCTCATTTAAAAGCAAATCTAGCTAAGAAGATTTACAAACTCTAGAAGATCTGCTCGATGTATATTATGCACTTTTAAGGCATTAATCCTGAAAGCGAATAAAATAACTGTTGCGAATTCTCTTCGAAACGACCATACGGCTTCTTCAGCCGGCGTCCTATGTCTTTCAGAGAAAGCCGAATTTCCCACGAGTACAGCGGTGTGCTTAGTTGTTGTATTGGAGGATGTCTACAAAGTTCGTTGCCTCGCAATCGCACAGCTTTGCTCCTACGTCGGGCAACAATGCCAGTGTCAGGTATTCTAATAACAATAATAATTTCGCTTCCCTATGACACGTTTTTAATCTTATATCTCCATATATATATATATATATATATATATATATATATATATATATATATATATATATATATATATATATATATATATGTGTGCGACACTGCAAAGCATTTCCCCTCGCTGAATCTGGCCGGCAGTCCGGCCAGACCTTTTGATATGTGCAATCTTACTATAGACGTTCTATTGCCATGATTATTCTTACTAACTATTCTAATAACAACTAAACTCGTAATAGTTTTTGTGAATCTGTGGCTATCTTTGAATACCTCAGCAAGGCTATACCCGTCAACAAATACCTACATACGGTAACAGATAACCGTGTGGCATTTTTGTCGGCCAAGACTGGCACCTTCCTACCCAGAAAGAGACACACGATTTCCGGAAAAGCGATACACGAGTACCTCATACATTACGGGCCTCTTTTCTATCGGCATCGATGTTATGCGGCTGCTCTCACGCAATGCTACAGCCGTAGTGGCAATACGCTGAACCGTCTTTCTTCCCGGTACGCCTTAGAAGCTGATTGCTCCGAATTACATCATGATAGCGATATCACTAATCTGTGATGGCGATAAACATTTGATTCCGATACCGGCTAGAAGTGGTACGATACATTCTAGTTTCTTTAGTTGCTTCGTTTGTGGTCTGGTCAATGTTGCACCTGACTAAAATTGTCGGTATTGTCACCGTTTATTGGTCTGACTCGAAGTCACAAGAACAGCAGCTACAAATCAACCATCTCGAATTGGAGGCTTGATCATAAGGTTCTTCGCACGCTTTGTGGCCCACATATATGGGGCATCTTTTCGGGAGGTTGTGGCAAGAACACGAGATAACTCCGCAAAGTCGACACCGTCGTCATTGCTTACTAACATCTCGTCGTTTAGTTCCAGATCCTTACCTTGTCTTTATGGTAGCTTGTATCTGCGTGAGGCTTAGCGCTTCGATCATGCTGCACTGTACACCCTACTAAGATGCGATTACACAAAGCAGATCGTAAACGAAGAAAAACAAGCGCGCAAGATGTGCAAAGCGTCTATACATCTATTCCTATGTTACACGCCTATAGTGAGCGCTATTTTTTTGAAAGAAGTTTGTATACAACATTGCGTTTTACTTTTTTCATAATGTTCTGCCCAGAAAGCTCCTGACGAGCGTGCCCAGTTCCACCACACCTGCACTTATTGCTGATAAACCATGAGCTATAATCGGAGGGCACATAAGACCGGTTCAACTTTACAACAATTGTTAGAGGTACTTTCGAGGGAAAAGTCGTGACCCTGACCCAGTAGTGGTAAGTGAGATATGATTGCATAGTACGGATTGTAGTGATTAGTGAGATGTTAGCATCTCATTATATATATATATATATATATATATATATATATCAGTGGTGTGAGAAACAATGTGCGCCCTGATTACGGAATACCTGCCTCGACCACACGAAATAGTAAGGATGACAATAAATTGTGCATACACTTATTCGATTTTGGTTTAACGACCTTCATTGATAACGGTACATTACACTGAAAACAGTAGCCTCGTCTGGTGACGTAAATGGTCGGCTGGTATGGCTAAATAGAAGCACGCGCAGCCTGATTTCATTTTATGTATACGTATGTATGAAATAATTGTCCCCGTGCGTTTTCCACAACTGTGAGTGACTCGACCACTGTACCACATAAGTGTTAATTGAACATTTTACTATTGTTACAACACTCTACCGAAAAACTTCTGTCGCGTCATTGATAGGGTCACCTGACTGTATTGGCTATCTGTATAGAGCACATTGACACGGAACGAGGTAAAATATACCAAACTATCTATCCAGCGTCACAAGTGCGACTTCGTGCCGATCATTATCCGGTCGTGGGCACTACTGCAAAAAGCAGAATTTCTGTTTGCTCAAGGAAGGTCATTTTCGAGGCCGAATGCATTGCCATATCACGATAGCGAAGGTATGGTTTGTTTTAACCATTTAAGCTTGCATCCTAGAGAAGATATCGACCCTGCTTTTGATAGTTTTAGTGGTTTGCTTGCTTGAGAGCTTTTTAGACTGAAGGTCTACTAGAGCTAAAGCCATTCCCGGAAGCCATTCCCTGGCGCCTAAGGCAGAACAGCTAGAAAATATCTTGATGACATGTAAAAACGGAGTGTCAAATGTACCACTCTACCTAGAACTGTATTCTCCTAAAATGCAGAGATGCAGCTACTCCATAGAAAACGTTGTTTTATATATTAGGCTCAAAAGCCGTATTTTCCTTCGCTTTCAAGATTATCGGCCTGGATTTGTCTGGAGGCTTCTGAAAAATAATCGACCGACTTGATCGGTTCACTCCATGCCCAAAACCTCCGAAAAACGTTGTTGATGAGACTATGGCAATAAATCTATAAAATTATTTTTATCGTGGTAGCTTGAATATCGTAAGGCGCGTCCCTGAGAGCAGACCTTGGTGCATCCATAGCAAGAGATTGCAGATACTGTCGAGGGCTATAAGCTATGTCTCGTGGATTTCCTCATCTGACTCTAAATTTCTGCGACATTGTTTCTTTCTGAAAATTGTACACTTAATTGTCTTAATTGTAATTTTCTCGTTGTTAGTTGATTTAGGTGACTTTAAAACGACAGACTTGCCGTAAAAGTTAGTATGAGACTCGACAAGTCTACACTGCTCTGTTCTGGAGTCTTACGCATCTATCTCGTGATCGATTTTCTTGTGTTATAATCCTGTCGGAAAACTTTTACGTACGCTGGCAGAAAATTACGTATTTGGATGATACCTTGCTGCTATTCCGCATTTGTCTCTCAGCGAGACTTGATAGAGTAGAACATGTTTTATTCTTCGAGCCTTGCACTGTTCCTATCTACAAGGAGTAGTACAGGTTTGCCCTGTATACTTGGCTGGCGAGCTGGTGTCAACGCTCAAGTTTCATTATTTACAAACCATCATCACATATTATTTCGGAATTTTTCCGCTTAATTATAATCAGTCAGCTAACAGCACGACGTCTTGACGAATTCAAGGTTCCCGTCTAAGGCTTTCTTTTGAAATATGTAGTGCTGTTTCTCTCCTTTTGTCCTTGGGGTGGTGATTAAGAGAGGTGGCTACAAAGCCTTATTATTTCGCAGGAAGAATGTTATTTAAAGTGATGCACGTTATTCAGTTTTTAAAACAACGTTTTAGAGACCTTGTTACAGACAGTCCTAATAAATACAGCACCCCTCTAATACGCAAAATAATGTATATTCCTGTATACTATGTAATAATAGTTTCCACAATGGTAGAGGTGGTTAGGGCTGTTGACACTGAAGTTGTGAGGTGATATTATTGTATCTATTATTTATCTGAGCTGAACGTCTACACGTTAAAGCCGCCTCATGTGTAATCAAATTTGCGACATGATACTATTTTATCTATAACTTCTCATGTGATGAACTCAACTCCATGTTGAAGTCGGCTCGCGTATAAGCATATTGGATTTTGTTACAAGACGGATATATATATATATATATATATATATATACAATGTCGTTTACAGGTTATAACGCACGCATTGTATACTGCATGCTGCCTTATTTTATATATATATATATATATATATATATATACATATATATACATACATAATGTCGTTTACAGGTTATAACGCAAGCATTGTATGCAAATGCATGTTGCCTTATTTTGAAACTCGGCAGCGGTTAATGTTAAAGGGTAGCAAACGCATATATGATCAAAAACATGGGTGACCAATGAACCAATAGACGATGGTTGATCAGACCGCACAGCTGCTTGTAGTCAACTGAGATGTTTTTTAATTATGTTTCCATTGTTATTACCAATGTCATTATTCTAATAATTGCTAGCACAAGAAGTGCAAGTTCGGAATTAGTCGTTCGTGTTAGAGTTTACTGGATGAGATTCTATAGCACACTTGTGTTTTTGGTCATCGAATTCTAGCAATCAATTATAGCCAGTAGTCACTCGTATTAACTGGTACATGCGAATTTCGCGACACTCGATCTAGCGGCAACGCTCAGCATTTCCGTTAATGAAGCTGCCATGAATATACGTATTGTCGTGGTTGTTGTTGGTGCTGATATAGAGTAGTCATAATTAGCATCATTATTAGCAGTCCGATCATCATTGAAGACCAACGGACCCGGACGGTTATCACCAACGAGATTGACTCAATAAAAAATAAAGACAAACAATGCACGGAGTAACAACGCAATGCGCTACTGTCAACACCTACCCGATAATGGGTACGGGCTACATACACATAGGGCGTACGAGCTTCACGCCAGTGCCGCTGATTCGCGAACTAAAAACACTAAAACTGTTTTGCAACAGCTATAACTATTGCTAAGACCCGCTTGAAGGGTAGCCGAGATTAACCACGAGGTATTCCGCCCTGCGTTCGAAGAAGGAATGCCTCGACGGCAAATTATTGAGAAATCTCAATAGAGCAGGGTGAGGTAACGGTATAGTATAACAGTGGGAACCGCTGTAGAAGTAGTAGTCATAGCAACAGTAGTAGAAGTCACAGCAAGATATCAATTAACTTTCTCGTACCATATACGTCAATTCTGCGGAACCAGCGCATGTCATTTGGCATGACGCATCCTGTTAAGAAGAACTTGGTTAGAATATATGTATATATAGATATACATATACTCCCGACGTAAGCATACGCGATCGAGACCGCCTCGCTCCAGCCAAAGCCGGCACGATATATCTATATATATATATATATATATATATATATAGGTATATATGTATATATATATATATATATATATATATATATATATATATATATATATATATATAGGTATATATGTATATATATATATATATATATATATATATATATATTTATTAAAATGTTTAGAAAGATACTGAAATTAAAAAAAGTTCTCTGGCAGCTTCGTAAAGTGATCCCATTTGTTGTTTTTGCTAAATGAGTTCTGTCGAAATTTGTATGAGCATACTGCTGCAAAACATTTCGAAACAGTTAAAGCGCATTCGACGAGGACAGCATTTCAAGGACTGCGTGCTGCAATTAGTTGTCCAAGTTCCGCTCCGGCAACACGCGGTTTCCGGATGAACCCCATTCTGGAAGGCCTATTACGCTCGAGGGAGACGCTTGCGCCCATCATTTTGTTTTCTGTGTGATAGGCACAACGTCATCCGCCATGGCTTTCTGCCCAATGGTCAAACAATAGACACTAATGTATAATATGATTAGCTCGACCGAGTTTTGCCGCTCTCCAAAGATAGACACAAAATCTCGTGCATAGGCGCTATTTTCTAGTGAGTTTACCCAGCCTCTTTGCGCAAGAAAGCAAGCTTTGATTGTGAAATTTTGCACATCCACTGCACTCAACGAACATCGCACGGTCGGACTACCACCTATCCAGGTGACTGCAAAACCATCTACAGAAAACGAAATTCACTTTACCAGAAACATTAGAAATACACCTAAAATCATTCCTCGAAATGCTGAAAATAGAATTCTTTGCCATGGGAACCGGTAATCTGCTTCAGAGATGGGAAAGGTTGCAGCTAACGATGGAGAGTAGTTTTTAAGTATTTATCGATTAACTCGTTCAGTTTTTCAAAATCTAAAGTTACTTACCGTCCTACCCAATCTATACTCTACCCGACACTCTCTCTCCGTAGATATATATATATATATATATATATATATATATATATGTATATATATTTATGTATGCTCAAGAATACAATATGCTTGTAAATGTAACATGTCACACATGCTTTAGTTTACGGCTACATTCTACTGTATAAACAAAGGTACTGTGAAATCGTTCGCCACCTCTGCCTGTCGAATGGACGAAGCACCGAATTTTGCTCGAGGGGGCGTTATCTACGTTGCAGACTGTTACGTGCACCTTCCATACGTCGGAGACGATATAAGCAAATGTATGAATGGCCCTACATGTTTGTCGTCACACGATGGTTTTAGCTAAGCATAATAAGCACACACACACAACAAGCTTTTCAAACCGTTAGCTATTATAGACAAGGTACATGTTTCTTGACATTTGAGGTTTTTATGATGTATGAGTCGTTTCGTATTGTTGTTATTCGTCGTCCAGCCATTGCAGGTGTGCACACGTGCTCAGCCAACTTTTGTTCAAGCGTTTAAACATCGGGTTTGGACTTGCATTTTGTCTTCCATGCTTACTTTTAGAGCGGAGTATTCAATTCTATTTTGCGGTACGCTTGCAGTTTCACCGGATACGGACATTGCCGAAAGGCAGTCCCGTGGATCATTTTCGTGACACTTGACCTGATAATCCACGGTATCAATGCCACATGACGCTAATTTGTTATGTTGTTGCTTATACTTATTTATCTACACGAATGTATACATTCTATGTAGAACATATTAAATTAAACTTAAACATTATATTATATGCAGATGACATATAACAAATTAAGCATTAGATACAGCAAGAACCTGTCAATAGACAATAGACTGTACTCTTAGCTCGATTACGTGGGAACTTGATGTCCTTCCCGAGTTTCTTCGTTTTCGCAGAGCTTGAACAGTCTCCGTACACGTACATGCTGAACGGGCTAGCCGTGCTTGTTAATGTTCCTATATTGTTTTTACAGCCCTGTTGCTAGCTCTGTTTACACACCTGACGGTTTTATATGGAATCATTTAATTTTTCTCCGCCCGATTCTTGTCCTCTCCCTTACTATTTTACTGTCGTACAACCCTATCACAAGCGTTCTCTTACGTGCCCCATTTCTTGGGTGCAGGGGCAGTTACCTCCGTGAAACCTTATTCTCAATTGTTCGTCTTACTTTGAGCCTTTGGCTATGCTACACGTATTTCCCGCTCTCGCCCCGCTTTCTCTACATCTCCCCTCTCTCTCTTTCTCTCTGCCTGACGGTTTCGCTTTTTTGGCCTCACCCAGCGACAGCCCCTCCCTCGTTGGCAGGCCCTTTAGCAGCACCAACAGCAGCAGCAGCAGTAGCAAGCCAAGGCTTCGTCGAAAGTCGTTCCTAGAAGGCCTACGCCTCAATGTGTGAACTACTACTACCACTACTACTACTAGAAACATTTCTACTTTTACCTACCTACCACTATTACCGCTGCTGCTGCTGTTTGACAATTCTGAAAATAGTCATCGTTTTTCCACACACGCCGCAGGATACGCCATTCCCACAGCAACTAAGTTGACGCCGTAACCTCCCCCCTACCACCACCACCACCACCACTAGCATCATTACCGTCTCGACGGTACCTCCGGAAAGAACGTGCGATCGTGCGGTCATAGAGTCATGGTGGAGCCAGGGCATGCTCTTCCTGCTGCTGCCGCTGCCGCTGCTGTTGTTAGGGGGTCCTGAGGCTGCAGCGCCGCCGTGGTCTGACGACGTCACTGTCGGCTCCTGGAACGCCCGATTTGGAACTTCGTATGAGAGAGGCGTTGTTCGCCTCATTCTATAGTGAGTCAGCATAGCAGCAGCAGCAGCCTCCTCGTCATCGTCATTGATTTGTTATATATATATAAACATATATATATATATATATATATATATATATAAATACATATATATGTATATATATATTTATATATATATACAAATATGTATATATATATATATATATATATATATATATATATATATATATATATATATATATATATATATGCATACAAATACCCCAAAATGTCGACATCATCACTATTGTGATTGTCTTTGTGAAGGCCGCCGAGACATGGTTCTAACCAAGAATTAAACGTTTTTTTTAGAAAGTCATTTTTAATTCTTAACTGTCTTCCGTTCCGTTACTGCGGGCTTTGAATTCGCCGGCTTTCAGTGAGGAACATCAATCTAATTTCAATGAGACGTCTGGGGCCGGACATACACAAAGATATTTCAGATTTTCCCAGCAGTGTCCTTGTGGTAGCAGCATGGCCGCTCTCTCACGTACTCTCTTTCTCTCTCTATCTCTCAACGGTAGGATTTTATCATATATTTGCGCAAATATTTGTTAAATTGATGAAATTTTGGTATATATGTAGACCTATTATTTGTTTTTACTTATATTTAGTTTCAAGTTTATTCACTAAAAAGTGGTACTATAATACAATCGTTTATTTATCATTTTGTAGGCCGCTAATATCGCCGACCTTAGACTGTAGTAACGATGTTTCGATAAACAAGCACCTGAGTCTGAGGTGACGTTCGATATTGCACTCTCCAAAATATTTACATATACGCTCGTCAATTTCATAACAACTTTCTCTCAAGCATATAAAGCATATTTTGTTTGGCAAAATAAGAGGCAACCGCATGAAGACAATATCCTCATAATAGGAATAAAGGTTTTATGATAACTAAGTTTAGCGCTATTCTGAGTTCAATGTTAGTAACATCTCTCACTAGAAGCATGGCCGCGTGGCCTTGCAACGCACTTCGACTATACGTCTAATAAATTACAGCCGGGGTGTTACTGTTATTCTAAGGTAGCCTGGATAGATGATTGACGAGTTGAAAAATATTGGAATTTACTCCAAAGTGCTATGAACTTATACATAATTGCCTCTATAAAAAATCAGGTTCGAAATACTTCTCAAAGAGTGCATCCCTTCTAACGCAGTGGAATGCAGTTTTAAAACGAAGGCATCCGCATTAGACGAAGATTGTCCTCTTAGTACTACACGTTGTTTGTATGCTAAATTTTGCATATGGCGTCGTTTCAGCGTTCTACGACAAGTGAAGTTTTAATTCTAAAAACGACGCTACCTAGTGCAATAATGCGGTAGTTGGTGTGGTCAATTGATTCATTCTTCTTTTTACGGCTACAGGAAACTTTTTCTCTACTCTTACGGCATTTTATTGCCGCGTAGGCATACAGTTGGGTTACAAATGGCGGGTACACAATATTCATATTTGATCTAATCTGTCTCTATCAAATTTGGTCGAGACCTGCAGATTTACCATTTTCTTTGGAGTTGATTGCTTTGCCTTTTGGAATTGATGCCCTTTTTTAAATATGCTTTGTAATGTTGGGTATTCTCCCTCGGAGGTAGTATGAACTTCGAAGGTAGTCACCACCGTATAAACTCAAAAATCGTAACTATTCATTACGCAATGGATTTGGTTAAGGGCGTTTTGGGGGGAGTATCCATGGTTTTGTAGCACTTTGGTGTACGCGTGACACGCACTTAATGATGTCATATGCTTCCTTGTCCTGTTGAATCTTTTTAACATTCCGTTTCATATCAGCAAATCCATGCAATCCCCCTTGGACTAAGATGCGTGTAACAACATATCGCTTTGCACTGCTCATAAAACTCTGGTTTGTGCGCAGTGATTTGCGTATCGTTTTCATGTGCATGAAATCTGCAAAATGGCTTTTGCAATATCTCGGCTGCACGGCTGGCTTTTATTCTCCCAAGATTACTGCGGGGAGCCTGGGCAACAGAGCCAACACCCTTGCCATCGTATGGCTAAACTGAGGTTTAACCATCTTTGTAGGGCACGACGTTTTCCATGCTAATGCCCATAATTAGAAGCAAAGCTGTTATAAAAGCGGATAGTACCGTGAGCCCCATTGCACGCGTTTCGGCCTTCTGCTAGGTCCCCGCAAAACGTTTGCATCTGGGCCAACCATCCCGTATGCCATTCTAACAGACGCCCCAGCCATTGTCGCGTCGATGTCTCTAGCCAAAAGAGGACCGTTCACAACATAGACATATCGGCCCAGAATAAATTTGCGGCCTCGCTAGAGCCAGCGAGAGCCCGCGTACTCTTAGAGGTTCTTCGCCATCTTCCACTGAGGCTGCTTCCTCACATATAGAGTGAGCTACGCCTCTTCACGCGGCGCTTTTCTAATGCCTCATTGAAAAAGTCTCGGGCCAGACCCACAAGACCAGGCTCAGGGCAGTCTTCTCGCTCGAAAGCAGCAGAGGGCTGGTTGTGTGCATTGCCCACTGTATTCTCTGGAACTTTCTTAGACGATGCGTGCACGCGTGTAAGCGTGGGCTCCTTTAGTTTAGTGCTCCTTTGTTTCACGAGACGTCTGCGCTCTCTTAGTCTCAACTGCTGGAAATCATGGACTGCTCTCAATCCGGAGCGCCGGACATCAGTCCAGACATGCTGCTCTAAGTGACACGTTAACGCGCGCTCTCGTTAGGCTGCCCGCGTGTCCTCGAGCCTCCTGGGCATGTTCCGACGATGGTAAGCGGCCAGGACGGAAAGAGGCCCTAACCGGCGGCAGGCGGCGGCGCACGTTTCCCGCATGACTGAAGTATAAGAGTAACTTAAGACGTGAATATACGTTTGAATGTTAAGTTAATAACATGTACGTATATATATATATATATATATATATATATATATACACATAAAATATATATATATATATATATATATTTAAACACTACAATTGATTGCATCGTACGTGCGCCGGCAAATAGTAGCTGCTGCTGTCATTCACGCCCTTCCGGGAAGCGTAACTTCACCGCCCGAGGGCGCCACCAGAAGCGGCGGTGGAAGTACTATAGTCGTCGTCGTCGAAGCATGACTCGCTGACTGGCCGATCTCTGGCGTTCACCACACTTCGACAACGGCTGCTGCTTCATTCTCCATATTTAGTCTTCCACGAAACGTGTACCCTCACCCTCGTCTCGTTTGTTGTCCCCCTCTCCCTCGGTCTCCCGTTTCTTCTCTCTCTATCTGCCCGCCCGGTGTCTCCTATCTCTCCTCCATTGTTCCTCCTCGTTCTGCTCCTTCTCTTCAGCCAGCACCGCCGAAGGTTGTCTGCCCTCTGGCCGTTCGCTCGCCTCGGGCCCCCTTCAAAGGCCCATCAGTGCCCCCCCGATTTTGGGTCGTTGGATGAGTGTGGCTTGTGTTGTGGGTGGTTGGCCCGTCGGACGTTTTGGTCGGTCGTTCGGCCTGCGACGAGACGAAAGAGCCAGGGCCAAGGGCCTCACGCTCGGGCCCTCGTCGTCGGGGCTTGCCTCGTCGACGCGGGCCGTCTAGCTTGGCTAGAGATGTATGCCTACCACTGCGCCGTCGCCGACTACTGAAACTGTTCGTGGAAGCGGTAGCTGCAGCACCAGTAGCAGCAGCAGCAGCGCACCCAGCCGAGAACAGAGAGCCGACTCACGGGCAGGGCACCGCCGAGCTATATCCGGGTCCGGCTATTTTTAGCTCAGAGAGGGAACACCACGTTCGACGAACAGAGAACGTATCGGCGTACCACTGAGGGTAGCAGTAGAAGTACACGTAGTAGTAAAGGAGTCGTTGTTGTTGTCGTTGCCGTTGCGCGGCAGGTGTACAGTCATGGTCCCGAACAGCAGGCCATCTCTACATTGGGCCTGCACCGGCTGTCGAGCAACAGGTGGCGCAAGTTTGGCGCACTATTTTGCACCACCGGAAGCTGTTAGTGCGGCGTAAAAGGGCGCAATCGGTGCGCGGCAATGTGGACCTTCAGGTGCAATGTATTGCGTTCTGCTCGTGTCGCGTCGTGCAGCGTTGTGCAAACGGTTGTCAAGCGTACCCATCGTTTGCGTTTGCGTCGGCGTCCATCGTCAACGCCATCACCCACAGCTCGACTATCGAAGAGTGGAGAGCGGAGACGTCGTTCGTCGGCAGTTGCACAGACGACTCCGGTTATGTTGGCGTTGGTAACGGTGGTGAGGCGAAGGCACTGTGGTACATCGTAGAACCTTTGGCAAGGCCATCACCGAGTCACCTCCGAGCGCCCACGAGACGGGAAGGAGGGGGGAGGGGGTTTCCAATGGGAAATTCAGGAAACTCAGGAGAGGGGTGACAACAGCCTTCTTCGTTAAGCTGCTTTGGCTCGGTGTTTTTGATGACGAGCACCACATCCTGCCAACCAGACTACCTAGAAAAGAGCCTACCGTACTCTGATTTGATCAGAGTCAGTCAGTCTGTCAGGCGGTTGTTAGTGGCTGTGCGACGTGAGCAGCGGTGCACTGTTACTCAATTGGCCGATGCCTGGAAACCCAGCAGCGGGAAAGATACCGTAGGCGGGATTCGTCTGCGAGAGTGCATTTGCGGAGCCCTTGCAGTGCCTTAAACTTGTAGTCTCCTTCTCTTTATTAGTCGTGTGTAGTTGTAGGCATGACCGTGCAATGCACTCATTGCGTCGGCTAAGCGTCGGAAAAGAAACTTGGGAGATATTCGGGGACGATTCTCCGTTGAGCAATAGGGGGCTAATGCCGCCGCCGCCACCATCGTCGACAACCGCTAAGGGAGACGCAGATAATGAGGGTTGTGGCGGAGATGAGAACGGTGACGTCGGCTCACTGCAAAACTTTCCACGTGAGCCACCCACGGCTGTGCTGATTTGCAGAAGTGCCGCGAATAGGCGCATGCGGGATACCGGCGGAGCTTTACCGACAGAAACGGATACATAAAGGTCCGCCAAACAAAGCTTGCTCTTAAAACTTCTTAAATACTAAACGTTAGTAGAACGTGCAAGGGTACTATATATATATATATATATATATATATATATATTTATAATATTCAGTTGTGTTACAAATAGCCTAACATGACCATAACATTCGGATGTTTAAATGTATGACATAAGACTCAAGCAGAATCGCACGAATAAAGTAGCACTATATCGTAATTAGCACAATGAATTGAATGCACTGGCACTGCATATAGATATACATATACTAGTTAAGCGACGAACTCAACCTAGAGGGATGGCATCCGCGCTGTTGCAACGCCACGGGTACTCACCCTAGCAGTATAGCAAGCTTGAAGAACTGCATTTTCAGGTGCTACTATACTTGTACTATTTGTTGAGCATAAGCAGCGTACACTTAACGTAAAAGAACATACGCATATCTAATGAGCGGCTGGAAGCGTCTTCAGTTACTTCTGCGCTCAAAAGCTCCCGTTCCCACTTGTCGCTCAACTGATCCTCCCCCCCCTCTCCCATTCAAACACTCAAGCTTCAATAAGATAAAGAAGGGAAACTCCTAAGGCCACCAATCCAAACACTACCAACGCGGCAAATTGGCGAACGTCATTAAGACTGCATGAGTTGCTAAACGAGGCTGACGCCAATCACTGCCGTGTTTGACAACACGTGACAATCCATAACAGGACTGCCGTATTTTCGGACCACTGAAATGCCCGTTATACATCCGTGGTGAAACTGAGCTCAATATGAATTTAAACGAGGAAATCCACGTCCGGTTAATTGTTAATTCCGAATGCTGAATGCCATCCAAATAGCAAATGAAATGTATCGTTCGTGCGGCTCTTAGAGTTAGCTTTGCTGTTGACGCCTTTCGCCTCGGCTACAGTATGTTCCACGACAGTATGCAAATCGGCGGACGTGCCACTCACACTGGAAATTGGTATATCTAAATGCTTTTCGGATCTGCGCGATCGGACGACCTTGGCGGCAAATCCCTGGTAGACGCTCCTATATAAATGGTGCTTTGGCATTTGTCCAATTAGTTGCTGGATTTTTCTAGGAGCTCTAAGGCTGAAATCGATACTCAGACGGATGTGCACCAATCATAATGGCATTTTTCTTCGAACTACTGCAATTGCAAAGGTATGTAGGCGGAACAAGTAACATTGAACCTGCGACATCGCAAGTCGCCATAGGCGTTCCTTCTGGTAACAGATAACCATGCTTCTTTCAGTAGCTATTGAAGCAATAATACTCAACAACAAGGATATATTTTTTTGTAATATAGACGTGATATAGGTGAAATGATATAGGTAAACAAAACAGAGAGCAGGTGAAGATGGGGCCGGACAATCCAGCGGAATAGTCTATCAATTTCTGAATTATTTATTGTTATTGAGCCCGGTGGCGTGCGCCTCGCGACCGGAGGAGACACATAGGTGCACGGGTTCGAACCCCACCGTCGCGCATTTTTATTTGTGAGGTCCGTCTTACGAAGCAATGCAAACGCAGTCCCGTGGACGCTAAATGTTGGCTGAGGGCCAACCCGAAAAAGTTTATTATTGTCGTTATTAAATATATTTATTGTTGGCGTTTAGTGTCGAAAACGTAAGAAGGCTTACTCAAGGAAAAACGAACATCTCTTCGGGAGGCAGTCATTTCCAATCGGACTGCTTTGCCTAGCATAGAGAACGTGAAAAGCCAGTGCTTTGTTTACTGGGCACTTGTGCGTGATAAAAAAACAATGCTGCAACCACCTCGTCGGCGTTCACAATTCGTAAACTACAAGCGTGTAGCCGCAACCGCCAACGCCGAGCATTTGTATTACAGATGAGAAATGACATTAACCTTCAGATTTGTCAACTGGACTCGTCGTCGACTTACATCGTCTGCAACAGCTGCTTGCGGTTTTCTTTCTAGTAAGTCAATCCGTCAGTTAGCCAACCGCCCCAGCCAGCCAACAGTCTGGTACGGAATGGATGCGACGCACGGATCACGCAGACAAGAAGGCGAAGCAGGTCAGGCAAAGATCACCCCACATGACCAAGAACTTGTTCTTTCTGTGGCGAGCTACGCCGAAAGGGCAGGCCGTCAAATTAGATCGTCGGCGTTCTAACGGGGCAGCTCGCTGACTCCCCGCCGCTAACTCCGCCGATGAACGCGTAATTATTGCCAAGGATCGATTTGCCAGGCGCCATCGCCAAGGCGGCTGGAGATTCCAATGAATCCATCATCTCTTGGGAAACCCGTCGGTTCGGTTGAGGGCGGAAGGTCCGGTAGATGGAATAAGAGAGTTTTGCGGGGCCTGTGAGTTAGTTGTGTACTCTTTCCTCCCCCCCCTCCCCCCCTCTCTCTCTCTCTCTCGCTACGACTCGACTCGCTAGAGTCCTTTCCACCGCACCCCGCTGCCGCCCCCACGGACGGCGCTGCCTTGTCCAGCGTAGCGTCGTTACTGTTAAGCCAGGAGTACACCGGCGATCGGTGGCAGGCTGTTGGTCTCTGTCTGAGAGAGACAGAGAGAGAGAGAGAGGTTCAGCGGGAAGCAGATGTACATATATCGATTCAGATGACACAATAGTTTGCTTTGCACATGAACAACCCCGCGCCGAGTCGGTCGGTCGGTCACTCGATCAGCGGCGAATTGCTGAGTTAGCAATTGTGTCATAGTAGCTACCTGGCTCAATCGCTTTCCTTCCCGAGCCCTCCGTCTACTAGTGCCACCGTTGCTGCCTCTGATTTGAAGTGCAACTTTTATTCGACCAATGTGTCTGCACTCCTAGGTTCGTCTGCACACGAAGTAAAGCTTAAATTTACTCACACCTAAAACTTAACGCAACAACTTCATATTATATGTGATTAGATTTCGATTGTCTGTTTATGGTATTAATATAATTGGTGCATATATAACGGAATTCGTATAAGTGTCAGACACCTCACTACTGCTTAGGGGGCGAAAAACATGCCTCGTCTCGCGACATTGAACTCAAACACACTGAGACAGAATTTGCCACAAATTTCGGTACTAATAAACATGTCACAAAATGTACTCCGATACGCTCAATCGTCGAGCAGCGTGGGTGCTCTTAAACAACTACAACTATTGTGAGAACTTCCTCTGCGTCACAGTCAGTACTTCTTTGTTGTTTCTTCGTTGTCTCAGCTCTGTCAGAGCTATACCTGTCTCAACAACAGGTATGTAGACATTTGATTCATTGCCCCAGCGACGCACTATAGTTGATCTCGGATTAGTGCTCATTAGTGCCATGGTAGCTACCAATAAGTCCGTGCTCCCGTGTGAGAACGTGTGCTTCCCAGTACTCGCGCTCTCTGTCCAATGATTGTGGATTGTACGTCATGCAACGCAAAAATCAAAGAATCGATAAGCGAGTGAGATTACCCTTTGAGCTAGAACTGCGACTTTGCCAACTGCCAAGGGTCATGTGGTCGGCATCGCAGAAGATCACAGCGACTGCTTTAGCAAACGCTTAAATTCGAGGCGTTCCTAGAATGAAGAACGTTATTAACGCGTACCTGTTTGGAATTGATGATAACCATTAGCTTGCGAGACTAGCCTTGCCAATGTCGATAAGCAAATGAAATGATACAAATAAACGCCAATATATATATATATATATATATATATATATATTTATATTTATATATATATATGGAGTCTACACAAATGTTCGAAAATACAAATCCCGATACTGACACTACCCGATCTTACCCACGAGGTTATTAGATATAGCGAAACCTATATATATTTAAAATATATAAATATATATGTTTATTGTGCTACTGAAATGACTTAATACTTTTCAGGCTGAACCTCAGCCAAGATTTAACGTCCACGGGACTGCTTTTCGCAATGCTTCATAGACGGACCCCCATAAATACAAATGTGCAACGGTGGGGCTCGAACCCGCGCACCTGTGTGTCTTCTCCGGTTACAAGGCGCAGGCGGAATGCACCACGCCACCGGGCTGGACACTGAAACGACTTAAGAACACTCAGAATACGAGCTTCGACAAGGCTATAGCCAAACCGTAGATACTGAAGCCTCCCGACTCGAATTTTAGATTTTTAGTTGATCTAGCAAAACAACAGCTATAGAGCCCACTGCAAGTTGGAATGACGGTTCAAACTTGATCACGACCTTTGTCTTTCAAACGCACACCAAGAATAGGTAGGACGGTACCCGAAACTAGAACTGCACATTTGCAACTCCGTCATAGCCAATCCGTACATTCATGAAAACAAAGCTAGCAAAAGCTAACATACCACCAGACAGGATTACAGCACAAATTGATTGGCCATTATTTCAGACAACGTTAACGTAAAACTACCTCAAAACCGTGATATGGCGAGCAAGAATGAGACGACGAAAATGTTGATTCACCGGCATACACATTGACTGTACTAATGAAAATCGAAGAGAAAATTATGAAGCCTTTCTTCTTGGCTTTGAGAGAACAGTGCGCGGAAAGAACTCTAGAGATTTGGGTTCATAGTAAAATATATTCAGTGGATACATTTAGTAAATCTCACTATAATGTAGGCGCAAGGCTCCTACAGATGAATTTTAGTTACTTGCTAATCTGAGTGCTTACTTGCTAGCGAAAGTACGCCGAAATACGCCCAGAAAACGAACTGCCGTACTTCGGGTACCAAAACCCCTCAAAAGTGACGTACCTGCATAAGTCAGCACGCGCAGTGCCAGTCGAGACAGCTTCCCCCGTAAGAAAACTTATGATGGCATCTAGTATCTACGGCGTAAAGTGACGCAAGTCAAACTACCGTAAACTCTGTCACGGTAGTTAACTCATCATTGCGTTGATAGGAGCCCATAGTGCTATGAACACAGAACATTTGGCAACCACTAGATAAATCTGTGCATAAATTGTGCACAAATCGCTAGAAGGAACTCGCAAGACAATTTGCGCTTCCTTAAACTCCTTAATTCTTCACTAACAGTCTTCCTTGTAGAAAAAAACGTTTAGGCCGGCTTCTTACTATGTACCTCTGAACACGCCAAATTGGCTTTCAAACTGTGTGCATCGCTATGTCCCGCGTCAACAACAAAAACTTAATAAAACTATGCAGATCTTGGTCAGGGAGTGTTGTGCCGCATTCCGTGAAACATTATTATTAAGATACATCGTACGGGAAATATGCTGCTTACTGAAAAACACCCTGCCTTGCCCTGATTTGAATTTGGGCGCGTAACGGGAACCGCCGACATACTTACGCTCTAACCACTTTGCCTTGGAATTTTACACTATCCTTCTTTCCTTATAAGCTTGGAACCTATTATATCTACCCTTGTGCGACTTACATTTGTTATGTCTTATTCCTGTTCAGCTTTCAACAATCAGCATGAGTTCCGGTGCGTTATACAATTCACTGGAAATTTCGGAAAGTTTCGTTGAGTTAAGTGTCTACAAGTGTGTGTTTAATGCATTCTACATGCAAGCACATAACTAGCATAACACAATTCCCCTGGCTGGTGAAATAATAACTCTGGTCGGACTTACTTGATTCTGGGCATACTTACATTAAATAGCATTGCCTATTACTGGCAATGTTATTTCTTCTGCGACACTTTACATAGCATATGCGGTCAGCCTAAAGTTAGCAATACAGGTCATTACACCGACCGAAACGAGTTTACGATTACAGTCAACGCCAGTCATCGTTCTCACATTGACTGGCGTGGCATGACTTGCACAACAGATTTTGAGCTAGATCATACAACAAAACAATAATTTGTCCGGCTGTTCTTACTCACGGCTGTAGGTCATATGTGCATTGGAATAATGTATAATAAGTACTAGGAATGTAGTAGGTTTCGTACTTTCATTTAGGAATGTAAAACCAGATGTTTATATTCGTAAACGGAAACGGAGCTAACGTTCTTGAAGAGTAACGAGGTTCCGCTGTGACGTGTATTTGGGACCAATGAAATTTTACTTTGCTGTGCTTTTAGTTCTTCTACTTTGTACCACAATGCAGACTGGCTAAGCTCTTTCTGTGCTCTGTATTAGCCGTAAGGCGCGTAGGCGTAAATGCGCACTACGGTAAAACTTTGGAATAAAGCTGCCTTTGTGTCCCTTTATATTCACTTTCCCTACTGCCTGTCGCTTCCGAAGATGCCTGCTCTTTTCGTCTATGTGTGTTCTAGTAGGCCGAAGTGGGTGCAACTCAACAAATCTGTTTTCATTAAGTTAAGGATCAGAACCGCTCTACAAGCTTTCACTGGAAAAATTGGGTCAGGTTTTCACTGAAAAAATTGGGTCAGGTTTTCCAACGACAGACACATATAGAGCACAGCTGCATAGTGAGGCAAATGCAAAATAGATCCGTAGGTTAGCGCCAACCAGTGCACTCACCTATCTGTATGACCAAATGCTTGACAATCTCTAGCCGATGATAACGATAGCTCAGTCTTTTTATCCTAATAGAGCCCCGCTAGATTTCTAGTAGTCTGTTCAACGCGTCTAGCTTTGTTATATGGCTAGTTATTGTAGCTAGATTGTTGATTAAATAGAACATGTAAAGTTATTCAATATATTTCTAGAAATTGTATGCAGCGACGCACGTCGATAACACTCCGAAGAAACTTGCCACGATGTGTGGCCTGCGTCGAAAATTGAATTTTGTGTAAGTGATTAGTGGGTGAGGACCGACTTTTTTGGCTGCACTTGACTTAAGTTCATTTATTTAGTAAACTGCTAGGCATGTGATGAATCGAAATTATGTTTTTGTCCTGGACAAGTTGAGCATTCTGCTAACATCGGCTACATGAGCTATGTAGCCGATCGCTCCAGCAAAAGTGTATCTTCTGCGCGTCTCAAGCTATTTAGTCAGGTTCTCCTACCCCTCTTGCCATAGTTATAGGTGGGCGGCCAATAATAGCCACTACGACTACACATGACTTCAGACTACTTTATGTATCGTACGCGCTTTTCGACTTTCGATAACCCGATTGACCAGACCTGACATACTGACGGCAATTTCTGTTACTTTAATTTAATATTAACGTGTTTTATTCGAAGAAGGTAATTCATTTACGGATACGTCTAGCAGAAGTCATTAGGGACTTTAGAGAACAAAGCACTTACTAAATTCCTTCCCAAACTGAATTGTCTTTGAGCGTGGGGGGAGTGAACTTTAGTGCAATTTCTAAGAAAACAATCTTCTAAGCGTAGTAAGGTGGTAGGCAAAGACTCTTTCGACGTGTCGTTAAGGCTGTGAAATATGTTAACTAGGGCAAAGCTTACCTTCTGTGCTAGACTATACCGAAACAGCAAGTGGAATACTTAGTCTAAAAGGAAACCGGAGTAACCTACAATCAAGTGAGATATTAGCATGTTAGGATATGGATGGATAGGATACTCGCGGGTAGGGCAACACAAGGTGTACCATCTTCTTAGTAGTACTAAATCAGTCGCCACAAAGGATGGCCTATTAGCATATCGTACGCTATATTTTCACTGACAAAACGAGTCGAAAGACTAAAAGTAGCACTTAACCGCTAAGGATTATATCTAATTCTTAGCGCGTTGGGTGTCGTCGAACTTGGCCCGAGCCGCACAACGTGTATCCCTTTCCCGATGCGTAGGTATTGAGCGTATCCGTGGCCAGTCGGTAGCTCTGACAGCGCGAACGTCACCGATTCGTTGGAATTCAAATTGAAGGTCACGTGACTTGTTGTTGCAGTACCCCGGATGCCGCGGCTGACCGGCGGACCAGCAGACCAAAGGTTGCCCCGTTTCCGATCGTATTTCCCCTGACGCAGCGCAAAGTGCACTATACCTCTCGTGCCAGCACCTAAACCGCTAGTGCCATTGCAATCCGAACGTAATGTGATATATTGATGACAAAGCCTTTGTGTTGTGTTTAGGAGACGACGAATCCTTATCACCCGCTAAATGCTGGCGTGCTTCCACAGCGAATCGGCGCACAGAATAGTGCCACCAACTACTGCCAGAATACTGCCACTCAAACGTGATATTTCCTAACTATTCAAAAGTCAGTCTGAAAACCAGGTCCTGCGGTACGGTTCAGGTCGTCCGCATATGCAATGGATTGTAGCCACGGCGATGGTGGTAACCATATCACCCCACCATAGGTTGTTGTAATCTCAAACGTGATATTTCCTAACTATTCAAAAGTCAGTCTGAAAACCAGGTCCTGCGGTACGTCTACTTGGACCTTGCACTCGTCGCCCCTGTGCTTGGCTCTATGGCAATGTATGTTTGAGAATAGGTAAGATTCTGCGCGCACAGGGGAAAATGCCACTAGCGACGAATGCCTTACTTATGTTACGGCACGGTGTTAAATGCATCGTCACATACAGCGAAATGGCGATATGGTTAGGCCTTAATATATGGGATGCCATTTTTGTCTGTTCTTCGGCCTCCCCTAAACATAGTGCGGATAGCGAAGTGTGCTGCGATGCAACCAGGCTTGTTGCTAAGGAGGATTTCTCCGCGACAAGCTCTGTAACCCAACGATTATTTTTATTATTATTAGTTAGTTGCCTGTTGGGCTAAGGCTAGGCAGCATCCACATTCATTGAGACGCGCTCAGGCTTTCGGCATGCCCGACTTTGACATCATAATTATGCGTGCATGTATGTACAGATATACACACACACATGGTGACGTTCGGAACCTAGGCGCGCTAATTAAAGGGCAAATTGCCATGCAAAAGACGGCCCATTGTATTGGTCGCACCTGCGGCCCCGCGTGGGCGTAAGCTGTTTAGCGCCAGGGGGCGGGGGGCTGTGTCGCGTGTGGGCAGTAGTGCCGGAACGAACGCAGAAGAAAAACGCAGCGAGCTGCTTTGTCCGACGTCCGGTGAATGAATGCCGACATTTCGCTGTTGTTACTCGCACTGCAAATCCGGACTGGAGAAATGCGAACGAGGAGTTCGACGAAGAGCTCCTTCCTGCGAATCTACACGCGCTTACATACACACATATATTGAAAGACACAAAGGAGCATCACGGGAAAAATTCTGACAAGTTAATATTTTTGTTGCTGCTGTTGTGTTGTCATTATAGCCGCTATTACCGTTGCGTATCAGG
Organism: Dermanyssus gallinae; assembly: GCA_003439945.1. Classification (NCBI taxonomy): domain Eukaryota; kingdom Metazoa; phylum Arthropoda; class Arachnida; order Mesostigmata; family Dermanyssidae; genus Dermanyssus; species Dermanyssus gallinae. The sequence continues at coordinate 129,218 of QVRM01005575.1, read as the reverse complement.
TTTTCATTCAGTCTCGACTCGACCGCCATAGCGTACGGACGTGTTGTGTGAGTGCTCCGTAATAAAGGGTAATAGTGGTAGCTTGCCGTTTTTGCGGCAAACGCAATCACTACCTCTCGACACCTCTGGTGCTGGAGCACCGAGTTCCAGGTTCTACTTATCCGGTGCGACAACAACAACAACTCCTCGGGCGAGACATTTCTAATTTCGTAATTCTGAATACCTTGTGTAGTAGGTGGCCATTCGCACGACACCTTATAGCTCTCTCTAAACGCTGTTACGTGCAGATTCAACGTACAACAGTCCGGGTCGCTTCGTAAAATGATTCGAAACACCGCCGCGTGCAGACACTTGAATATTGCCGCATGCAAAAATTCAAACCATATTTCGAATAATTGCGAAAGGGATTCTAATCAACATAATAGACGGTGCATGCAATCGCGCATTAGCTAACCAAAGGGCATGAATATCTGCCTCTCTTAAGAAGAAAGATAGCTGGAAAGAAGAAAACTAGTCCTTCTAGAAAACCTGAGCGATAGGAGCCTCCTCCGCCAAAGTAACTAAACGAGGGAAACATAGAGCTTTTACTGACGACAGTGGCTGGCGTATAAAAACTATTTAACAAACACCAGATTACGCACATACTAAACTCTAAGGCAGTATGATTTATAGGAGTGAAAACGAATTCCCTATTCAGGTCCCAAGAAAGACTGCAATCAGTTTATGCCGCTCCCTTAGGATAAGTCTGAATGCCGTATATAAACCACGTCCTAAGGATAAACCACGCCTGAATGCCGTGAGGCATTCAGGCAGCGGTAATAGACCTCCCAGCAACCGCTGTTTCATTCCAGTTGAAGGTCGAGAAGTAAAAAGACTCGCAACAAAAGAAAGAGGAAGAAATCCGGCTTTACTTCGCAGTTAACGTGAAATCGGGTGATGCGTCCTATGATGACGCTTTATGTCCGCTTATGGGCAACATTGATTCAGCGACGGCTGTAATAAGCGTCAAAATTGGTGTAAGAACAGCTGTAGGCGAAATCCGACTGATTGCACGTGTGCTACTCCCTATGCCACTGGCAAAATTATCCAGCAAATAACGGAACGGCATCTTTGGACGCCCAAACGATGTTTGAGTTTTCCCCACTCGACCCCTAAATCATACGAACTGGCAGCCTGACTTGCGGCCGAAAATAAAATCCGAAAAAAAGGCCTATTATTCCCCAAGATCCATATAACAGAGCTTGCTCAAACAAGACTTCTCGCCAGCAAAAAGTTATCTTTATTAAGGTATTCGCCGTAGTGGCATACCCCACCTCAGTGAGGCAAGACACGCACATCTTTCTTATTACTATCTTCGTTCTCGCGATCTACTCAGTGTATATTTTTCTGCAGTCCACCTTGAAGGAATACGAAGACTTACCCAAAGAATTAGATCATAGCATGAGTACCCGTGATCACCGAAAGACGATTGTGAGAGGAAAAGTTAATGTGTGCCTGTCTTTGTCGTGGATGTATTTTAATGTGTTTATGTGTTGCTGACGATGTACGGCACTGCGGAAAGTCCTCTGACATGCCAAGAGAAGCCCTCCCCAAGAATTATGAATCCTGATTTTTGATAAAACGATTTGCAGACTTTGTCTTCGAGGCGAAAATAATCGTCGTACACAGTCGAGCAGCCTTAATGGCAGGATAACGTGGCCACGTTAAGTAATCTCAAGAAAACAGTATTAGGGCTATTCAGGGAAGAGATGATGATTGGATTTTAGTGTGTTTACGAGTTCCACTCTACCGGGGCTTTAGCAACGACTCCCTGTATGCATCATGCAGTTTATCATTTGAAAATAAAGTTCTTATTTGCCTCTCATATATATATATATATATGCATATATATATATATATATATATATATATACACTGTTGAAGCCCTGGGTCTACCAGAACAGGGTATATATATATATATATATATATATATATATATATATATATATATATATATATATATATATATATATACATATATATATATATATATATATATATATATATATACATATGTATATATATATATATATATATATATATACTGTTGAAGCACTGGGTCTACCAGAACAGGGCTCCACAATATTCCGCACAAAAATACTTATTAGAAAGTCTGCCAGTATATTATTAAAATTCCGTACGCAATGCCTTCACTTTTATGTTTCGTGAAATTTAAGATGCAGTTGGCATATCTCTCTTGATAAAACACACTCTCCGATGTGCAGTCCGTAGGAATAAAGTTCAAGACTGCAAACCTAATCCCTTACATCAAGCCCAAATAACAGACTAACCTAAGAACAGTTCGCAGTCAGCGTCTTATTCTATTTGTCGCTTGCATTGTCATTGAAAGTCTACACATTTTAGCCCGCCCGTTCTCTTACTACCCTTGCTATTGGTTATATACGACGTTCCTTCAATTGACATCGTTATTATTATTACGCACGGTCATTATCTAGCGCATTATGCGGCCATACGTATAATACGGCATAAAACGCAATTTTTCTGGGATCAACTTATGTGTTTATTACATACCAAAAAAGTAAGTCTCTTGCGTTCCCGTTCACTTTAGGTTTTATAAAACCGCGGGACGATATCGACAACATGTATTGAAAATAATTAAACGCACCTTATGCATATCAACAGTCATGCGTTTCTTTAAAGATCTGTATCACCGTCCTAAGACTATTTTTTTTTCGAAAGTCAAAAGAAACTGTTGAAAAGTGCGCAGCAAGAATCTTAGGTACTGCAGAAAAATGCGCAGCAAAGACCCCCGTGCTCAGTAGATTTTTCAGTTCTCGGGCTATTCATCTGCAACAGTTCGCGACAGGGTAGCCCCATGATTTCATGGCATTGAATGTTCTCAAAAAGACTTTCGTTTCAAGTTGAATAGCAGGACGGCTTCCGAACACGCACAAATCAATGTACGTATGTTAGGTCCCTTTTGCTAAGAAGTCGGCGTGTTTGAAAGAAAACTCTGCTTCGCTTGAAAGACGACGTTCAACATTGGCTAGCAAATAACAGGTCTGTGATCCGATACGTACCCCCGAAACGACGGCAGGCAGCGCTAGTATTAGTTTATTGCTTTCGTTATCTTCAAGGCGCATGCACGACCATCGCGTGAATCAATTAACTATAACTGGATAACATAATATTAAACCAAGTGTTTGCCATGTAAAGTAGAGCATAGTAAAAAAAAAAGACATACAAAAGTATGGCAAAAAGATACGCATGCAGCGAATCCTCTTTCGTTCCGACACTGACGCTGCAATCTCTTTATCTATTGTATGTCTGTCTGTGTGTGGACGTTGCTGTGTCGAACGTGTTCCACGGCCGGCGCTTGTTAATGCCGTCTCGTTTTACCACTCTCGCCGTAAACTCCTCAGTCGCTTCTGTTCCGCTCTGACCTGAGAGTCTCCAGCTCTCGTCGCACGAGATTGACAGTCTGGCTGACGCCGAGCGAGGGCTCGGCCTGCGCTAGTCTAATCGTTCGCTACTAATACATGCTTCGCCTGCACTAGTTTACCGATATCTAGTGCTTGCGACCTTATTCATCACAGTACTGTTGGCCAGTATTGTGCTACTGGCAACGTTTCGCAATTAATTTCGCGCAATATCCCCATACACATGCATGCACACACGTTCATGGCATAATAGCTGTCCTGACATCTTACACGCGTTCCTGGTAGCGAAATTACTCGGTCAACCCAGTTAGACATCTACAGTCAATACATGCATGATTTTGCTATCGGTCGGTCCTGACATGCCGGGGGGGGGGGGGGGGGGGGCGGTGGGTGCGGGGGTAAATCCTGGCATGTCCTCGGTTCCTCGACAAAGATGGACATGGTCAACTGAGGGCAGGCGATGTGTGCGTTGATATCTATGCCTCTCCAGTCGTGCGACGGATTCTGACGCTCTACGCATTCCCTTCTTCCGCATTCTGTGGCACGTTGCTGCGTATCTGTTGGTGCGGTTTCATAGGCAATTTATCCTGAGGCAATTAGCTTACTCGTGTCGTAATTGTTGACGGGGTCTATCACGTTCCTGTGTCTTTGCCCACGGTCTCTCTCTCTCTCTCTCTCTCTCTCTCTATATATATATATATATATAACTGCGTACCACTCACTCACTGTCTGTGTATACGAGGTCATAGTATGCCTGTGGCGCTTCTCTGTGCCGATTGCGAACTGAAAGTAGATTGATGCCGCCGCACGCGGCAGCGACTATGGTAGTGGCAGCCCAGTACGGGCCTACGGGGCGGACATCTGCCATCTGTTAATCGAGTCACTTTCATGATGCAATCGTTTGAATTAATAGATTTATAAACAAAATAATATTTAGCAATAATGATACTGCGTGCGATCTGAGGCTGAGAGCAGCGTTGTTTGTATTCCCAGCGGAGGGGATAAGAGGCGGAAGGATAAGGGCAGCCAGCGAGGAAGTGTGACACTCGACAGAATCTCAGACCGAATCTCACAGCTGGTGTGGCCTGACCTGACTCGAGACGCGACCCAGGCAGACGCACACGTTTCCTTTTTGAACCCTGCAAATCTTTCTTTGCAAATATAATAGCCTTCAACAATGCAAAAACGCATTCCTACTACATAAGGTAGCAACTGATTCCCCCAACATTAATTACAACCTGTTCAGCTTAAAACTTTGTATTTGTGCATTATCACACAGTTAGAAGGTGCACCCACATAGGCATGTTTGACCAAGCACAAGTAGACGTTTTCTCTAAAATCTCCAAAGGAGACAAAGCGCAAGGTTGTGTAGCTTCGTCTTTGCGATTTGTGCAATGCATGATATAGACATTCGAGAAAGGAAGGACCTACAATATTGAGCAGGGATTCCCAACGCATTCCTAGAAGAAAATCCGACATTGGCTATATATATACATATATGTGTGTGTGTGTTGTATTGTGTGGAATGTACATGCGCCAATGGTATTCTCCCGGGCCGCACAGACTGCTGCTACGCGGCCAGTGGCCGACAAGACATACAACGCAGTATACCGTATTTTGGTGTATCTGCATCTGCGCATCTGTGCAATGTTGACAAGCGTTGTCTGTGACATTGATCTTCAGCAGAGTTAGCCACGAATGACGAATGGCATTCTAATCATGAAGGTTCAGTCATCCAAAACCGGTCTGATCTCAGCGCCTCAACCGTCTTCAGTGCTAAGCAACACTGGCAGCGGATCTGAAAGCGCACTGGGCGCAGCTAATGCAGAAACAACTCTGTTGTTCTCCGAGACTCGAGAGTCCAGACTGACGCTAGCACAAGCTAGCGCAACGCGTGCTCACGCTATAGTCCAACCAGCAGTCAACTAGCCAGTTAGTTGATAGCTGATCCGCTGTTGTACTATAATAGTACAGCGAAGATTCATTAGGCCCGTTCGGCCGGAAAGGGTGGATAAGAATGGAAGAGGACGGGGGCGGGATCGAGGTCGGGGGTGGTGCGCCTCGTGCCATACCTATGACGACATGGCGGCGTCTGGCAAAATGCCACGATGCTGCCTCCGTGTGGGCGTTCAGCCCCCGTTGCCGTCGTCGTTGGGGTCGCTGTAGAACCATAGCCTATTTCCATGATCTCCCTATCATATATATACATATATATGAATATACGAGGTGTGTTCAAAAAGTATCGCGACTTTTGAATTTTCGCGGGTTACGTATATTCGAATTTCGAGTTTTTGTGGCGTTATGTTGGTACTCATGTCTCTCACTTATGCCGACAAGCTCGGCCATTTTGAATGTTCACTTAATTGTTGACAGCTGCTTTGCTTGCACGTGTTTTGGATCGTCTTCGATTTTTACCTATTCAAAAAAATGGATCAAAGAACCTGTATCAAATTTTGTGTGAAAAACGAAATTAAGTGCGCGGATGCATTCCGAATGTTGACTGTGGCATACGGAGAAGCTACCTTGGACCGAAGCAACGTTTATCGGTGGTACAAAATGTTCTCAGAAGGCCGAGAAGATGTGAACGACGAAGAGCGTGCCGGACGCCCGAGCACTTCAACAACAGACGAAAAAATTAATGAAGTGGAGAAAATGGTATTGGCCAATCGTCGAATCACCGTTAGAGAAGTTGCTGAGGACCTAAATATATCGATTGGCTCGTGCCATTCGATTTTTATCAATGATTTGGGCATGAGACGGGTCGCCGCGAAATTCGTACCAAAATTGCTCAATTGCGACCAAAAACAGCATCGCATGAACATTGCTAATGAGATGTTGGACTCTGTCCGCGACGACCCAAATTTGCTCCAGAGGTTCATAACTGGTGACGAATCGTGGGTTTATGGTTATGACGTGGAAACCAAAGCTCAATCATCTCAATGGAAGCTGCCGCACGAACCAAGACCGAAAAAAGCGCGCCAAGTTCGGTCGAATGTGAAAGTTTTGCTGACAGTTTTCTTCGATTGCAGGGGCGTGGTGCATCATGAGTTCTTGCCACAGGGTAGAACGGTCAATAAGGAATATTACCTGCAAGTTATGCGCAATTTGCGCGAAGCAATCCGCCAGAAACGCCCGGATTTGTGGAAGAACAAAAATTGGCTTTTGCACCACGATAACGCCCCTGCTCACACATCGTTGCTTGTGCGCGAGTTTTTGGCCAAAAACAACACACTAATGATGCCGCAGCCACCGTATTCCCCAGATCTGGCCCCCTGTGACTTTTTCTTGTTCCCTAAACTGAAGAGGCCCATGAAAGGACGACGTTACGCTACGCTTGACGAGATAAAGACGGTATCGAAGGAGGAGCTGAACAAGATAAAAAAAAAAGGTTTTTTGAAGTGCTTCGAAGATTGGAAAAACCGTTGGCACAAGTGTATAATATCTCATGGGGATTACTTTGAAGGGGACAAAATAGATATTCATGAATAAATAGATAATTTTTGAAAAAACACAAAAGTCGCGATACTTTTTGAACACACCTCGTATATATATACTCATATATATATATACCACCATTTTACCACCATTTTTATTAAGGCGAGCACTGCCGAGTGTGCAAACGTATTGTAAATGATTAATAAATCATCACAATATTTTCTATATCTATATATATGTATATATATATATATATATATATATATATATATATATATATATATATATGAATATATATGTATATACATACATATATATTCATATATATATGTTTCTTGCTATCTCTGTTCCGTTCGTCTCTCTCACTCGCAATGTCTTTCTGGCTGCAACATTGACACTTGACGACGGGTTACTAGCGGTCGGTAGAGTCCGTAATAACGGCGCGCGCGATGGCCGCTGCTGCGGTAGAGGAAGCACGAGCGTCGGGTTGACCGCGGAACTTCCGGGAAATGTTTGAGCACGTGTGTGGTCATGCTAGCCATACTTACTATGACAAAGCAGCCAGGACAACGACGACAACAACAACAACAACAGCAACGACAACAAGAACAGCAACAACAACAACCAGAGCGCAGTCTGTCGTCGTCGGCGCCAAAAGCGTCCTGCTCCACCTATACGACGAGACACTTTGCGTGGCCAACTCGACAAGTCGCAGAACGAGGAGATCACAGTAGTCGTCGGCTGCAATCGGACGAATAGTGTTCGTTAAAGACGCCAACTCGCTCGAAAAGCGAGACGACAATAACAACAGCAACAACTGTAACAGCGGTGGTGCTTGCAAAGCGTGTGCTTTCTTGAAGTCTACCTATGTATCTTTATACAATCCCCTCGCACCCTCTGTCTCTCTCTCTCTCTGTCTTTATGTCTCTTTCTCTCTCTCGCCCGCTCGCCTACTACAAGCGATGATTGTGATCGTCGCTGATACTTCTTCACCCACTTGATACTTCTCGAGTATACGCAAAACTGAGCGGAGATGAGCTACGGCAAACGAATGCCAGCGAGGTAGAGCATAGAAAACAAGAAACGAGGGGAAAATTGGAGAGATCAATATATATATATATATATATATATATATATATATATATATATATAGTGGGAGAGAGAGAGAGACGAATAAATGGAAAATTAAACGACCAGTACTGTTGCAAGTCAAACGGCGCGTCAAGAGATTGTATATATATATATATATATATATATGTGTGTGCGTCGTGTTCTCTTAACGCGTTTATATATACGCGTTATGAGAATATATATATATATATATATATATACAACGCCGCAAGTTATCGCAAGCCAGAAGTGTTCCACGAAAACGATTATTTCTCTCTTTTTCTCTCTGCTTTCTATTCTTCTTCATCTTGTTTTCCTCAAACTACAAAAATAATTACTGTGGCCTTCAGCTAATCATTAGCGTCAAATCTTGTCCGCTCTATAACACGTCAATTGTCGCCACGCAAGATTAAAAATTCGTGTCATTGACGGAAATGGCTGCTTGAAAGTGCAGGCCACTTTAAAGCCACGAGTTGTGCGTTCGAGTCTGGCGAGTGAGACATCAGCAATGCAATTTTACGGTTTGTAATAGGTTTATGCAAGACTTTTTGCCGTTCTGGTGGTAACCACGCCTGTTTCAAACGCCTGCAGCGCCCCCTTTAAACAGCAACAGCATGAAAAATAGCGATACGTTGATGGTAGAGCGGCCAATACTGCATCAGCAAGTCGGCTCTGCCTTGAGGCCAAAAGTGCAGTTACTCGCTGAAAATGCGAAAAGTTGTGAATGTAATAGTGCAACTTTCAAGTGTTTTGCTGTATGAGTTCCGAAAAAAATCACTTGGTCGGCCTTCTTTTATGGAAGAGGACGTTTGGCCCGCTCAAGAAACTTATTTCTAATTATATAATATTTTCTAAGCTGTGTAAGTGTTTCCTCACAAACCGAGTACCGCCAACAAAGTGAAGCGCTTGCGCGTCTGCTATTCTCTCCCCAATCGCAATTAGTCGTATACAGGTTTGTGAGCCGGTTATGATTCTGGAAGATGTTTTATAGATATGATAAATAAACCCGTATTCCTTGCAAATTCGTGTTTACATTTCCGACAGAAAAGGCAAGCACGTTTTATTAACGCAATGTATTTGAGCTAAATAGTGTTTCACTTACACACTTTTATTGATGGAAATATTTATTATTCGCTTGACATGTGCAGTCAAATAAATGTATCACCCTTTTATATCAGGGTCATTTAGAGCGGCAGCATATATGCCGAACATGTTCAAATATTAAAAGAATTCCAACAATCGCTGTGACAGCATGACTGCTGACACCCGGGTAGATGACAACATGCGCGCTAGCTTCCGCAAGAACAAATTTAAACGTAACTGGTCTAAGTATGCGGAGCCCCAAAGAGACTACGCCAAAGAATAAATATAAAATAAACTTTTTTTTGGGGTTTTCCGTAAGGCTAATGCCCGTGTACGGTTTTTTCATGTCATGGCTAATTTTTAATCCACTCCGGCATTTACCTTGTCTAAATTGGAAACCATGCAAACCAATTTAAGAGTGGCCGCTCTGGGTCTCGAATCCAGTCCTCGCGAATGCAAGGCAAAGACTTTGCCACTAAGCCATCTTGCTCGGTTATTATAAAAATTAAGTGTTTTATTGCTCTCTATGTACCAACTAATCCCTCTGTTTACACATGTATATATATATATATATATATATATATATCGCGCGCTGCCCGGCCCTATCGCACAGATGTTTGCACTGTCTCTCTTGAATGACATGCCGCGAAAAGTGCGCAAGTTATTTTTTATGATTTTATTTAAACTCGGTATGAATGATATATATATATATATATATATATATATATAGACTACATTTTAAATAGCGTACATTTCTATGACCGGGAAGTTCCCTGACATGGCAAGCCTTTATTGAAGTGCTCCTCATGAATTCTAGTTCATGGTAAGAAGATTCACAGATTTCATCTCCAAAAACAACCGCCGCACAAAGTCGAGCTGACTTAATAGCAAGATAAAGTGGCCAGGTGAAGCAATCTCGAGAAGACAGTACTGCGGCCATCTTAAACAGGGGACAAAGAGCACAAGTGGATTTCCTGTTGGTTTGTGAGTCTTTGACTGCCATGGCTTTAACAGCAATGTGCATCATGCATTTTAGCAGTTCATCTATATAAAAAACATGTAGCGTACAACCCACGGCTAAACTAAACGAGCTCTTAAGGAAGTACGTTAAAAAACTGAATAATATGTTTAATTTTTTTAAATACGTTTTTTTTAATAACAAAAAAATCCACCTAGCACATCTTTATAATAATACACGTTTTAATATTACTTTGGTTAAGCGATTATTATTATTATTGCGTGTACTAAAATATCAGCATTCACACGACAATTTGGGCAGAGTGAGGGCTGCGCAAAAATGAAGTATATGTATATATATAAATATTTGATTGGGCTCCACGTCCACGGGACTGCTTTCACAATGCTTCGTCAGACGGACCCCATAAATACAAATGTGCAACGGTAGGATTCGAACCCGTACACTTAAGTCTCTCCGCATGCGAATGCACCACGCCACGGGGCTCGACATATATATATATATATATATATATATATATATATATATGTAGATAGGTAATATATATATATATATATATATATATATAACGTGCACGATAATTGCGCTAGCGTGTTGCTTAGTCATTCATCGTCGGGTCGATCGAGCCAGTCGTTGACTTTGTGTCCACGCAACGGTCTGCCGGTGCGGACCTGGTAGGACAAAGCAAATTTAGGTCATTTACGATGTAGCCACAACAGTAGCAGCAGTAGCAAAATTGAGAACAGCAATAATAGACACCGTAACGATAGCAACAACAAGAACAATAACAGCAACAACAACGACGGCAATCGTAACCACAGCAAACACAACAATAACAACAAAAACAGCAACAACAATAACAACAACAGAAGCAACAATGACGGCAATCGTAACCACAGCAAACACAATAACAACAGCAAGAACAACAACAACGACAAACGTAACCATAGCAAATACAACAGCAACAATGACGACGACATGATACCGCTGTTTTACGGAAACCTCCGACGCAGCGGCACGATCTGTAGCCCTAGTTCTCGCTAGCGAGTCAAGTTGAAATGAATCGACTCCGAAGTTCAATTTCCGCGTTTCAGCAAGTTGTTTGTAAATGCACTCGAATGAATCATTTGGCTGCGTTCAAAGAGGGACAGTGAGAGAGACGGGAGAGAGAGACGCGAGAGAGATAGACGGAAGGGGGAGCAGGAGAGAAGTCTTGAGTTCTCGCATGCTGGATCGTGGCGTGGCTGCCGGCTACACACTAGGACACACCCAGGACAGGCAGTTTCGAGTGTCTCACCCAGACAGAGATGATGCCCCTTTCCAGTCCCCATAAGCCCAAGTGTCTGCCGGGCTAGAGAGAGGGCCCGACACAGCAGTGCCGCTACGACAGCGTATTATTGATCCGATTCGCTAAAAATAGCCGATGTATCGCCCCCGCTGTATCTGCTGATGAGCCGACCGACGTGTCGTGCAACGGGCTACCTGAGTTCCCGAGCTGTTTTTAAGGCTGTATCATGTCTTGTGCCCAGAGAGTATTGATTCCGGCAAGTATCCAGGGTGGTGCAGGGTGGCTTGGTGGCTGACGTGGCTTGCTTGCTCTCATTGCTGGACCTGCTTTTTGTTAGGGTGTCTATTCTGCTGCTGCTGCTGTTGCTGCTGATGATTAGTAGTTCCTCCGTTTCGGGGCTGATTGAGGGGCATCTTGAAGCTAGTTTTTCGACTCTTGGGGTACCAGGGAAGTGCTCTGTCTACAGAGGCGTTGTGCGGCTCCTATAGACACGTCGTGCGATATTGCGCGCTCTATGTCATTGCGTCTTGTTGAGAAGGCAGTGTGTTTTAGCCCTGGTAGTCGTGCGCTACCTACGAGATGCGACATATAGCGTGATGCTATCGACTATTGATGCTAGGAGACGGCGCCGAGTCGGTTGCTTCTCTAGCCCGCGCTAGAAGTTTTTTGCAAAAGGCTTTGACATTTTTTGTTTGCTGCATTGCGCACATAAGGTGTTCGTTCCAGTGAAATCCTTGACCAAAATCATGCCCATGTACTTAACCATAAGTATAAGCACTTGGGTGTACCCTTCCAGGTATAAGTTTGGAGATTGGTGAGGGCGTTTTAGGTGATTGTAAAGAAGGTCTCCCTTTTTTTGCGGAAGTACTTCGATATATAGCGTGTTCGGAAGAAATGTCTACATAATCTGAATGGCACGCAAGCTAGCGAAAGGCAAATAGCCAAGTTAGAGAAAGTCATAAAACGTCGATATGTTGTTATTTCTTACGTTGAAGCTTTTGCGTACAGAATCGTAATATGTCGCCATTATGTCCAAAAATGTACCTTAAAATATTCTTCGCAAGCAATAGCAATTTTAATGCCCATATTTTTAGTACAAAAGTGAAGTTGCCGAGTAACTAAGCTTTTTTGACAGCTGTGGTTGTTATGTTTTACGTTCAGAATCGTAAAATTTGGCTTATACGTTTCCGCCCCCCCCCCCCCTTTCACCGGGAATTTTTTTTACCAAGTTCAACCAAACCTCAAAATATGTACCTAACTTTGTCATACACCTTACACAAGTGTGCAGGCACTTGCTTTGAAAATGGTCGAAAAGGCTTAGTTACTCGGCAACTATGTACCGCAGCATCATCATGTTGTTACAAAAATTATAGACAATCATTTTGCGAATAGTCTTTTAGGCGCAAATGTTTGGTCGTAACGGCAAAATTTTACGGTTCTGTACGTGAAAACTTCAACGTTTGACATAACAACATATCGACTTTCTATTGTTGGTTGTCGTCAGCGTTGACTGGTTCTATTTAATCTAGATTTTGTTCAAATATGTAGGAGAACTTACGTATTTTATAAATTTACTTTAAATAAATTTACAACCTTACTCCTAAACAAGACGTTTCCGCCCCTCTTTCCACTGGGAAAATGTATTTTCTTGCCGAGTTTTGCCAGACGTTAAAATAAGTACATACGGTTATGGAATACCCTGTATATATATATATATATATATATATATATATATATATATATTGAGAGGATATATATATATATATATATATATATATATGAACGCATATATAAATAAACGTATATCTATATACATGTATAGTACTTGGCGTATTTAGGCTGCTGAGTAGAAGCTGTGAGAAGGAACTGTTGCAAGGAACCGTCAGCGAGCCAGCCGAGAATAGCCGTTGACGTGAATTGGCGCTGGCCGTCGTCGAGAGGAGAAGCCTACCTGACTCTGCTTAGCAAACAGTGACGTCGAGCAGAGAGCGGAGTGCAGACGCTGAATGGCAACGGAGCTCCGACTTGCTTCCTTCGAAGGTACTTACGCCTCTTTGCTTGTCTCCGAGTGGAACTCTACTGCGCGCGCGGCTATGGGTCTCCAAAGGATCGAGATGACCGGAAGTTTCCAAGAAGTCATCCAACCAGCCAATGGCGTAAGCTCTTCCAAAAGGTTCTTTGACCTATCCCATAGAGGTTCTCCGAAGCTGAACTATAGGGAACTCTCGCAGAGAGCTAAAATCCGTTTATATATATATATATATATATATATATATTCAGCAATTGATATAGCAAGGCTTCCGCTCGTTTATGATGCTTTGATAGTATGCATGATTAGATTTAGGCATATTTTATATATATATATATATATATATATATATATATATATATATATAAGCATACGTATTTTTCGTGCGTTTGTTTTTCTAAACATTCTTAATTAGAGTCTACGGCTACTGGTGCCTAGCCAATTAAGGTATTTATATTTGCAGATATACGCCCATTTGTATTTAAGGGTCCGGACTAATGCAAAGGTCTATCTATATATATTCATTAGAAGATGATTTACTTAAAGTACATAAAACCGCCAAACGAGCCTTGATGTTGTATGCGCTCTGAGTGAATTTCTTCGATCGAGTCCCTCCTTGGAACTACCACTGGGAGAATTGGTCTTTGGTCTCGATGTCGTAACCGTATACCTATGACTCGTGTCTTGTAATCTTTTCTGCAGTAATTTAGGATTTTTTTGCTACCGCCCAAATATTAAATTCAGACATTTTCCGACGTGCCTTCATTTACTGGACATATATTCAGAAGCGGCGGTAGCTTAGGCGGCTAACGCACCGTTCGAAAGGGTTCTTTCAACATTTTGTTTTCGACTATTGGGGTCGAAGGCCTTCTGAATAGGAGTCACCTTCGGTCACGTTACGTCCGTTGCAAAAATAGCCGGTATCATGTATGCACCGTGTTTCAGGTCCCCATTAGGAGTTCGTAACATTTCCACAATTATAGAGCATGTTATTTGGTTCTTAGCGTGGAACTTGACGCAGATTCGTTGCCCCTCGATTTTGGCTCCTTCAAAATTGTCGAACCTCAATATCTTCATTACTTTGAAATAAGCTCGAACAATAAGCGACGGCACAAATTTGGCCTCTAAACAAAACAGACCAGAAGACCTTAGTGGTTTCGATCTGGTGAAAAAATGTAGCATACTCGAACCTTGTAAGCCGTATTTTTGTATATATATGCAGACACGGGCAAAAGTTTTTTCTGCTAAATGTCCTTATTTGTCACTCACAGCTCAATGAGAAATTTCTGAGATCATAAATAAATTTCTTGTCCGAATAAGACGGCTCCATTAAATAAAAAAATATTGACAAAAAATATATATATATACATTTATATTTTTTTTTATATATTTGTACAATCCGTGCATATTGGGCCAAATCATAGCGGATTAACTCGAAAACTGTAAAATTGAATACATTAATGTTTTTAAGGCAAATCTGTACCCCTCGAGAAGGTCATGAATGCTAAAAAGCCGCTAGCAAATGCATTTCTATGTTTTCACAGCGAGCACGAAGCACCGATATGCCACGTGTCGGCCGGAGTAATATCCTGCGATTTTCTACGAAAGCGCACATTGCAATAGAGCATTTGTTGAAATGCAAAATGAAGGCAAGAACCACCAAGGGTGGCACTCGACCCCTAGCGGGTTGACGAACTACGAGCACTTTTCTGCGAGTATTCGTCGCACAAGGTACAAGTTTGACGCGCGGATCTCCAAGAGCACTCGCTCAAACTGTGGTGAGGCTTTAGACACTAAACTCCTCGCTCTGTGTCGGCGTGGGTACGTTTTCAAGCGTGATCGAATGCATAATAGCTAAATTATGTTCCATAGCTAATAAACCGGACGTTTTCTATCTGCCGCTAGATATATATATATATATATATATATATATATATATATATATATATATATATGTACATATATATATATATATTTTTATAAATTGACCGAAACTATTGCTGAGCTGTACAGAAAAAAAATATATATATATGTATATATATATATATGTACATATATATGTATATATATATATATATGTACATATATATATATATATATATATATATATATATATATATATATATATATATATATATATATATATATATATACGAGTATACCTCAGTTCAAGAAAAGTACATCTTACACATCCAATATTTCTATTACGTCGCGACGGCTTTTATTGAAACTTCTTACATCATATTTCCAGGACATTGTCAAAGCAAATAACGTGTCAATTCTCAGTATGTCTGCGTGTCGCCATTAGAATCTGGCGCAATCCACTTGCAGCTGAAACGACATTCTCCGGAATCGTATCCTACCCGCTCTGAATAGCGCTGACATAGCTGACACGACACATTTCAAACTGTGTTTTTTTTCGCAGCGCACCTTGGGCCTAAAAATATCTCTCAGACAGAAAAAAACATGGTCTTGAGGTCAAGCACGTGTGGAGGCCATTGTCCCGAAGAAATAGACACGCTGGCACGTTGTCGCGAAGCTACGGAAGCTTGCTTTGCTATATGGAAAGTCGCGTAGCTCTGTTGAGAAACGTATACGCTGTTGCCAAAATGTGCTTGCCCCCAAGGACGCATTCAGTACCAACTGGCAGTTAAGGGCCGCCTTCAGTTATGTTTCATGCGGGATAAATACGAGGGACGTTTGACAGAACGCAGATGGGTCGATCCCACGCTTGCTCTAAGGTAGCGCACGTCTTTTTTGTGTAGTAAATGCATAAACCTGTTGAAACTTGTGAGGTTTTAAGCAGATCATGTTGCAACAAAAATGCGAGCTGTCTTTGATGGCAAGTTCATGTGGCCAGGTAACGTAATTTTTATACGACGGTACTACGGCAATGCCCAACAGCGAGCTAAGAGGACCCCTGTATTTTAGTAGGTTTGTAAGTGTGACACTATCGTGGCTTTAATCACGACGCCCAGTGCGAATATTGCACTTGACAGTCTCTCTAAGCATATATACGAGTATGTATAGAAGTATAAAAAAAAGCATTTATACTTGTATACATATATATGCTAAGAGAGACTGTATATATATATATATATATATACGCACAACAATTTATATCTTTGATTGATACTAAAGCAGCGGAGGGCTGGCATAGTGCGAGCCGTAACGCTGTCCGTACTAATACCGCCCATCGATACAAAAAAAAACACAAACTATTATCTAAAAGGCACTCGACTCTGGAGTGGCGAGAAGGTGCGTTTATTAGTTAAACGTACAATATTATTACAACAACTACTACGTTTTTCTACAACGTACGTGTACTATTATTAGTACACGTATTACTACATCATGCATACTTTTACAGCAATCGAAGTTTAGTTTACCTAGTTACACGGAAAGTGAAGTAAACTTCGATATGTATATACAGAGGGCGAGAACCTAGTTGCGAATAGAGAAAAACGTAACGCAGCTACTTTACTGAGATTATACTAAAGTCATATATATGTATATATGTTTATATATATATATATATATATATATATATATATATATATATATATATATATATAATATATATATATATATATATATATATATATATATATAACATATATATATATATATATATATATATATGTTTATATATATATATATATATATATTTATATAAACACCATCAGCTTAAGTAAACTCGGTCAGTCAGCCACTGCGCGTGTGGCGCAGCATCACCATGTGGGAGCCTGGGAACCAAAGCCTCAAATTTCTATAATCTACTGCAGATCGAATATCCAACCGTACCGTCGACTGCGTATCGCGGAGTATTTGGCCGTATCATGTAACGCCTGGTCTGTGCTGTGACACCGGGGACCTGCTCGTACTGCGCATATAAGCTATCTAAAACTATAGTTAGAGACAAAACCTGGAAAGTAGTGCTATCACAGCACGCAGACGATAGCATCAATATCAGAAGCAACAACTCGAAGAGAGAGAGAGAGGATGGAAGAAATGGACACAATATGCAAAATTTACACACAAATGCGCGTACAAACAGGCCCACCGTTCTCAGCACGACCAACGACGTCGAACAAATAGCAACAATATCGATAACGTAGCAATTCGTAATAACTACCACAACAACAGCAACAACCAAGGTACTAAATATAATACATTTAAATATATATAGGTATAAAAAAAAATATATATATAAGTATAAATATATATATATATATATATATATATATATATATATATATATATATATATATATATATATATATATCCCTTATCCCGAAACCCGGGAAGCCACAAGGAGACCCCTCAACATACGGCCCTATAGGCATGCTCTCCTGCCTATCCAAGTCAGCAGAGCACATTATCAACGGGCGACTAGTTACAGAATTAGAAGACAAGAAGGCGCTGTTAGAAAACCAGCATGGTTTCCGCGCCGGGCACTCTACACACTCGGCTATCAGCAAAGTTCTAAACATAGCTGAAACACAAAGAAATTCACCTATCGCAAACCGGGCGCACTGCCTGGCCGTCCTTATTGATGGTTAAAACGCGTTTAATACGCTCTCGTGGGACGCCATAAACCAAGCACTTGGAAATAAAGGCGTGTCTCCCTACCTACGACGTATCCTAGCGTCGTATCTAAAGGACCGAGCATCTACATACGATGGAGTGGACTACGCCGTCACTGCCGGGGTTCCCCAAGGATCTGTACTGGGACCAACCCTGTGGAACATAACCTATGATGGAGTACTAAAACTGCCGCATTCCACGGGAGTTTTTTCTATCGCCTACGCAGACGATCTGGCACTGATCGTTACCGCCAGTGACGAGGATTTGCTCGAAGGTACAGCCAACGGAGCCTTGGCGGATATACGACAACACCTCCGCACGCTTGACCTCGAACTGGCTTCACGCAAAAAAGCAAACCTTCTAAACGGTCTGAAGCGTCCTCCACGCAACCTAAATTTACACCTAGAAGGCCATCCAATAACACCCACGCCCGTGGTCAAGTACCTGGGCGTGATCCTGGATAGAGCTCTCACAGGAACACCTCATGTGCGCTATGCAGCTAAAAAAGCAGCCTAAGCCTCACCAGAGTTACGGAAAATCCTCCCACGGACCAGAGGAGCAAGCGACTCTCGGCGCCGACTCTTAGCATCAGTAAGAGACAGCATCATGTTATACGCCGCACCCTTATGGGAACGCACGACTACAAGAGCTACAACACGTCGCCTCCTCAACAAGACCCAAAGACCTATGGCGCTTAACATAACACGAGCAAGTCGCACGGCTTCCACAGCAGCCGTACAGCTCCTCTCCAGACAAATTCCCTGGGACTTAAGAGTAAACGAATTGGCATTAAAAAACCCTGTAACCAACGTTCTGACGGAGGGCACACTAGTCAGCAGAACCGACACACTAAGCGAATGGAGCCAGCAATGGGAGGCAATCCAGTCGGGCCATCCTGAATATTAGACAAGATCAATACTTCCTGATCTTAAAAAATGGTTACCCACTCCTACCCACTCGCGCAACTGTTAACGGGTTATGGTGCCTGTTTCAGCAGTACCTACACCGCATCGGTAAAACTGACTCCCCTGTATGCCGCATGTGCAACTCGGGGGAGCCGGATGATATTAGGCACTGCTATGAGCGGTGCTCCTTCTTCGACACTGAGCGAGAGCTATTGTCCCGGAACCTAGGACTGCAGAACCCCCTGACATGCCAGGCCCTTGTAGAGGCGCTCCTCAAAAATCACAAATCCTGGATTCTAGTAAGAAGATTCGCACAAGGTATCTCTGAGGCGAAAATAACCGCCGCACAAAGCCGAGCAGCCTAAGTGGCAAGAAGAGTGGCCAGGTGAAGTAATCTCGAGAAGACAGTACTGCGGCCACCCCCCGTCAAGGGGTGCATAACGCATTTTACCAGTTACCTCTATAAAAAAAAAGAATATATATATATATATATATGGGTTCTAAAGTGTTGTGGATTCAACGTCGCTTTCTTTGTTTAGACAGCCGGATCGAATGGTTGCGTGACAAAGGCTTTTCTAAACGACTATAAAAATAAGATTCTTTCAACATACGCTTGGCGATGTTCGCAGTATCTCAAAAGGAGTAGACCTGACATCATCCCGTGTCTGTTTGTTACATTTTCAGTAAAACTTTGTGTGCTAACACAGCTTTACTGGGGAGCATTGCTTTTTGCAGATTAATTTTACGGCATTTGTACCCAGATTTTAGCAGGTGCTTAGGCAATTGATCTTTTCTAGCAGAGGTTAGACGGCGAGTCGCGAACTGCCGAGCTCCGTTTTTGGCAAGCGGCAAATAGTTGGAATAAATTATTTAATATTATCAACATATAGATGCGTAATCGACAGCGGAATTTCAACAAATAACAGTTAAGTACTCTACTGTTAATCGGTGACATCATATGTTAATGTAAATAACTACAATCTGGACATTTTATAAGAGATACTTACGCTGACGATTATATGTATATATATTTATACCTCGGGGAAAAAAATTGCATCACCCATAACATTTGACAGTTGGCATATTTTGTACTCACTATGGTACCACCATATAAAACGTGACTGCATTATTTGAAAGACAATTCGATTGTACCTCGTCAACTGCACGAATGATATTTATCAATATACTGTTTGCGGAGACTACAAAAGTTATCGATTCACGTGCAGCTTCCATCGGAGAGCGGGTTCGAGCATGGCACGAGCTACGACTAATCAGGGCAACCGCTTAAAATTAATTAATATTTTACGAGATTGCCAACTGACTGTGTTTATCTCTGTAGTGTGATGATGACCAAAACGCTGTCTATGACGTCAAATGTGATAAACGACGCATTTCTACAATATACAAGCATACATAAGCATATAAATATATATAAATATATATATATATATATATATATATATATATATTTTTTTTTTTTTGGAAAAAAATGTCCCCAGATGTTTCTCTGAAAAAAAAACTATGAAACCCCAGCATTACGGAGCATTGCAGCCTGGCGAGCAGCAGGGATAACAGGCAGGCGATTTCATCACGTGCTGTGTTGTGGGAAGGGTTTTCACTAACAAATATAGCTTGCAAATGCGTAGCGTGCCTGAGTGAATTTCTACAGATATATCAAGCCACAGCAAACCTGGTGGTTTGGTATATAGGCGAACCAGCCAGTCAGAGTGCACCCGAGACTGACGCAATACGAAGTGCGCAAATATAATTTAGCCAGACAGGTATGTGTATATATATATATATATATATATATACATATGTATATATATATATATATATATATACAGGTAGTTCAATAAGTTCTTAGAATGAGCTTTTTAGAATTCGAATTTTGGCACGCTTTCACCGCTAATAGGAACTGCAACTTTTCGACTGCTAGCACTCAATATATTATGATGATTGGCCGTTGCGATTTCGTTTGATAGCTTTTCCCGTGCAACGTATCGGCGTGATTTTTAAAAATGGAGAAAAAAGAGTTTCGAGTGGTTATCAAGCATTTTCAATTCAAAGGTTGGAATGCGACCCAAGTAAAAATTGAGTTAGAGGAGACGTACAGTGACTCTGCGCCATGTTTTGCCACTGTTTCCAACTGGATTAATGTGTTAAAAAGAGGTCGCAGGAGCACCGAGGATGAACTACGTCCAGGAGGCCAAAAAACGGCAACTGATGAGGAAAACGTAGAGAAAGTGCGAAAAATTCTTGGCACAGATAAGCGAATGAACATTAAGGAAATAGCGAAGGCATTAGTGATTAGTTTAGGCAGTGTGCATTTTATCCTACACGAAAATTTGAAGATGAAAGAGCTTAGAGCAAAATGGCTGCCGCATTTGCTCAACCAAGGCCAAAAAGACGCGCCTGTTTTGGCTTTACAGCGAATTTTGGCCAAGATGTTGAACAATCTGTCGGATTTTTGGTGCAGATTCATGACCGTCGATGAAAGCCGGGTTCATCACTACACTTCCGAGACCCAAGAAGCATCTTGCCAATGGTGTGCACCTGATGAAGGACCTCCGAAGAGGGTGCGGACAACGGCATTGACCTGAAAGGTGATGGCTACAGTTTTTTAAGACCAACGTAGAATAATGCTGGTCCCGTTTCACCAGGGCAATGCTCCTGCACACAAGTCCCGGCAAGCATCGGCAAAATTGGCCCAACTGAGGTTCGAACTTATTGAACAACCCTTCTATTCTCCAGACCTGGCCCCCTCTGATTATTTCCTCTTCAGACATTTGAAGAATAGTCTCGGTGGAAAGCGTTTTTCCAGCAATGAAGAGGTTAAGGCTGCTGTCAATGCCTATTTTCAGTCTAACGACGCGGAATTCTACTCAAGACGTATGAAACCTCTGAAATATCGGTGGGAAAAGTGTATTGAGCTTCTCGGGGAGTATATCGAATAAGAAAAATTTAAAAACATGATTTGGAAAATTCTCGGTTTTCATTCTAAGAACTTATTGAACTACCTGTATATACATGTATATATATATATATATATATATATATATATATATAATATAACATATATACATATGTATATATGTTTTCTCGCGACTTAGTCCGTGACCGCATCGATGCAGCAATTAAACTTGCTGCTGCTGCTGTTGCTGGGCGTTGCAACATCTAGTCTTAGCGAGAGCCAATAGGGCTGTTGTAACGACACAACGCTTGAAAATCGTATTTATTTACGAGTGCCGAAGTGCCACCGAGGACGAGGGCACACACCGAGTGCGTCGAAATGCTATTTCCAGTCGCCCCGGTCGCCCGCCATGTTAGGTCAGGCCAACGTTATTAGGACGTCCGCGTCGGAACTAGGCACAACCATTTTCGAGTAGCTCTCTCTCTCTCTCTCTCTCGAGTGTTCCAGACGCACGGCGTCGACTCGAGGCCATATTCGTTCGCCGAAGGACGCTAGCTGGCTGGCTGGAGGGCGGCAGAACGCATAGCATCAGAAGCTCGTCGTCGCATCCGCGAATTTAATTCAGACCCAATATCCCACTCTGCTCGGAGTTCCTGGACAGCTGAGCCTTCCAGGAATGCCTCATTTAATCAGGAGCGTCGGGAGCAATTGGTAAAGCTTCAAGGACTTCAAGGACACCGTTGACGCGAGTTCCCTTTGAGGGGAGCTTACAAATACGTACACGCAAAAGCATGATACGGTTTTTTTGTTATTGTCGCTGTCCTACTAGCAGACAGACAGTATCTGCAACAACAACAACAAAAACTTCCGTCTACGCTACGCTGTGAGTGCAAAACGCTGCAATCTAGCAGATGAAGCAGACCTTTTCAAACATGCTGGTATGTCCAGTTTCTCCATCGTTCTCCTACAGTCGCTCAATTTGTAGAGTAATGTCCGACCAGTCATATCAGTATAAGAAACATTTGTAAGTTCACTGTCACTCATATACAAATCATTTCCACTCTTTCGTCAATGCCATTAGAAAATTATGTTTAAAACGTACGTTTTCAATAAAGCGAATTCTTATTAAGGTCTTCAAGTTTGGCCCCTTACGGCCGGCGAAACTGGGTTTAGACACTTACTTTTTTTGTGAGAACAATCTGTATTTATTTCACAACTGGGTTGCATTGTCTAAGACAGATACAAAACAAATGACCGCTGAATTATGAAAGGATAATTACCGCAAGCTTACGAGCAGAACCGGCATGGGCACTGGCCACGTGGTTGGTGAAGACCTGAAGTAGAGCTCACAAAGTAATGGTAGCCGTCTACGATCTATACAGCGTATGCGTAACGACTAGAACATGCGGCTCTCTCCCAAACTTTCCGAGAACTATAGATGTCAAGGTGTCCAATCTCGGCATCGGAGGCTTCGACAACTTTTCCCTGCCAGTTCAGTAATCGATGATCTCGGATCGACAAAGTTTGTCGCCGAATGATGTGTTCACACTCTATCGAGGCTGTGATTTAGCACTGGCACGATCGTCAGCTCAAAAAAATCGCACAGCAACACGCAGTGACCGTCTCAGAAACGCTCCTCACCTCCAACCAGATTCATGGAGGAGACTGCCACTCAAATTGTGTGAATGTCGTTGACCCCCCCACGGCAAAAGCGCATGGCGATTGTTTTCCTTGAATTTATTTGTAGGCTTGTTATGAAGATAAGCTGTTACCATGCCAACGATTCTGCGGATAGCTCCGAGGTCGCAATGACCGACCACGACATCGTCCGTGAACATTACAACAACGGCATTTCTGAATTTGGTCCGCACGGGTCAAGCTAAGTCAGCGGTTAGTAGAGCCAATGGCAAACAGTTGATTGGGTTTTCTTGCTAGTTTTCCATATCTTGTCGCAGCTTTTAGGTATCACCACTCCACATGTTCACTTCCAGGCCGTCCTCAGCAAACAAGCTAAAAAATACTCGCAGGAAGCAAATGAGTCGACTCTTGAGTTGCGGATGCGGGGGGCTTTGTCGAAGGTTTTGACACAATAGATGAAGACTGCATACAAAAGAATCTCAGGTCTTCCCAACGTCCGCTAAACTTTGAATTAAAGTACGTGAATTTTTGGTTTGCTTGACTCTTTCTGAGTCCTAATGAACTATTTCTGAGTTTGAATTGCTCTGGCGGTAGAGACCCTCTCGACACTGTGCCCCTGGTCGACTAACTGGTTTAACAGCGTGGCCTTCCTATCAGGATATCTAAAGGTTCGACCCAGTGCTCGTATTAGATCCCATCTAGACTATTGATATTCCGCTTTGCAAGACAACGCACGTTTGCGACCTCCTCCTTGAAAGGAGAATCCAAGAGGCGCTGATCCAGGGCGAGTGGTTACTAGAATGCTGGTTTATACGTGGGACCAGTTAGGTTGAACAGAAGCAGACTCAAACGAACTGCGCACTTTATTAGCTCCTTGAGCGTGTTGTGCACCGATAAAGCTCCACTTCCACCACTTTTCTAATTAATGAACTTCCTTTTCATCATCAAATTGACGTTTGCTCTCAGCCAACAGCTGCTTGTTTTCGGTTGTATGTTGTCTATCGAACTCTGTACGATCTGCAAGTTTTGAGGGATTGAAACGAGGAGCCTTTGCTTAGCACATAAGCTTCAATACATCGCGACGTTTCAGGTAGCAGGCCCGCATAAACCACGGGCTCGCCCACTTCTAGGGTATATATATATTCTATTTTATTTTCTCAGGCTCGGCGAAAATGATCGTGAATACAGGCATCCGTAGTTAAAGTCTACGGTCTTTCATTAGGACAATGTCTGTGTACTTGCTAAAAATGTTTAATGTTAAACGTATTCGAAAACACTAGAGCAATGGATAACACAAATAGCCGACATGAAATAGCGTAGGTTCATCTGGTTTGATTTAGCGTAAAGTCATCAGCCCATTCAATCGATTCCGCTAACGTGGACTATACACACTGGCAGTAAATATTAAAAAAAAAATACAATAAGGCACGGCTTTTAATTTGTTTTGATATATTGCAAACATCGAGATCTCCTGAACGTGTGGCAGCGCCAACTGATAGTCTCCTCGTAGAGGTGACTCATCTCAGGGAAAGCGAGATCTTCTGTACTTGATCTTTATGTAGCACAACCGCCAGTAGTTGGTTGCACAGGTCTTTCCCAAGACACAGCGCATCGTGGCATACGAGTAGATGCATCCGTGCTCTGTTACCACGCATTAATTTTAGCGAAAAACATGGCACTGTTTTTGTGTTAACGGACCGGGCAACCGCAATGACTTCTAAGCTATATACTCGTAAACACTGCACCTATACGTCGGCAAATTCTTCTAATTAAATATATTATAGTATGGCAGGTGCCGTATGATTATTGATATCATCATCATACATCGGTCATTAAGAGCTTGCTCTATCGCTATAGCAACCCGAACAGCATAGTGCATGAAATCTCTCCGTAGTAACTTTGGCCATATATGTTTGGCAAGGCTTTTGACAAAAACCAACTTTATTCGCAGATAAAGCTGTAACCTGGAAGCTGGAAAATGATATATATAAATACAAATGTGTAAATTAATATAATGACAGGAAAAGCCATATATATATATATATATATATATATATATATATATCCAATGTTCAATATGTTCTACAAGGAACGACCTGCCACCACCAGCATGTACATACTTGTATTCTACGACGCTCACATGTGTTTGCTCGAGATTTGCTGGAAACACTACGGCGAGGTCGTGTGGGTATTGGCGGAGGCAGTGCCTCCGCCCGCATGTGAGCCATTGTCACCCCAGCAGAAGCTTAAAGTTTTCACATAATAAGCCAGACGGACAGACGGGAAGAGCCTTGCTTTCATCTCCGCTTCTAGAACCTCGCGCAAAGAAGCGCCTATTTACCACCTCGAAATAAACGTGTGGAATTGTCTGGAATCTGTTGTAGTTGTGTGTGTGTGTGTGTGTGCTCCATCATTGTTGCTATTCCTGCTATTATTGCTATTCTGCATACCGTTCGTCTGTCGTCTGTTTAGCTTGACGTTTGTAACATAAAGCATACTGATATTTAGTAAACATGTTGATAGTGACTACATTTTTCTTTTAGGAATGACAACATTTACACGTTGGACACTTGAATTAAATTAGCGCGGCGACCAACACAAGGACTTGGATTCCGTGTCTGCGCGGCAAAGCGTTTCGATTGCTTAAATTCGACTGATTTTATTATACCTCTCGTTATGCAAATGAGGTATCGAAATTGCTGAATTCACTTATATTGGACGTCTTTGTGAATATTGTATTTTGTGTTATGTGTGCCGTCGGTCCACTTAAGTCTACGTTAACGAAATCTAACGGGAGGGAGATAAAACGCGAGCCGAGTTAGGTAGGTTCATCTTCCAATGCTGAATCCCCGCACATGTATTAGAAGGCTTCATATAATGAAAGGGAAGTCTCTGATTTTTTGAAGATAGTATTATCACGTTTTTTTTTCTGTTGAAAACCCTAAGGACCATGTAGAGAAATGTCGTCCGGTCTCCCTGTGTTCCAGGTACTGCTGTACATTAAACAAATCATGGTAATACACCTAACAGAAACACCTAACTCCGAAACACTTCGTAAATCCAGCTTCACATAGTTGGATCGGGAATTAAGAAAAGAAGTGCTTACTGTTACTAGTTGTTAGATAAACAAAATTGCTCTACCAGCACCCGAAGACTAGGTAATGCTAATAAACTCTAAAAAATAATTTCACTCCATTTATGTTAAGCAAAAGATGCCTTTGACGGAGTAGTTTATTGTTTTTGACCACTACATAATGACATCCGTGCTATTTAAACAAGTAAAAAAGATTTAAAATCTATAAGTATCACAAAAATTAGAGACTTCTTCTTACACGAGTGCAGTAACAGGGTAATGACACTCGGATATCATCGTGGCTTAAGGCTACGATGATGTGTGTGGCTTAAATTGTCCAGCAGCCTAAAATCGAGAATGGCGGCATATTCTACGACACTTGTGTGTTAGTCATAGTTGTCACCGAGGTGTCGCAGATTCGATGTCTGTTGTCGATCGAATTTCCTTTGAGCAATGCTCATTGAGAATAGATGGTAAACGATGCCATTGAGAGTCAGCGGCCATGCTGTTGCCGCAGTGAGCTTCAAGCCCGTAGGGAACGGAGGATGGTCTATGTATACTTAAAAATCCTCCTTATGTTTTTACTCTAGCCACAAGTCGAACTGCATAACAGCCTGAGTAATCTCATTCTGTCCGGAGTACCGCAGAACCCCCACCTATCGTATGCCGTCTTTCTCCTCGATACTACCCATGTGGCTGCAAACTTTGACATAGTTAGCATATTACTTAGCTAGTCAACACCTATCTTCTCATCAATACAATTTTCCATTTTTTGCTATCATGCACCAAAGAGTTTACAGACGCTTAAAGCGTTCCCTTATACTTTTAAACTCATAAATTGCCTTGGCTTGGCAAAACAATAAAGAGTACACCTCTAGATGTTCTTACTTTTCCACCCCTGAACATCCATTTGAACAATGCAATTTAACTGCTTTGCTATGCCCACTTAGGCGAGTGAGTACGTTTTGTTTACATAAAATCAAATATGATAACGTCTCGGTATTCCGTGAACCCGTGGCTCGTAAGAAGCTTATCAATAATATGTCGTGGGCGGATGGCCAGGTCACATCCTATTTCGTTGCTGAGCGCACGTTTTCATAAGAAAATACGTCACACTATGAACGAATTATGTCACCATTTGAAGCATGTTAACCTCTTACTACCTGCAGTCTGACGTCCATGCTTGTACCGTTTTTCAGCGTTCAGCCTTTTCATTTCAAATGATACACAAAATCTTTTCTCCTAGAAGCGTTGGCAAAACTTACGCAATTCCTGTTTTAGTGCACAGCATTTTTCGAGTGGAAGGTTTTTCTTTCTGCTACTCCCAGAGCTTGTGGTTGGCTCTTTAAAATTGTGGTCGGCAGTCATCCCGAGGCGTATCTTTCGAGTTAATACAAGGCTCATATCGTACGGTTTACCCTTATATAGAAGGGCAAATAAAAAGGCACGGTTACCACCTGTTTTTTTTATTTATGCTAAAGGGTGAAACAAGGGAACATGTCGTCAAATGTTGTGTCTGAAAAAAGCAGCTTGGTCACAAAAGCAGAGTTCTTTTTTTAATGGTAGAAAAGTTGCCCTATCAAAAGTGATGATGTAAGGCGAGGATGTTTGTTTCAAGCTAGGCGGTACAAACCTTATTCTATGAAATACGCGCCATATCGAACAAGCTTACTTGCTAAAACAAGCGTGCGAGCACAGTGGAAATTTATAGGACAGACGTTAACTGGTCTGGTAACCCAGCCATCTATCTCGTCACTGCTAGCAACTAGCACTGAGATCGTAAGAAATGTCTCCAACATCGTGGCGCCGTGAGAGTCGTCGGCTATGTAAGTAGAGTCTAGAAGTTAGTCTCCGAACCGGACTACAGAGCTCATTCTGCATATTTGGACCATTGCGCAACACGTGGGTGAAACATCCTCTTAGGCTGATAAACACCCATTAATTTGTATCAGAATCACGTTTGTTATATAAACTGTTACTTGTTGTCTAATACAAGTATTCCGATGTGTAAGTACAGCAACTAGCCGTAAATAGTAAACGTGCCAAGACCTACCTTAACAAGTCGGGAGATCTCTCACTAATTAAATTCTGAATCCGCACCATATAGAAAAGTTACAATGAATGTGCCGCACAGCGTTATAAACTACAACAAATTAAATTGTTGTCACAGGTAAGAGAGGAAAACTTGCAAAGAACTTGGAGGAATTTTGCCACCCTTTTTGCTGTGTTTTCCAGAACGAGGTTTATATGTAATTATTTATTAAATTTAAATACAAACTATTTTATTTTTGTTGTACGCATATATATATATATATATATAAACCTTGATCTGTGCCTTGGTCGACCGTTTACTATACGTTATACACATGTATATATATATATATATATATATATATAAACCTTGATCTGTGCCTTGGTCGACCGTTTACTATACGTTATACACATGTATATATATATATATATATATATATATATATATAAACATATGATCATATAGATGGGAGAGAAGGAGGGAGAGATTGGATTTTGCGCCCAGTTAGGACGTGTGGAAACGATGTGCATAGCCAGGGTGCAGCTGGTAGCTGCCTGTAAAGGCAAGTCGAAGCTACCGAAAGTGAAGGATTTCCTTTGGTTGACGCCGAATGGTCTCCCGAGACGACCCTTACGCAGATCGGCAGCAGGTTTGCCGCCCCGAGCGATCACACGATGAAATGAGTATTGATGTCGTCTACCCCACACGCTCTACAGGTGAAGGCAGCCAGAAGAACAGGGCGTAAGAGGTTTGCGTCGAAGACGAGAAACCGCGACAGAGTACGAATGATTCCACCCCCCCCCCCCCAACCTCCCCTCGCGAAATAATGAAACGCGCAAACGAAAATGTTTAACGATAGGTGTAGACGAAGCGAGGAATATGAAAGAGACAGCGAGAAAACGTCGGGGGTGAGTTGGTGAACGCCAACATCATGGCCTCATTTCGTTTGGCCAATCCGACAGGCTTTCCATCAACGTAAGCGTTCCTGCTACGGGCGGATCGGCGCTACCGTTTCGAGGGCTGGCTCAATGGTGGGGGATTGTTGTTATCGTTGTTGGTTGTCATTAACAACAACCTTTCTCGACTTCGATCAGCAACAACAGCAACAACCTTTCTCGACTCCGATCAACAACAACTACAACAGCCTTCTCGACTTCGATCAACAACAGCAATAACCTTTCTCGACTCCGATCAACAACAGCAACAACCTTTCTCGACTCCAATCAACAACAACAACAACAACAACAACCTTTCTCGACTACCAGCAAGCCTTCACGTGCGAGTGTCCATCCGCTAGCATACGATGATCTGGCGGTAGGTCCGGAAGATCTGCCCCTTTCTATGCATTCCGAGCACAACCAGAGCGCGATTAGTGGTTTGACAGACGGACGGATCTACCGCTAGTTTGCGGCTCTCCTCCTAGACGTCACCGCCAATTCCTCACGACACCACGGTCAACAAGGAATGTGAAGTATGCGCCCTCCCCCGCGTTCGTATTAATTGCTCGGCATGCATTTAGGGTCGGCGGGCGAACGGGCGAGCCATGCAGCGACA
Organism: Dermanyssus gallinae; assembly: GCA_003439945.1. NCBI lineage: Eukaryota > Metazoa > Arthropoda > Arachnida > Mesostigmata > Dermanyssidae > Dermanyssus > Dermanyssus gallinae. Next base: position 99,154 of record QVRM01005575.1, on the reverse strand, counting down.
GCCGGCAGCAGATCATCAAGCTCGCTGTAGGAGCGCCGCTGTAGAAAGCTTCAAAAGCCCGAAGAAATTGTTTAGCGAATCCATTGAGTCTGAGGTAGATCTAAATAGAAAGCGAAATAGGGAGAGGGAAAGCGAGAGATAGAGATAAGACGGAGCCGCCAAGGGAGTTCACTTTGAGTCGACGGTCATCAGACAGATGAGGTCTGCCGATGTCCGAAAGCGGTCGGGCTACAGACTACAGACTATTTTCTTCTGCTACAGGCTAGGCTGCTGTTGTTAATGGGAGGGCTGCCAATATTGCTGCAAATACTTCCAGTACCTACCATCCCGAACTTCAACGGTAGCCTCGTAGATACTTGGATCACTCTCGTGCAGGAACGCGCGTGCCTTATCGCTTTCAGCACGACTGCATGCGTCGTGGCATTTCCCCTGCCACGATGGCGTCGACATTAACATGAACTTATCTACTAATCTGTGGTATATAAAAATAGTTATATGCGTATATAGGTGTGTGTGTGTACGTCATAGTAAGTATATACCTCTATGTGTACGTGTATACAAATACGTTTTAGGTTGTTGGGAGCAAATCGTCCGACGAAGTCAACTGGTACTCGTTCTGGTGCCCTCTTCGGTAAGGAGAGGTCATCAACATCGGTGAGGCGCACATCGTGTCAAGCGGAAGCGTTGCGCGTTACATAAAAATACATTCTCGGGTTTTCCCGTATTCATCTCGAATTTACTTCCGACTCACTTTAGTTAGCGACGCATATCACGTATATGGGCTGCGAAACGAGAGGCGAGAGATAGGGAGGGGGAGAAGGAGAGAAACCAAAAGAGAGGTGTGGGGAAGAAGGAGACGAATAAAGGGGAAACATGACGATGGAATCATGACGGCCGGACGCAATCATTTTCTCATGTGCTGGGTTTCGCCGACAGCCTCAACCGTAGTAGTAGTGGTAGTAGGAGTACTGTAGCAGCCTTTCAAGAGATGAAGCAACGCTGTTAAAAACGACTTCAGCGTTCGATTTTTTGTTCTCACGATCGCTCTCTATTTATTCAATGATTTTCAGCTCCGGTCGACATCTGGGTCGTCTCCGATGGGCAAGCTCGTTGCAGCTGTTCAGAATATTTCAGCCGTTACTCAGTATCGAGCTGCTCGATCTCGCTTGTGAGGATCTACTTATTGTGTTCGCGCATGCCACGAGTGTATACATAACGCCTTAGGAAAAATATAACCGATTTCGGTGGTGCTCTTGGGTTCTTCACTTGATGAATAATGAAGTGTCAGAAAGACTGTCTGGTTGAGTAAAGAGGTGAGTGCACCGACCCTGGAAAGAATATAGCGTGATGACAGTCCTATGTCGCAACATCCGCAAAAACCTATTCACTGGCCCTTTGAAGTGTTTACCCAATGTATATTAGCGAGAAGTCCAGCACCCACATGACTGACAAACCTGAGAAAATCAGGTTTAGTACCGAGGGGTTGTTGTTTCTATTGCGGCTGCTTGTTATTACTGCAATTATTGGTCATGCTGCTGTATGTCGAGCACAATGCAGCGATGCCCACAGAGGCAGTAAAGCAAGGTTGGATATCGACAGACATTCACCTGCTTACGTTTGTATGCAGGAACTGATTCAACGAACAATCTGTGGTTACTGCTTTAAGCGTCAATACGCATCTTGAAAAACTCTGTTAAGGTCGTTTGATAATCTAATAGGTCGTAGCTATACGTTGAAATAATTCACTGTAGTCTAGACAGACTAGACGAGATGATACCCAGCAAATACATGTGAGATAGCTGGACGTCATATATAGCTACGGGTATCGAATTTTCATTTGAAAAACATATGGCATAATAAACATTGTACTATAGGTGGTGCAGGTACTCGACACAACGACAGCAAGCTAGAAATAATGATAGAGTTGGCAATCCAACCCGGCAAGGCGAAGAAGAATTGTGCTGTAACGTGTTCGTCGCGCACGATTCGAATGGGCGAGATCATCATTTACCCGACACCACAAGCAGTTAGCACAGCTACTCTGGTCTCTCGTCGTTCGAATTCGCTTGTCCTGGACCAGCCTTGTAAGGGTGCTAAAGGGTGCACTTCTTCTTCTACCGTCTGTCTGCTTGGCGTGAGACTTGGTTGGTGCTGTGCCGTTTGTCTGCCTGGGGGTGATGGTTTCGTCGTATTGGCCAGCGGGCCGCCGTCATACCCGGGCAAGCCCCATACGCCCCATGCGTCCCTCAGACACTGCGGTACGTGTACGAGGGGCGGCAGCTATTTTCGAAATGGACGGAGTTAGCACGCGAGATGCTTGTACGTATATGTATATATATATATATATATATACGTATACATAAAGAGATAAGGGGAAAGCCTGAACAGCTGTTTTGGCAGTGGCGGCAACTGCTGTTGGGTGGTGTACCTCGACGCTGCGCGTGAACGACCTCGGAGGGCGAACCCCCCAAGCGAGCGTCAACGTGGTTCGCTCGCTACTCGGTACAGTTCATCGTCGTGTGCCGCTTCGAGGCTTTGAGACTTCGAGCCCTCTGTGGGTAGATGGTTGTGATGACGACGACGGCGAAGCGGCGGCGGCGACGACGGTTTCCCCGAATTGGACGCAAAAGCCAGCTGGCCTACGGTGCTATTCTTGGTGAGCGACTAGGTGAGTTTTGCTAACGTGGGACGTCGTGTTCAAACAGGGCGACACGAGCCATAGCGGGACTATTTCGACGACGACGACAAAGGCCACGATGCTGACGTCAACAGCAGCAGCAGCAGCAGCAGCAGCAACAACAACAACGTTCGGAGCATTAACAGAAATCGATGCGTCGCTGTGGCCACCAGGCTCATTCGCCTCCCAAATACAACAATCCTGTTGGCACTATAGTCTAAAAGTCGTCGGCGGCACTTGACCTAGCATCCTTGGCCGGTTCCTTGTCGGTGTTCACCTATAGAAACTGCCGAGCTTGGTGGTTAGTGCTGCCCACTTGCCTGGGTGGAGTTGGGAGTGCTGGGTTCCAAGGGAACTCATGCGCTCAACTGCCAAAAGAAGCCGAAGCACAGAGAACGCGGTCGCAGCGCAGCTCTCACAGCTAGCTGTGCTGTGAGATGGAGGCACAAAGGCGATGTTGCACGCTCAAATATCTGGCTCATATAACCACATCAAACCAATATATCTAAATAGGAAAAATTGTGCCGTTAAACCAACTCGTTGTTGCCCAAGCAGAAAAAAACTCATCTATCGTGAAGCTTTGTTAACTTGCGACGACATACTAAACCGCTGACGAAATGAAACACCAGACAGGAAAGCCGAGAGAAGAGGGAGGAGAGGACCGAGGGAAGATGAGAGAAAGGCGAACTGGTAAAAAAGTATTGAAGCTGGACCGGCACGCCTGGACCGAGCAGAGGTAAAAAGATCAGATCCTCACCCCGTTTGAGAGGCGGCGCGCGCTCGTTCAAGACGCAACCGCAATTGACTCACGCGGGTGATGCAGCTAACGTGGGCGAAGCCAACTTGGGTGGAAAATATTCCAGCATAGAATATTCTCATAATCTCTACCCTTTAGACTGGAGGCTGTGGGCGGTCCAAGGCACCAAAATCTACAAGTTCATACAGCAATCGTGCTATCAAAAAGTCGTCAAAGAGCTCCATGAAAGCTATACTATATATATATATATAGCGAGTACTTTTATTATAATACGCGTTTATTATAGGGAACTACTATTGAAATACGCTTGCGCATAAGACGACTGATGTCATAACAAGACGCGTACATTGGGTAAACAGTCACAAGTTAACGGAACGCTATATCTCTGAGCGATATGCTTAGAACATTTGTTCAGCACACACGAAGAGTGGTAAAGAGGCATCTTGGTTGTGGAACCGAGCCCATAGGTGAGCGCAGTATGTTAATTTAGATACAACACTGGCATTCTAATACGGGGTTCGTCTTTGTTTTTAATAAAATAACGTCGTGGGAATAAGGTTTCACTGTTGTACGTAAACAACGCCAATAAATGCCTGAAACAGGTGGCGAAAACTTGTCTGAGAAGGATTACCCAATACATAGCTGCTTTATATTTTTCGTACGTTCTAACAATAGCTCAATCTCTCCTCTCTCTTGGACGCAGTAATTGGGTTTCCGCCGGTGACTTTATTCATCTATCTATCTGCGCGCGGTGCTTTATTCATCTATCTTGTCTGTCTGCCAGTACAGTTTATTGTACTGGTATGATTGCCGTAGCTGTGTTTACTCGAATGACTACCATTACTTTGAAGATATATGATAAGACTTATAACAGATATAGATAAACGCTTATTTTATGCATATAATAATTAACAAGTGTGAGGTAACAATAAAGACAAAGTGCTGTCATGCATTCATGCATGATCGTAGTGGAAGTTAGTGCGTGGGGCATACCATAAAATAAACAAGTATTCATAGGATAGTATTTTAGCAAACAAAAATCTATATAATTGTTTCATTTGTTACAAACAGAATGAACCTAGGTAGAATAAATCAACATTAGACAACGACAGAACATGCTTCTTCTGCTACTATCACTACTAAAACTTTTTTCTGGCTGACCCTCAACCAGGGTTTAACGTCCGCGGGACTGCTTTTTGCATTGCTCTTCATAGACGGACCTCCATAAATACAAATGTGCAATGATGGAGCTCGAACCCGCGCACCTATCTAGTGCCTCCTCCGGTTGCGAGGCGATGCAGACAGAGAATGCACCCACCACGCCACCGGGCTCGACTGCTACGATCACTACTACCCACACACAACTACTTCCACTACCACCAACATTGCCACTGCGGCTGGGCAACCGGTATTGAGCGACTGGTGATGCTTTTCCCGCCCGCGCTCACACGGGTTTCTAGTGGGGCTGCTGGCACGCTGACGACAATCGATGTCCCTCGCGTTGCTAGACTCCTTTGCACGCGTGTGTGGGTGGTGTCTGCCTGTGAGGAAGGCAGACACGCCGAGTTCGCCCTTGAGCTCGCGAGGAATTCCCACCGCTGAAGGCTCGCTCCTTCGCTTCATCCTCATTCTGCTCTCACACGCCAGTAAATGTCATCATCGACCTCACCACTACAGGCCGCCGCCCGCCGTTGTTGTTGTCGTCGTCGTTGTCATCGTTATGCTTGCCGCTTTTTGAGCTAACCCACGAGTTGTCCTTACCCGACCGAATACAGTCCAGTTAAATCGTCTTAAGGTAGCAGCTGCCAATGACGAATAAGCACTTCACTCTGCCTTCATTCCTAGGTCAAACTGCCCAGAACATAATGGCCAGTAAGGCGGGGGTAAGTTAACATCAATGACAACAGCTGCAATACGGTTGGCTTGACTCTCCAATTAGCAACTAACGGAATAGCGACATCGACAAAAGCAACAACACTACGATCAGAAACAACAATTCCACTACCGCCATCGCAACAACAACAACGACAACAACAACAACAACAACAACAACAACAACGACAACAACAACAACAACAACAACAGCAACAAGAGCAGCAGCAGCAGCAGCAGCAACAACAACAACACAAAACTAACTTAAAATAAGAGCACCAGCAGAAGGGTCGCAATTTGTTGGGCTGGTTGCAGATCTCTACCACTGCCAGACGTGAGGGGAATTCCTATGAGGTCACTCCCATGTGCCCTTTTCTCTCTTCCTCTCTATTACAAAAGTGGGGAGGGGGTCTTCCCTGTTATTCCAAGTCTGCTCCGGTCACGACTTCCCCCGTCTCCGACAAGTACGGGTGCCACGTGACGACTGTGGGGAACGCCAAGGTCACCGCTAATGGCGGGGAATCCTCTCCTTTCCGCGCCTTCCTCATATCTCCTACGGGAGACCGCCAAAGCGGATGCCGTTTATGTAGATGGGGTGGTGAGGCAAGATGAGGAGATGCTGCACTAGCCTGTAAGGGATTTTATGGGGGAATTGGCGGGAGTAGCTCTTCGATGTCCATCTGGCCGGGGCATCGCGCCGTTATTACCATCGTTGTCGTAATCGTCGTCGCCATTTCTTCGTAGCCAAGGAAATGTTCTTTCCACGTATCTAGCCACGTGCAATGCCGACGTGCGACCGATGGGACTGACGAGTGGGGTCATTCATCACGCTATATTGCGCCGTAACAACAGCTTGGCTTGGATTCCAGAAAATAGAACAAGCCGAGCGAATGGCATTGTTTTTATGCGTTGACCGAGCAATACAACATACAATAGTGCATACTAGTATCAATAACATATAGTAGGCGACGTGCTAATGTGACCCTTGTGCCTTAGAGTCGCCATGCGGCGATGTGGTCGCACAATGTATGGCATTGATGTCGTCCGCAATTGCCAAGATGTTATTAGCTGAATTACACCATGTTATTTAGTGTGATTATGTGATTTGATCTTATATATATATATATATATATATATATATATATATATATATAATCAACACGTCATTGCATTCAACTTCCTCTATGTATATTTTATCAGTCGAAAGAGCTCGTAGCAGAGTTATGTCGAGTGACCGGCCAGCAAACGCAGTTGTCGGTACGTCGAGGGGAATATTTGCGCGAAACAAACCGTCAACAAAGTCTCACCCGTCATCCTCCATCCCCGGGTCCTCCCCCCTTTTCCTTGTCATCACCGTCGACGTCGTTGTAGATCTCGACCTCGTCGTCTGCTCAGGCCGTTGTCCATCTGCTTGTATACGCGAAACCTCAGGCAGCAGCAGCAGATCAGCTCTCTCCCGCTCACCCAACCGCTGGCGGAGTGTTTAGCCGTCGTCTGGACTTTTCGCCAGACGAAATAGTGACCGCTACTAATGAAAGCCAGTCGTGACCCTGCAAAGGGCCAAGGCCCACTAAAGCTCGGGCGTTAGGAGAAAGAACGAAAAGACGACCACCATAGATTAAATACTTCGCCACTGGCAGCGTCATCGTACTCGTACTGCGCTTGCATGCAGAAATTACAAGCGCGAGTTTGGTCGCCGACTTACCTCACACACAAACTCGACCTCGTCTGGTGGCTTTTCGCTATAAACTCGATGGTCACTCGTACATCGTAGATTCGTGCTAACGCACACCACACAGGGCACAGATTGCCCATGGTCCCGTTAATGACATACGATACATGTGTTCGCATTGCGTGCGTCTATACCTACGTCTGTGCGTACTTACCCGCCTTCGTTCAAAGGACGCTGCACGGACGGATGGTGGTCGGCGACGTGCTAAGGCTCAAGCTGGTTTTTGTGCGCGTTTCGACGCGCTGCACGCGCTGCCACCACAATGACCGCGATAAGGCGTACTATTGATGCGCCGCCTGCTCAGTTCGTAGTCAGGAGGAGCCCCGCGCCGCTTCCCAGCAACGCCAATGGGGCTGGCGCCTATCCCGCGGCCCGTGGCGACCGCGACAGTGCCGAGAAGAATGTCTGTCCGCTCGCTTTACTTGCTGGCGAAACGACCCGAAGTTTGTCCTTCTTTCTGCTTAGCGCTTGCTTTCTTTTCAAAACTGGCGGTGCAACGAACCCCCCTATTCCGACGACGTTCAGAGGCTGACTGGACATTGGCACACCCACCCGCCCAGCAATTGGGGGAATTTTCCGGAACGACATCGTCGCTTGCCCACATCACAGCGCAGGTCGCGGACATCGGACACCATTACGCAGTGGTGGTGGCCGTTGTCGCCGTTGTCATTGTCATTGTCGTCGTCGTCGTCGTTTTCTTTTCCAGCGCATCATTTACATAATCATTCTGTTCCTTAATGGAAGCAGCTTGCCGGCTGACTGGCTGCGTATGTCAGCCTGTGGAAAATAGCTGGGCTAGCCTGGTTAGTCTTTTAATTATGTGCACCGTATTGTTAGCGGCGTTGCAGCAGCCGCTGCTGCTGCTGTTGCTGTTGTTGTCACAATCCTAAGTCATGGCAACTACAACTCAAGTACAGTTGCTGCTGCAATCACTATTACTTCGACTGCGGCCATCGCTGCTGCTGCTGCCTCATTTGCGTTTGCTGCGTCAGCTGCCGGGTTTAGAATTTGCATTTTCCTAGAAGGCGTTTTCAATAGCCGTCTCTCTCTTTCGATCTCCCTCGCGCGCGCGCCCGACCCTCCCCTCGCTTCCTATTGTTTTGTCTCTGTACAATACGACCCAATCAAGTCAGGAGGTCTCTCTGGAAAGGAGGCCCCTGTTGGGGACTCCACGTGTTTACTGTGAATAGTCGTCAGTCGTCTTACTCTTCGTCGCACTTCCTCCTCGGGCCGAACAACATAATAACCTCCACCAACGTACGTTGTTCTCCAGCGGATATGCTGTGCTTGCTTGTATGCAGTGGCTTGTGAAGTGAGGTATTGTTGTTTATCATCTGCAACGGCCGGCCTTTGCCTACTTCGTGGAAGGCACTTTTTAGCTACAATATATGTATATATATATATATATATATATATATATATATTAGGTGGAAGGAGCTTCATAGTTTCAGAGCACATATGCGAGTTACGTGCCAAGTGCTACATACGAGTATCGTATAATGTAAAAAAGAAATAAGTTGACCGAATTTCGTATGCTCCGCCGGTATTGATTTAGCCGGTACTGAATATAGTGTAAATATCACTATTTTTGTCATGATCACGTGCAGTAAACTATTCATGCGTAGAATAAATTGAAAACTATACTTTATGCCTGACATAAAACGCATTGTTTAAAAAAACGGTTTGTGTATCTAATCAAAAGCCTTTATTAAATTGTCAAAACCTGATGAAGACTCCCATTATAGGGCCCCGACACAGTTGCAAAGAGGTCTTGGGGAATAGAAATTCCATGTGTAAAGCACAGCTACATCGCATCTACCTCCTGGTATGAACATATTGTGTGTCAACAACGTACAATAATTGAAATATGCATATTTGCTAAAATAACTATTATAATAATGATTATTTTTTTTATATGAGAACTGTAACACTGGTATAAACGATGGAAATGAAAACGCTTTCAACTCATCAGTGCTTGAAAGAATAACAAGCATTATGGGATGACCTACCCCGATAAGCATAAAGGGAGAATCCGTGGCAAATTATTGAAGCCCGTACAACAATCGTATGAAGTTAACAATTCGATTATTAGGGCTGAACGCGCAGTCGTGCTCTATTATTACTAAAATTTCAAGGCAACTGACTAGTAGGACCGAACAGTAAAATTATATAACGAAGACAGATTTGGAGTCACCCAGTGAGGTTTGAACTGGCAGACAACAGTTTGGATGGGCACAATGTTTTTTTGACCCTTAAAAGGGTCAGAGTCACTGGACTAGATAGTTGCTAGGGGGTGGCTGCTATTGTAAGTAATAAAATATCATCGAGCTGATTGGGTAAGAAAAATAACTCTCTGACTGGTATCGAGATGGTAGATAGGACACGGTGGGTTGCATAACTGGCGCACACAGCCGAGTCAAGATCGTGAAAGTCTCTCCGATGGCAGAGTTTATAGTGTAATCCGTGAAGCAAATAGCGGATCACAAGATGCCGGTTGGGTTGCAGTGATATCTGCCAGTTTCGCGTGATCATTGCTGGCGATATGAAGAAGCTTCCGGGAACTGCTCGAACTTTCTTTATGAAATTTTCTCTAAACTGAGGACGAGCAAGGTTTTCTGAGAGACTGGATCTAGAAGCTAGATCTTCTACAAGCAGTTGAGTATAAGTCATGAGGTAAACTAGCCGATTTTTTTGGGTTTTGCTGCAAACCAATGGCTAGCTTGAAAAAAGTGGGCTTCACCTTATCTAGTTTATCTTGCTGTGATGGACTGAGATGCTCCTATATGACCTGAAGACCATAGGCCGCCACTGAAGCAACTTTCAGGTCAAAAAGTGCTTTTCGCGCGCTTAGAGGTAAATGTTTGGGCTTTTCCATTGTGGCAATCGAGACCAAATTTTCCTCGTCTGTTCGGCCATGTGTTGTCCGAAGGTTGTGCCCTTCATCGAAAAGTTCATTCCAAATCAGAAGATGTTACCGAACTCGGCTGCACCAGTACTGAGCGTCATGCGATCGGAACGAGCAAGCGATCTTTCAAGTCTAAATTTGATGGTTTTTGTTTATCGGCGACAATCTGAAGGGCGTTCTCGCAGACCTTTCCAGGGTGCGTCTGCTTTGCTGCAACTCCAACTTGTCAGGACTGAACATGACGATATCGTCAGCATATAGTATAATTCCGACCTATCGTGTTTCTTGTGCATTATTAGCGGCAGATTGCTGAGGAGGGTAGAAAAAAGCAGAGGGCTAAGATTGTCACCTTGTTACCCTGAGCATGACCGGTGGTCTGGATAACGGGCTCATGCTTACAAATCGAATTATCAAGAATGATCGGCTTTTTTCACCGCGAATAATAACTTCGTGCATGCTGCCATAACCGACTTTCCTTTACGGAATCTATGCTGCACTTGCAGTATTATGTTGCGGTCTCTAAGATCGGACATCAGAAGGATCACCACTTTCTTTTGGGATAACCTTAAAAATGCATTTCCGCCATGTTTCTGAGACATGGCCCTTATCTAAGCATCTATTAAAGCTTGCAAAAGAAATGACCAAATATTAGCAGTGTCTCTGACATGTTTTTTTCGGAAAAGGTCGGGACTGAAAGCTTTCTTGCTGTTAGCTTGATTAATAGCCTCTAGAACCTCGCTGTAACTGACCGGTGCCTCTAGAAAATCTACTAGAGCCTTTTTCAAATTTCCCAGGTTATGGTGCAAGTGGGATTTTTGGGAGGCACTGTATTCGTAGATGCAAGCATGTCCTCGAAATGTTCACGAAGCACAATTCCAAGAATTGTGCAACTGCAAACATTTCTTCGCAGTTCAACCTCTCTCTCTACCTGGCCGGCGAGGTAGAGTTCTTCCTGTGCTTCCATCACTAACCGTTGTTCCTGTGTTATGAAGAACTCATCCTTCTTTGTAGATGTAAGGGACCAATAGTTTGTGCGCAAGTCTAAGTAAGTGTTCCGAGCTGATCCATCTGTCCTCGAGGCTGATAGAAGTGCTAGCAAATATTGGTAAAATTCAAAACATTCCCGATTAAACTACGGGGCTCATTTCCGTTTGAAACGTGTTTCTTTAGACCCGTAAACGTCAAATATCCGTTCTATTTAAATATCACATCACATTTGCAAAATTAAGTCGCAAGTATGTCAATCGTCGATGTCTCGGAACGAGCCTGCGAGCCGTTGGGTGTTGGTCCTCGCTTAAGTGGGTATTATCTATTTATTATATCTAAAAACACGGGGTGCTGGTCTACAAAGATTGTGGGAGTTCACGGGTCACTCCGTATCCAGAGACCGTGCTGATGGAGATCATCGATGAGCGCAGATGTTCTTGGAGACGATACATCAAGGCGGCAATTGAAGTCCGCAGCAAGTATGACTGGTTGATTACTTGGAACGTTTGAGAACGCAGAACAGAATTTCTCTACAAGGGCTTCGGTCGAGTCTGCGGTATTGCTTCTACCATTACTACTGTACATTGCTACAATTATAAACTGACGCGTGTTTATGACCACAGTATCATCCTCTGCTAATACCAGTCTAACAATTTAAACATGCCGGCCCAGCAATACAGAAACGCCACTCCTTGACTTTTCGGAAGAAGATAGTGTCGGTATACTAAGTCAGCTGGTCCGTCAGGACAAAGATTCAAGTTTTTGTTTTACTTAAGACCTAGCCTAAATATGACCGAACACGCGGTTATAGGAAGCTTGTGTCCTTATTTTTCAGGCGCAAAAAGATGTCTCTCAATTAAAAAAAAATCGACGTATGATTCGTTTCTATCAATTGCTTGCGCTCCCTAAGTTTTTATACTGGTCCCATAAAATCCCTCTCTCTCGAAATACAGACAACTGGTAAGAGATCCATTTTCGCCTCTGCGGAAATGGATAGGAGAATATCAGCAACTTTGTTAACAGAACATCACGCCTGCGGCGACTACTGTTGTCACAGCAGCTGATATTCTCCAATCTATTGACGCGGTGTTTGTAATCAACAAGAACATATTGCATTTTATATTGAAAATTGCCTATTTCACCATTAGATTTGTAGTGGGAGTACAATGGCGTGACTTAGCAACACATAGCTGATTCTTGCCGCTAGTAGCGTTTTCGGAATATAAATTACACAATGACTTGCACATAAGTAGTATATGACAACGGTAATTATCAAAATGTCCACAAGAGCTGCCTATGTACTAGGTGGTGGTCTCAAAAGCCATGTGATGCGACTTATCAGGATACGTTTTTTTGGTTGGCTTATTTCCATGTTTTACGTGTAGAAAACTAGATCTTGAGTGTAATATTTGGTGATGAACTCTAATTTTTATTTTCTATTTTAAGCCCTAGTTTCTCGACATACACTACAGTCACAAAGCCCCTTAAGGCCAACCGGAAGATGACTAGTATTTTTTGCTAGAAATCGCTGAAAATAATTCCGTTCACAAACATGACAAGCTTTCTTCAGCATATTGGCAGGTAACTAACTAATTTTGACTAGATTTTGTATGTGCCACCTATTTTCTTATCTCACATGTAAATAAATATATAATGAAATCCACAGTCCACTGAAAGTATCTAACAGTTTAGCTGCAAATGTGGCCGAGGCATCCTCTGGCAAGCCCAGCATTTGTTTATTACAATGCGACTTCATATGCACTTGTTTATTTTAACGCGGTTTTATTTCAATTTGTTTATTATAATGTGATTTGAGATCTGTACGTGTGAGAACATCATGGCGTTCCCATTGCACAATTAGACTGAGAAGTAGCGAGCTATTGTCAGATCTGTGAGTGTGGCTGGTGTTTAAATTCATCGCCAAATGTGCACGATAGGTTGGGAAGGTGTGCAGGCAGTCGGTTTTAAAAAAGAGATTGAATGCACGCCTAAATAACACACTCCATCAGAGAAATCAATTAAGCAATATATATGCATACACTCAGTCTTGAAATGCCAGCCGAAAAATCTTAATTACTTTGCAATCACGACTCGCATTGCCATAGGTTTGGTACCAAAATGATCGCCATGGATGGAATGCAGTCTTCACAGGTGCATATATCTTAAGGTAGTCACTATAGCTTTTGAAGCGTATTTTTGTCATGAAAATCTACTTTACTGAGTTTATATACAGCGTGAACGTCAGACTGCCAAGTACATATATATGTATATATATATATATATATATATATATATAAGAGAATCCGTAACCACACGTTCGCGGGGAGACAAATATCCACTTCAAAGTGCTAACATAGCGAAGCTATATAAATAAATGTCAGTATTATATATATATATATATATATATATATATATGAACGTCTATCAGTTTGCTACATTGTTTTCATTAAAGCGAACAGTCAAAATTCCCCCCTCAGGTCACCCGGAAGGAATTACAATCGCCGGCACCAATTACCTGCAGATAGGCAACACAACGGCAGGCAGCGTCCATGGCAATACCTAAACATGGTCGACCGTTTACGATATATTCATCTCCGCTATGCGATCTGGCATAGACGTGACCGGAAGCCAATGAAGTCCGTGACGCCGTGGCTGCTGTTAATGCCGGCGGGTGGCGGCCGCGGAGCAGCGGCTCCGGGTTGGCGATAGGTCCGTCCGCACTGACACGCACAGACAAGCAGCGTACCCGTCGTTAATTCTGAGCGACGGGCGGCGTGAATCCAGTTGGAGGGCTCGGGCTCTCCAACAAAAAGACGCGCTGACTGAACCGCTCGCTGTATTCAGACGCACGCCCTTTCCCGGAAGTGGGAAATTGGCAGGTTGCACCGGTCGTCGAAACCCGTTCGCCGCAGCCGCGAGCCTCGGCACGTCCACCCCCTGCATTGGCAACGGTCTCGTACTTCAGGCCCTTTGAGCCCCGTCCCATGGCGCACGACGCCGCACAAATACCCATCCACACCAGGCCAGCCAGCCAGCCAGGCAGAGATTCATTCACACACTTGTCCGCGAAATTTCCTCACGCCACCACGATGATCACAAGGGCCTTCCTCCCTTTCACGCGGCAACAGCAGACAGAATACCAGTTGTTGAACTGATCAAGAACCAAGGCAGCAGGGAGCAAGCAGCATGGGCACGCATGCAGAAGGGGCGTGCCCCACCTATCATGTGCAGTCGACACTTCTCAATGGTGCAACCAATGGCCGTGGCAGTACGAGGTCATCGAACGCACCCCCCCTCCTACTTAGACACATGGGCGACACACCTAGATATGTACAGTATGTGCGTTGTGCGCAGGTCGTCTTGCTGGCCGTAATGTATGCAGCCACACACACATCGTTGACCCGGCTGACTGAGACGATAGCCCATCTCTGCTCATCCCTGCTCATCCTTCCCCAGCTCGACACCCCACCGGTGAGACAACCTACAACGCCCGAATCCTCGCAAAGCCCCAACTACGACAGCCCGTTCATATATACCCCATCTTGGGCCCGCGATCCAGAGTCACGGGCCCAGCCACGCCGCCTGTAAATGGGTACGCCGCGAGGGGCTTGCAAGCTCGTGCAACTAAGAGGTTATTCCGGCCTTCCCGGGCATTCTCGGCTTACCTTCCATCTTTTCGTTTTCCTTTATTGCTGCCCCTCTTCTATGACAATAAGGCTGCTGTCTCTATCCTTGATTATGCTTCGAACACCTCCCAAAACTGCACACAAATGTCGAATGCAAACAAGCAACCCCGATAAAGCCTTAACTGCACGCCGCTCCGTCATCCTCGAGGCGGATGATACAGGATAACCGAGCAAAGCTTTCGAACTCGATAGGTCCAAGCCTCAGCGCTAATCCAATAGCAAAGTACGCTTACAGGCCTGAAACTGCAGGCAACACATCGTACAGTAGCAGGGTAAACGTTCATGGCAAGACACCTGCTTGCATATATAGGCAGGCTCCACCGCCAATTGCTTTAGCGATCCGCGACTGCTACTTAACTTTTTCTTGCAGAGATTAACTGGTAAAATGCATGTGGCACACAACGCTTCGTTGTTGAAGCCACGGTGGTGTGGAATTTACAATGCCACTAAAATACAGTCCTCTTTTCTGCCTTTTGTCGGGGCTAGCCGTAGTACTGTATTTTCGAGATTCGAGGGAAAATCTTATTACATAAATGGAATACTTTATATCATTATGTTCTTTATATATTCGAATATTACTAATGTATAAATAATGTACTACCCAAAATTAATATATATATATATATATATATATACATATATTTATTTTTTATTTTTTGAGTGGGAGCCGCAATGTTGCACCGAAAGTTTCACGCGCCTCGTCATGGCTCGACGGGATTTCTGCCGCGCAAGCGTTGAGCGCGTCACCGCGGCAAGGTCAAGTCGTTCCCGAAGGATGACAAGACGAAGTCCGTCCACCTGACGGCGTTCCTCGGCTTCAAGGCCGGCATGACGCACATCGTGCGCGAAGTCGACAAGCCCGGATCGAAGGTAAACAAGAAGGAGGTTGTCGAGGCTGTGACCGTTATCGAGACGCCGCCAATAGTCATAAGTGGCGTAGTAGGCTACATCGAAACGCCGCGAGGTCTGCGTGCCCTCAAGACGATCTTTGCCGAACACCTTTCGGACGATGCTCGGCGTCGCTTCTACGAGAGCTGGTACGCCACCAAAAAGAAGGCCTTCAGCAAGGCATCGCTCCGCTGGCAGAGCCCCGACGGGCCCAAGTAAATTGAGCGTGACTTCAAGAAGCTGCAGAAGTATTGCACGGTCATTCGAGTAATTGCCCACACCCAGAGGTCGCTATTGAAGCGTCGTCAGAAGAAGGCACACATCATGGAGATGGCGGTACGATTGCCCAGAAACTGCAGTGGGCTCGTACGCACATGGAGAAGGCTGTGCCGGTGAAAAGCGTGTTTGCGCAGGATGAGATGATTGACATCATCGGTGTGACAAAGGGTCATAGTGTCAAGAATGTTACGTCACGTTGGCACACCAAGAAGCTGCCGCGCAAGACCCACAGGGGTCTCCGCAAGGTGGCCTGCATTTTTTTGGCGCATTGGCGCGTGGCATTCCTCGTCCCTGTCCAATTCACCGTCGCCAGAGCCGGTCAGAAGGGTTGCCACCACAGGACCGAGATAAACAAGAAGATTTTCCGCATTGCCGATGGTCTCCACACGGTCGACGGTAAGCTCGCGGCTAACCACGGCTCGAACTGAGTATAACAACATCAACAAATCGATCAACCCGATGGGCGGTTTCAAACATTACGGAGAAGTCAAGCAGGACTTCGTCACGCTGATGGGTCCCCGCAAGCGTGTCATTACACTGCGCAAATCTTTGTTGGCGCAAACGAAGCGCGCTGCCACCGAGGTGATCACGCTGAAGTTCATCGACACCTCGTCGAAGACGGGCCATGGTCTCTTCCAGACGCGCGAGGTGAAGGCCGCCTTCATGGGTCCGCTCAAGAAGGATTGCCTCCGACCCGAAGAGGCAGCTGCTGCGGCCGCTACCGTCTCGGCCTAGGCGCCGCCAATAACAGCGGAAAACGAGAGTATTGCCGTAAGTAAAAAAATTATTTATATATATATATATATATATATATATATATATATACACATAAGCAATAAATTAATTTTTTTTAAATAAAAACCTCTTAAATATGGAAATCCTATTAGAGATAAAAGGACAACAGTATAGGCGAAGTTACCATAAAAGAATCATTTAATGTTCTATTGATTTTCGTAAATCTTGTCAACCTAATAGATTATGAAAAGTAATACCTGAACTAAGAAATAATAACGCTTTAAATAGAGCATGTGTCAATAAATGAATGAATATATATGTATATATATATATATATATATATCTTCTATGTTTCTTCTGGCCATTTTATCTTGCTTCATATTCAAAAATAACCGCCGCACCAACGCTGCTCGACATTGTGCGACAGACAAATCCTGCGAGTCTTCTTACCATAAACCAGGATTTGTGACGTTTGATGTTGCATCAGCGTTAACATCAGTATCTTTTATGATGGATAAAATAACCCATTAAGTGGTTGAACTCTTGTTGTCAATGAAAACGCAGCTAAGCGTATAGATAAGGTCCGAGGACGAATTCAAGCTATACGGGAGAGTGTGATCAAGCACTCCAAGGGACTTTTTCAAATCGTGAATGAAGCCGGTAATGGGGCTTGTTAAACGGGGGTTCGGAAGTGCCTTTACGGATAACGTATTGCTTCTCTGTTGCGGGTTGCCCAAACTATTTCCCACGGCCGAGTCCGAACACCAAGGCTGGTCTTTTTTACTTGTGGTGATTCATTACTGCGGATGAAACAAAGGAGGCGGTAAATATTGACTCAGCCTTAGACATTCAGATTACGGCCAAGCGTCACGATTTGGCCTGTTACATGAGAAAAATCAATGGAGTTGATTGCGAGGCAATGAACTAATTATCGACGCGGCGTTTCCGCGTTGAATTTCAACTGATATTCTTTGTAGCAAGAACTGCCATGCCCTTCTATTGCCGGTTGACGCAGCGACTCTGGATCCCAGCTCCGTTAGAAAGCTCCTTGTCATTTTTCCCATTGGGCCTAATGTCTCGAAGGCGATTGGTTGAACGATGAAGTTTTGCTTCAGTTCACGATACTTTGCCAACTTGCGATCTTTAGCGAGGCGAGCGGCTGCTTCGACCTCCCGGCTGGTATGGCGAGCATACGAAGCGGCCAACGTGCAAGACACGGTGACGTCGTACACGAGGCAGCGACCTTCATTCCATGGAACTAGAGTCAGGCCGTCCGGACCCAATTGGCTGTTGGCTGACAGACTGACCGACTCTTTGACTGCAGGTATGTGGGCTAATTGCATTGCCCGGTGTATCACGTCGATCAGCGCCAAATGCCTTGAGAACCTACCGGCGCTCCTCTTGCAAGCCAGAGCATGCTCATCCGTAGAAGACACCGGTAGGTCACATCTAGCACAGTTATGTGCGAAGCAGACTGATTTCTCAAACGCAGGCCGGCGACGATGCGGAGTGTGGTACTGTCCAGCATCGTCCCCAGCTGCGGTGAGGGAATGGCCTGAAGCCATTTTCCGCTCATCGGATCGATCACGGCTCTAAGCCGCGTCTGCTCTTTAACGTTGTTTAATGTTGCTCGCCTGGATCATTAACCGCTCTTGGATCGACTTTACTACTTGCAAGTCCAGGGCCTATTGTGAAATGCGCTCCGGCAATGGACCTCGCTTTTCTGCATAGTAGCGGCAGGCCTGTTCTGATAGGGCGATGAAACTTTTTGTGTAGGCATCCGGCGGTGCGCCCCCTGACACCAAAGTCTCGGTGTCCTTTCGAGACCCGAGGTAAGCAGAAATGGCAATCTGCGAAGCCATGCGAATCCCCATTTCCCCTGCGGACGTTGGGAGCAAAACTTGTAACCACGAGGTTTGCCTAAGCTGAACGTTTAGTATACCCTGAAGGGTTTGTCGAACGATTGAAGCAGGTCCGGTTCGGCATACGCTCGTGAGCATCGCAAGAGGTACATCAGCCTCGGAGTTGACAAACTCACGCGAAGCAGGAAAAGGGCTGGATGAGCGTCCAAGAGTCGTGTCAAGAGCACCAGCAAACAAGGTCATAGCCTTTTTTAGTTAAAGATACGCAAATAGAGTCGTCGAGAATTGGCGCCCCTAGAAGCTCGAGTCCGTGATCAGCAATAAATAAAATTTCGCATTTGGCGTCGTTCAACTTGAGTCCTAAAACCGCCTCGAACTCTATTACCTGGGCAATGTCTCTCTGCACCGCCGAGGCGTCACCAGCGAAAGTTCCGTCGTCCAGAAACCAAGGGCGAAGTTCGGAAGAAAAGCGTACTTGAAATTCATAAATAGTAATGCAAAATAAAGCGGGGCCACAAGGGTCGCCTTGTTGAACACCGGAGCATGACTCGATAAATTCTCCCTGTCAAGTTAACTTGCTTGGAAGCCTGTACATCTGGTATACAAGCGGGTAAAGTCGAGGAAGGTGAGCGCACAGCCTTAAGCAGGTGGTCCCGCCTGAGCACGTTAAAGGCGTTTTTAAAGTCTAGCACCTTGTTTGGAGCACTCCTGTTGTGGTCAACGAATGCCCGAGTTGCATGGACGGCCGCTTCCGCACCCCCCGTATTCTTACTTGTAGACTTCTTAACACCGATGTTATGTGCTCTATTGAAGCTTTAGTAGTTAACTAATTTTATCTATATCTTAAATGAATTGCAATTACATTGATCTGCACTATTAGGAGGCTCACAGCTATTCATACTGGTGCCGCTATGGGTGGTTTACTAAAGCAGGGGCAGCTTGGATCCATTGCTGACTTAATGATTCGGCAATGCTTCGGTTGTGACATTGTTGCCATTAGTGAAGCATGGCTAAATTATCCGGACTGTCCTACCGATTCGGGGGGACAATTGCAAATTGATCTGCTTTTAGTTGTTACATCGAGGCAGCTGTGTTAGAGAACTCGTTATTTTCGGATGGTTATCCGATTGTTGTCGTCAGTGACGGCCAACCCGTAATTCGGTTGTATCTGGAACAGAGACACCCATAGTTCATGCACGGCATGATCAGCGCATTATTGCTGTATATCTCGGCTACGTACGACTGGCCCCTTGAAGTGACGCTTATGATGCTTAAGATTGGCTGGGTTCAACTTTTAAAACGGCTTGGGCGACAGTATGCAGCATTTATAATTAAACATTTCGTAAGGTTAATCTGGACTTTTCGAGTACCATTCGAGACAGCTACACATTTTTTCCTTTCCGGCACCTTGTCGGTTAGATCTCACGACATGCTTTAACGCAGATATTGTAGCCACTTAACGCCTGATAAAAAAGGGCGCACTTATGCTCTCAAAAGCGATATTTACGTGATAAAACATTCAGCTCGGTTAATTCGACGTGTACTAATCCGCATCATTGTGGTGCTTGGTGGCGTGGTGGGTGCTGCATGCGCCTTGCGACTGGACGACACACATAGATGCACGGGTTTATAGTCGCCGTTGCACATTTGTATTTATGGGGTCCGTCTTAAGAAGCAATGCAAAAGCGATTTCGTAGACATAAATGTTGACTCAGCCCGAAAAAGTTTGGCACCGCTTTGACGAAAAAGTGTCTTGAAGGACTGAATCAAGTTTGTTGTCTCGGGCGCAGGTCTCCGATGTTGAGGGAGCAATGGCGAACTTGAATGCCGGCTGGTTCAGTTGAGTCATGGGTTTTCCGGGTAAACTGCTAAAGTTAGCCCCCTCCGCTATTGCAAGAAGGTTTGATATTTTGGTATTTGGAGCGCGCTACCTGTCCGCATAGAAACTCTGCGCTCTGTGAGTGTTTTTATGTGTAAATTAAAACATATCTTGCTTCTGGCTCTTGTGTAAGACATCGATGAAGGTATTGGCAGGCGTTGCGAAGCAAAGAGCTGTGGGGGATGTTAGTCGATTTACGAGTCGCTGTCGTCACCATACAAGGGGTCGGTAATACTAATGTTTTCAGTGTGTTTCGCTGATGCAATGCTGTGTCATACTGAGCAGCTGGATCAACTGAAAACTGAGCATTCAGTTGTAGTAATTGTATATAAGACCATGTTACTGCGTAAAGGACTCAATTTCTGTAAAATGGAATTATTTTCTCGAAAACTTAAGCATTTGTAATTTCGTTTCGTAAATAAACACGTTTTGAATCCACTCCAACAGAGAACACATTAGTCATAGGCTGCTGACTAAGTAGCATACGAGATTAGGTTTCTTCGTGGTAGCGTATTGCTTCTCGTATTATGATTATTTTGTGGAATAGGAGGGCTGACATACCCGAGAGTGGCGGTTCGTTCCGTCGCTGGTACATGTAGCAAAAATGTGTACACTCTGTGCCACACGTAGTCTATATCTCGCTAACATGCTCTCGCAAGCGCAAATTACAAACAAAACAAAATTGGTTTACAGCCATGGCTAGGCAGCATTGGCCGCCCTTTTGTCGATTGCCGAATTCCCCTACGGAATTAGCTCCTTCAGATGGAGCACAGATAATTACTTTTTGACCTGCCGGAAAGTACCTGCCATGCCCACCGTAATATGTCGTTAATGTTCCTTAAAGAGCTCTATTAATTGAAAAGCAAATTGTACGATTGCGTGGCAAGCAAGAGATTACGTTCTGAGGCAGTGTTCAAACGCAAAGAAAGGTAAACCTAGTTATACAAGCCCATACGTGAATGTTAGTAATAGAAATCGGGTGCATGCGAGATGTATATATATATATATTTATTTATGGACGCGTGCAATTATCACTAATGCAGAATCAATCATACATCATACAAAAGCGGTCTGCCACCAAATATATATATATATATATATATATATATATAACGATTTTTCTTCTTACGGAACCTGCCCAAACGCATTGCTAAGCGGGCGCTGAGTTTGCTATCTCATATCTCGCAGCAAGAGCAGCGAAAACTTGGCAGCCTTCTATGACTGAGGCTAACAGTTTAGAAGCGAAACCCGACACGTTCGAATGTGACTTCCACCGCAGTAAAGCTTACTCTGAACATCATAGATGATAGGCTTGGCAATGAGAGGCAATCGTACCAGATACAAACCCCCCCCCCCCCCCCCCCCCCGAGACAACAACAATCGTAATATGATCGTTTGGTGCTAAACTGATTACATTATATATAAAATTTAGTAAACAAAAATCCCGGCTAGGCTACTGGTACGTGTATCTGCGCAACGCACAACCGGTTAACTACCGGTTGCCTCGATTATGCAACAACATGTAGACGGTGACGCTACAAAACACTAGCACAACGGTCTCATGTAAAATGGCCAGACGACAAGATAAACGCAAGACAGGTGTGTCTCTAGCGTCGGTCGTCAGGTCATCTATGTACCAAGAGACCAAGAGTCCTTCTTGATTTTATTGCAGTATCGTGCTGGTGGTACAATTGTTTCCTCGTAGAGAAATTGCTACGTCAGCGGAGAGCGGACGCGCGCCAGATGTTGTTGCTGGTCAGAAAGAACCGTCAGAAACAAAGCACAACTGAGTATGCTAAGTACTCACGCAGTCCATGGATTCTAGGTAGTGTCTATCGGGTTCACACGAATCGGTCGTCTTACTGGGCGATGGACGGAATGAATGACAGATTCTTGAAAGAGAATGCGTCGTGTGCTATCGCTAGGAATTTGAGAAAAGGAGCCAACGTAAAATGAGATTTTTCCGAGTCGTTCTTGGTGGTCGCGTTGATGATGCAGCAGGAAAATTAGCCGGAAAAAGATGTACGATTTCGGACGGATGCAGCCACAACTTTGTCCGGAAAGAGCACTCGCAACGTCAGCGGGCTACTGTTGTATTTTACTATATATATATATATAATATAAATATATATTTATAATATATATTATATATATATATATATATATATAATATATATATATATATTATATATTATATATATCTATATATATATATAAGATTATATATAAATAAATATAAATATATATATATATATAAAATAATAATAAATAATATTTATATATAAATATATATTATATTATATTATAATGCTTAGCAGAAACATCTGAAAAATGACGCGAATAAAACTATTTATCAAATTCTTTGTCCACGCCTGCCTTTATGTCAGAAAAGTCGTGTTTATTCTGTAAGCTTAACAGTAGTCGATGTTTGGGGCCATACAATTGAGTATATATGCCTGTGTCTGAACTAAGCCCAGTCTGATACGTTACGTTACTAATTCCAATAAAATGACTCAATGTTGATGTATTACTGCACAACATGCTCTATACCTAAGCAAAAAAATAAATAGCCTTTGCATGATAATCGAAAATCACTTTATATATTTATATACATATAATAAAGCTTACACCAATTAGTTTTGTTTGCATGGTATATATATATATTTTTTTTTAAGATTTTCCGTAAGTCTAATGCTCGTGTACGGTTTGTTAATCTCATGGCAAATTTTTAATCCACTTCGGCATTTACCCTGTCTAAATTGAAAACCATGCAAACCAATTTTAGAGTGGCCGGTCTGGGTCTCGAACCCAGTCCTCCCGAATGAAAGCCAAAGGCTTTGCCACTAGGGAATCTTGCTCGGATATATATATATATATATATATATTGCTCATTTTGGCTTACCAGAGACAATGAGTGTCATTCTTGGATCAAATTGTCACCTGTTACGAGAAATGGATCTTTTACGACGACGTGAGACGTGGAAGATCCTGGTAAGCCGCAAACCGAACTTCGCAGAATACGCCAAACATATTGAGCCAGATTCATTCACGCAAGATTTTGCTTTGTGTTTAATGGGATTGTCATAGCACTGTCCATTCTCTCCTAGTTTCCAAACGATAAACACTGGTGTCTGCTGTGATCAGTTCGACTGAGTTTTTTATCGCCTTCCAAAGGAACATACAGAGTCTTATGAATCGAACGGGCGTTATGTTCCATCTGGACAACGCGAGGCCGCATGCATTAACTTCGATTAGGACATTTTGCCGCATCCACCGTACTCATCATCGAACTACCACTACTTTAGATGTCTACAGATCTATCTACAAGAAAATTCAGTTCAACAGAAGCACACGTGGAGACAATTTTCGGGGCTCAGAAGCCAGTACTACTTACTATGGGATTCAATAGTTTGGTCCAGAAATAGGGCACGGTTGTTGGCTAACGGATGGCTAATGGCAAGATACTTTTTGAATAAATAACATCGCTTAATTCGTTCATTTTTTAGATTGATCTTTAGGTTGAAAAATTCCAGTTTCTTTCTGTCCTATATATACATATATATATATATATATATATATATATATATATATATATATATATTTCGATCCTTCAGTGTCTGTCATGCACTCACTGGAAAACGTTAAATTTTAAATTCGAACCAGACTTATTGGAAAACGCGCACACGGACTGACAGACACACACATGGTTTGGTGTTATGCCCGCGTGAAAAAAGCGAGCGGCCTTTGACTCTAACTGTTAACTGTTATTCAAGATAGATGAATCTAAGAGCGAATCAACGACGATTCGATCAACGACGAATAAACAAACAGCCGGCGAAACATAGCACACCATCTTTGCTTCGCTTCACTGCGCCAAGATGCCAATCTTTTCCCCACGTCTTCTTGTCTTCCAAACGAACGAGACTTGAATTCGCCGAAAGCCTTCGTTTCGAATGGGACTGAACCCAGTTGGCGGCGACCGTCACATCGGCTGCTACAGCCGCACGGTCGCTAATAATAAAAACAATAATAACGATCATCATCATTATTATTAAATTTTGGTCTGGACTGCGCTCTAGAAAGAACTGCAAGGGTGCGCACGTGTGTGCAAATGTGTATATACGCGCCTAAATACAATATATATATATATATATATATATATATATATATATATATATATATATATATTTATATATATACATATATATATATATATACATATACATATATATATATATATATATATATATATAGCAAAAGAGAGAAATACTTACACTCCCGCCCTTTAACCGCGATTTAATACGCGCGGACCCGAACGGGAGTGCCCACCAGCCCGAATTGACAGGCCGGCAGATCCCCCACCCTCCCCCCTATCGAGGTTCGGAATGGGGGTACCACACTACTCCACCGTACCGATTAGACGCATTCACCTCGCGATTCCGCGTTACACCCCGGAATATACCTTCCCCCCGAAGGACGTCGGACCACTCCAGAGCAGGGGTTCCCCGTAAAATACGGGGCCAGAAGGCCCTCTCGACCGGTGGTCTGCGTTCGTGTGGCCACTTCTCACTCATTTTGCCTATTAAGCCAAGGCAGCAGGCGTCCCGGACGGTACCACCGAGTGTCACTCGGGGCGTTAACCGTCCAGCCCGGGGGGCTTCTATGCAGCACAAGCCCCCCGTATTGGCAGTAGCCTTAACAGCCCTCGAATGGGCCACGACAGGATGACAATATGAATTCGTTGACACCCCAAATCTATCGTATGCCTTGCCCCCCGGTTAGTTCTTACAACACGGGAGTGTCGGTTTCGGGAGTTTGTACCGTCTGACTAACTTTATATACCGTCTGACTATATATATATATATATATATAATATATATATATATATATATATAATATATATACATATATAATATACTATATATCTATATATATATATATATATATATATATATATATATATCTATATATATAGCATATATATCTATATATATATATATATATATAAATAATTATAGATATATATATATATATACTATATATATATATATATATATATATATATATATACAGGGTGTTTCAGGAATTTTTGAAGCACGATATATGAAATTGTAGAGAAATTGTAGAAATTCGTCGGCCTTGCATATTCTTCAGAATTTTATCACGAACACGACGGTGTGCTTAGTTTCTGTCTAGAACAACTAGTCTGGAACAACACATTTTGTGCTCCTATGTCGGGCAAAAACACCAGTGTCACAAATTGTAGTAATTTCACTCTCACTCCGAAACAAGACTTCTCAGAGACCATGTTCCATTGGAAAAAACATCTGTTTTAACGAGCTCTACAATTCCACATATCGCGCTTCAAATATTCCTGCAACACCCTGTATATACTTATACACGGGCATATACATCCCGTGTGCCACATGCGTACACAAGGACGCAGATGCGTATAGAAGCAGACGTACATAGTAAATAGGTATGCATGTTTCCAGAGACGCATATCTATGCAGACAGATACGTCGTACACGGCACACTTCGCCACCACAACGACAAAACATCCCGCTGTGTTGGCGGACGAAGAAAGAAGACGAAAAACGAACATTGCCCATGAATTGCCTATCCAGCAGACAGGTCGTACAGGCTGCGTACGAACGCCAAAAAGCATCAGCTCGATACGAGCTTCCAGTGTGTAGATCTGTAGGCTGCATGCATACCGATATGTTTTTGCAGGCCCCGACAAGAACGCAAGCTGATGAGAAGCGTTACAAGTAAAGGTGATATCAGCGCCACGTCTTACGTGTACATATATATGAGAGGGAACGAGACGGAGAAAGAGAAAAAGAGAGCTGCAAAATGGCCACTATAGCCAATAAAGGTGTATTTTGTTTGTCATGGCCGACAAAGCTCGACCTTACGGCTAACAGGCAGAAAATGCCATTGTCATTGTGGTTGTTGTGTTACGTGTATTTTATTCAATAGGCAAGCTAAGGCACTTGAATTGTCGTTCATATACAATGACACGATTATGCTAATTAAGTTAATAATTAAGTTCCAATAAATTGCTGTTATCGTTGTGGCTGTTGAAAACAGATGTGCATAAAAGCCACGTCTATAACCAGGTGAGATATATGTAAAGCTCGTCCTTGTAGTGTAACTAAGCAAAATTGTGTGTTTTTTCTGTGCAACCTGTCTACCGATTTTGTGGTGAAATTAATACTGAATTGAATGTTTTTTATACCAAGGCAAAGCTGTGCATCTCCAATGTTTATGGGGAGATCATTACTATGGCGCTAGCTATCTCGCTGAATCGAAAATTCCACAAAATTATTTTGATTAGAGGTCATAATGAGGCAAATAGTAAATGCCGAGAAACGCCTGCACCGTGGTTTCATGTATTTAACGTAGTCAACCTCGGCTAAGGTAGCAGATAGATACCTGTTAATATCTAAGCCAAATATAGATAGAGAAGAAATGAAGAGTTCTTTAGCACAAACGCTAAAGAAACCCTCACTCGTTCTACAGTATCTCGGACATAACAGGCAAGGGTTTATTTAAAGTGTCTACTAGTTTTACTGAAAACTGTTGACTTTTGACTGCCACAATAGCAAAAGACTGTGCGAAGCCTACTGTCGCATCTTTGTAAGAATTTAATATGGCCAGCCTAATCAAAGGCACCGTTCTGATTCGAAAGCAAAATGCAGTAAAATTGTCTTGTGGCATTTATTATGCGCATTTCTCAGTCAAGCGTCCTCTACTGCCGATGCAGTGTAAATCTATAACAAAGTAAAACTAGAAAGTGGAACTTTATAAAGTGGAATACTTTTACGAGTGTACTACTAATATTTCAATAAATATGCAACAGGTGCGGAGCACTGGGACACTCGATTGTAAAATACGATAACCTTGTCTTTAGGTCTTTCTTGTAGACAGAGAATAAATACATCGGAGATGCATGATCCTTTAAGTATGGGAGTGAGAGAGTCCACAATTGAGCACGCACACAATAGAATAGCATATTTACCGAGAAAGCCATCATGATTACACTTTATAATTATTATATGGCCACCAGTGTTATTTTAAGTGGAGCCGTCCGAACGTTGCTAGCGACCTGATGGCATTTCAAAACGCTGCTGACTTCCAGCAGGAGGTGAATTTTCGAATGCTAAGCAGCATATTTGCATGCTACATTGTGACCTAATGCCCTAAGTGGAGGCGACTCGGTTTATCTAACTGATACCGCAAAGCTAGATTTTCTTAACCAGACATTCGTGTTGAGACACTCGGCTTGCCGAATTCTACTTTGTGATTACTACCAATCATTGGTTAATAAAACTACTACTATGTGATTACTTTCACCAGCTTGTACAATCGGTTTTTCAATTGTAGTGTTTTCGGGCTGACCCTCAGCCAAGATTTAACGTCCACGGAACTGTTTTTTTCACATTGCTTCATAGACGGACCCCCATAAATACAAATGTGCAGCGGTGGGGTTTGAACCCGCGCACCTATGTGTCTCCTCCGGTTGCAAGGCGGAGACTTAATCCACTACGCCACCGGGCTCGACTCAATTGTAGTGTACTACTACTACTACTACTAGGTCGTGCTGTATCGAAAAGACGACGACACTGCTCGATTCGCATACCGGATCGATTCGATGCCGCATGCCGTCGTCACCAACAAGTGTTGAGCGCAGCTTGACGTTTGCTGCTTCACAAGCTGATCGGGACGTTCACTGGTTGGGACGTTCACTGATCGAGGGTTTCACCTCGGCTACCCGTGATAACGATTGAGCGCCGATATATAGGCAGTCTTGACTGCGTATAGTCAGCCTCAACAGAAGGCCGGATTTCACAAAAGTTCGCCAGATCAAGTGAACGACCGTGGCAGCCGAGGGACCGAGCTCCTCGCCGTCGTCGTTTTCATGCGCCGACCTTTCTACGCGAGAGCTAGACATAGAGATAAAGCCAGACAAACAGACAGACAGACGCCTTCACGACGTACGAAGTGAAGTGCAAAAATCGACAATGTTGTGAATGACGTTGAATCAATGAGTTGATCGATGACTGGCGACGTCGGTGACGCAGCGATAACCTATGTGACCTCGCAGCGCACCGCAGCCGCCGCCGCCGCCGCCGCGTCCAAATATCCGTAGCACCAACGATTCGGCATTGTTGGTTCAAGGAAATGTGTCGATCTTCCACAACGGAGGCCATGGTCATGGATCGCGCTCCGAGAACGCGATTACGGCTTCGCGTAAACCGCGCGCGCACATAGCTGTGACGATCACGTCGTCGGAACAAACTCGACGGTATTCAGACAGCCGGAGCCAGACAGGTGATGATGACAGATAACTCTTCGGCTTCCACCGACGATGAGGTGTCATACTCGTAGACCGATTATGACCGTGGGACGCAGCAAACAGTTCTCGCAGATTTTCCGATCGTTTTTCCTTGATATTCTATAGCTGTAAGAATCAATGCGACAATTAGAAACCTATTACTGAGGTAAGGTTGTTTATGACTCTGGACTATCCTCTGTTGCATACGGTCGTGGATCGCCGAAAGTCGAAGTAGATCTGCAATGCAGCGAAAGCCGAACATGAGGTTGAGGTATTTTTAGTAACGGACGTCATTCATTGTAAATCATCGCACCCATTCTATAGCTGCGATAGAGATACTGGATCGACGTCGATCGCCAATTTCATGGGCAAAATTTAAATAGTTCGAGGGAGCGCTTAATACCATCATAACATTCGTATTATTTTTTTTCCAATAACAAGCCTCATCAACACACTCCAGCTATTTGAACTACTAACTGCAGCAACATCAACAAACAAGTGACAGCTTTTTATATTGTACTTGACTGTCCATTCTTTTTTTATATTTTACTTGACTGTCCAGCTCTACAAGCTTTAAATGTCTCTTTTTGGCAATATTGACATTACTTTTAGTCAAAAAGCATGCTGGTGCTGTTGTTGTGGCTATTGTCGTCGTTGATGATGTTGTTGTTTTTGTTCTTGTTGTCGTTGTTGTAGTAATCGTTTTTGTTTTTGTTGTTGTCGTTGTTGTTGTTGTTGTTTTTGTTGTAGTCGTCGTTGTTGTTGTTTTTGTTGTTGTAGTCGTTGTTGTTGTTGCTGTGTTTTTTTGTGGTGGCTGTTGTGTTTGTTGTGATAGCTGTTGCTGCTGTGGTGGTTGCTGTCGTTGTTGTTGTTGTCGGGGTCGTCATTGTTGTTGCTTCTGTTGTTGTTGATATCGACCCGTCGTCGGTCGAAGAATGCATTCTTGTGGTCAGTACTTGGTGAGTCGATGGGTCTACTACTTGACTGCTTGGCGAGTGTGCTGTGCTCTCCTCGTAGAGTTGTTCAACTGCTTCGCTTGTTGTTGTAGAAGTAGTAGATGTAGATGTAGTAGTAGAACTAGTAGTAGTAGTAGAGCAGCAGCAGCAGCAGCAGTTGTAGTAACTGACAGGAGGGCCCGACAAGCAGCTCAGAGCAGTCAGAGGAGCAGTCTCTCGTGGAGAACAACGGCCTCGAGCGAGCGGCTTCTTCATTTGGTTTACTCCTCTCCCACCTTCTCGCTGATCAAGCGTGCAAGCCTGCGATTGAACGAGCTGCCTATCGACCGCTGATGATGTTGCTGTTACGCAGCCTCATCACATTTAGCCCCCCCTCCACCCCACACCACCCCCCAGCCCAGCTCCTCCCCTCCGCTCCCGCCCTTCCCCGCGGCGCACCTCCCCGTCCAATTCAACAGCAGCAGCACCACCAGCACAACCAGCATGAGCAGCAGGATCTCGTGAGCTGGTGCGTCGTACGCGTCTCTCAGTCTGCCAGTCCCACATTGCGCACGTTGAGTGCTCGCTGCTGCTGCTGCTGCTGCCCCGGGTAACAAACTAGAGGCGCATACCCAAGAAAGAAGCTCGAAAAACAACCCCCTCCTCCTCCTCCTCAAAGGCGAGACCACGTCCTAGACGGGGGTGGACGCCCACGATCGTAGCCGCAAACGCATGCTATGTGAATGCACATCTATACGAATACAGATCGTATATATATATATATATAAAGTATTTCTGTAACAGCCAGCGTAGTCGCCTGATGCCGTAAGACGGAAAACGTCTACTTGCCGCTTGTTACGATACGGTAACACCTCGGTGCCGTCCTCTCCGTACGTTGGTAGAACGTCTCCTGCGACGTCGACTACACATTTCACTTGGGAGGAATTTAATTGATGTCCCTCTGACGTCGACGACGATTGATCAATGAGTATCGTGATGATGATGATGATGGTCAAGAGCGTAAATGTTCAACGCTGGTATTACAACTTCTACAAATTAGAACTTCTGCTGCGGTCACGACTACGTGCTAGAAGTTCTGGTGCTGTCCATTGCAACAACAACAACAAAAACAACAACGACGACAGCAACAACAACAACAAAAAACAACAACAACAGCAACAACAACGGAAGTATCGAGGACTGCAGCGTAAACGAACGAGCGGGATCTCAATGACCGCCCGAATAGGTAGGCCCGGGGCGCCGCACCTTTGAGAGTGGAGGCCGCCAATCACAATAACAAGGCATTCTTTCTGCCACTGCTCACCAGGAAGAGCCAGCTTCGGCTGCTGTTGCTGGTAGCGGTGATGGCGGCGTCGCTTGACGACGCACACGATTGAAAATTCTCCCGCAATGTCAGACCCAGGCCACATGCTTGTTGATGCCGAGACGGGCGTTTCACACTAAACCACACGGCGGCGATCGGTAGCAGCGACTATACCAGCAACAACAACATCAACATCAACAACATCAACAACATCAACAACAACAACAACTACAACTACAACAAGAGTGAATTCCTCCTCTACTTCAACAGAACGTTCCTCTCGATCTGGTCGAGCTCCCGTCGCCACTAACTGCACGTTTGCACCCGAGCGCCCGGATTCCCCAGCCAACCTTTCCCTTCCCGTCGTCGTTCATACTCTATGTATCTCTTATCTTAGCGCCAGGCCGTTTGGTTTGTGAGACATGCTGGTGGTCGTCTACCGATGTGTAGATCGTAGTGTAGATGTAGCATATGTGTGTGTGTGCGTGTGTGTGATTTCCCTTGCGCGCAATTTCTCTCTGTCTCTCTGTGGCCGCTCTCTACCGCTCTATGACTATCTGGCTCGTGTCTTTTGTTGCTCCGGTAGTGCGGTAGCCGCGCTACCAAGACACTTGAGGCAAAGTTGAAGAAACCAACCTAGCGTCGCTGTCCTTGTTGTAGTTCCTATGACTGTTGTTGTTGTTGCAGATGCCCTGCTTCTTCTTCTTTTCTTCTTCAAGAAGCAACCCATATTCGTCAGGTCCGTCGGGTCGGGTCTCTTCTTGTCTTGTCCCATCTCATCTCATTTGTATCTCAGCGTAGCTCCCTCGTAGAGCTGAAGACCGAAAACGAAGTCGCTCTAGTCGGGCCAGCAAGTAAGCGAGCGAATCGCTAGTAGAAGCACAAAGAGCGAGCGGCAGCAGCAGAGGCACGGCAGAAGGAAACGCCTGTCCCATCTCAACTCGCCTGCCTACACTTGCATCGGTAGCATAGATAAACGCCGCATTGGCTGCGTATTGCTGCTGCAACTTCACTTTCTAGTGCTAATGCTGGTTGAGGCGTTCGTCGCTTGAACCGTCCCGAAGTATTAGAAAATCAACCGGGTCAAGACCTCACAGACAACTTGCAAGACCCCATAGGCAACGTGCAAGACCCACAGACAGCTTGCAAGACCCTCAGACAGCGTGCAGGACTCCTCAGGACGACGTGCAGAACCCCCACAGAAGACATGCAGAACCCCCACAGACGACATGCAGAACCCCCACAGACAACGTGCAGAAGCCCACAGACAACGTGCAAGACTCTACAGACACCACCACTACTACCGCTACAAACACGCATGCCGTTGTCGTATCATCATCTGTTGTTGTTGTTGTTAGACCTAAAGCAAGCTGTTCCGCTGATAGATAAATGCAAGCAGAGTTGATTAAGCAGCGGCCCGGCTGATCCCCATCTAGCATTACAACCCATTGTTCATTTCGTCATTTTGTCATCTAGGTCTCCCATTCCCACTCCTTTTAACTCTTCCTATCTCTCTCTTTACATATATATATATATATATATATATATATATATATATATATATATATATATATATATACATTTTTTTTTCTTCTTTAGAAATTTGCCTTGCGCAGATGTACGCGACAACACTTCACCGATCGGCATATTTGTACGGTTCTTCCGGCTGTCATTCCGATTGGTAGGTGCGATCTCCTCGAACAACGAAACGATACAAAACCAATGACAGGGACGACAGCGCTGTGTGCCTCATATATATATATCTGTGTGTGTTAAAAAGCACAGAGACAGAAGAAGCACACATACCACTTTTTATGACGCGCCTCCATTCTACTCAAAACTGACAGCAGAGCAAGGTCTATATAGCGGAAAGGATAACATAACAGAACAACTGTATGTTTGAAACAACTGAATAGTTTGTACTGTCGTATACCTCCTTCACGCAGCCGCACCATCAACAAACGATCATTGAAAGCGGTTTACATATCTATGTGGGAGACGACCGGACAACGCGATCCGAGTCAGCTGATTGGCTGCTTGGTCTTGCTTCTGTCTATCATACAGACAGAAGGCTCATCTTTTTGCTTGCCTATTTTAATTAGACTGCAAGTCTTCATTTCTTAAAGTCGGTTTGAAAATGATGTATCGCGCTGCGATTGAACCCGCGACTCTTAGCGCCAGAGTCGCCGGTCATCTCCTCCGCTCCGTTCCGCCGACGCCTTTCGTGCCTACATTGCAATCGCTTTACCTTGATGAGTCCATTTGATGCGACGAAGCCAATCGGCCAAGCTCTTCAACAAAGGCAAGAATCGTCTCTGCCTCTCGTTTTGTATATATATATATATATATATATATGTTGTTTGTTGGGTTCTGCCGACCAGCTTTATGATATATATATATATATATATAGCTGGCCGGCAAAACCCAACAAGAAATGCCCTCCTAAGGGGTAGGAGGAGCTGCCCAGCGGACAAATCCCCGCTCCGCTAATTGAATACAAACACACTCGAGAGAAAGAGCTCAAGGACGACGGAGTGAATCATCATCTTCTTGTTTTTCTTCCTCTTCTTCGTCTTCGTCGTCACCACCACGACCATCACCACCATCATCAAGAACTACAACAAGAGCAAGAACAACAACAGCCACAACTCGAACACAACAACAACAACAGTAACAACAACCACTTTGCTTGACTGAATCAGACCTGACTGCGGAAGTCACACTCTTCTCTCGTATAGCGACTGCGTTTGTGCGCCCCACCACCCCCGAGTACCTCAAGACGAAAAACAACTCGTCTGAGGCATACGGATAGATACTGGAGGGCTATCCGAGGGCGGACGAAAGTCTTGTTCTCCGTCGACTTCTTGCGGGTAGCGCGTTGAATCGCCTTCCGGGGACCGAAACGACGCTCAGGAAAGAAGGCCGCGTCGTGCAAACGGGGGCGCCTTCAACCGCACCAACTAACCCGGTGAGCTTCTCGGTGCGCCGGACACGCATTCATCGGAATGAACGACTGAAGCTGACGGCTAATCAGCGCTGCTGCTAATGTTGACCAGCAACCAGTAACAAACACAATAACAATGACAACAACAACGATAACAACATTAACAACAGCAGCAGCAACAACAACAACAACAAAAGTACTATCATTATCGGCATCAGCAGCAACCACAACAACAACAACAAAGACGAAACATGTACGTCAGTTGGTGCAAATTCTATGTACTCCATTTTGGCGGCGACTACATGGAATATATCTAATTCAGAAGTGCAGATTTATATATATATATATATATATTTTTTTTCTTTTTGCGTATGTTGCATTTATATGACAGCCAGTATGTCTAAGCTTGCCTTTGCTCCGAAGAACAGAATTCTGCATCCTCAGCGGCTGCCACCTGTGATGACCGGCTTCTCGACAACAGCCGCCTAGCTTCTTTCTCAAGGTTTCGGCATTGCAGCACCGGATAATAATAATATTTTTTTTTGAACAAGGGTTTATTTTATCAATATGTACATGTATCACAATTATCAATATTTTACTTATATAATATCTACAATATTGCTTATATTATTATTGCTTGAATGTCGGTGACCACTCAACAACAATAATAATAATAATAATCAGCAAGGGAACCGAAGCATTTCTCAAAGATTTTAGTAAGCGAATGGTCACGAACGACCGAAGAGAGGGTCAATTATTGAGGCAAGCGTTGTGCTTGGCCGTTTGCAGAGAAAACGCGGCATCTATTTTAGGCGCCATGGAGTGAACTAATTATTTAAACAACTTTGCAATAATACGTTTAGACCTCTCAACTGTAACATCGTTTAACATGTAATAAATAATAATAATAATAAGGCACCACGATGGCAAACAAGACGACGCGGAGGGTATTGCACAATAAAAATGCCTAGAAAATTGCCCAAAGCGCCGTTCGAGCTGTAAACCAGTTAAGTTGCTTCAGCTCTCTCGTAGTTTATTTTTTTTTCTGGGAGGTTTCGGGAATGCATGATGCACATGCGCCACTAGCAGCTTGCGTGACTAGTGTGAGACTCGCAAACCCACTAAACCCAGATTCCTCCCCACCCCCCCAGGCTCGGTATTACTTTGGCATTACATCAAAGCCGTGGGAGAGGCGTCTCTGCCGTTCTCCTTCAATCAGCTCTATCCCTGACTATCATCCCGCATGTCTACCTGCGGTTGGATAGGGGATGCCATTTTGTAATCCGTCCTGTGAGGGTGCGTCGAGACCATGAGGGCCTGGCTCTCTCGTAGCTTGCTCGCCTTGAACTTGACTCGGTAAAGCAAGCATTTACTACTGCGTTTGGCGAACAATCGACGTGGTGACGATCTTAATGGCCAATCTGGACGGCCAGTTGATCGGAAAGATCACCTGTTCGCAGGGTGGGTCAGTCACGTGCAAGTGCGCAATGCGTTACCTGAGCAGGGTCGTAGAAATAAAGTCTTATTTCACCTGCTCTTGTTTGCTAGTGATTTGCTGAGCGATTTGTTGTTATGGAGACGCGATGCTAAACAACGGGCCTGCCAGCCGCCTGCTTACGACGAATCCGCGTCTTCCACGCCATTCCACACACGGCAATACCGACACAAATGTTACTCTGCTACGTTACGTACAGAGTAAGCCGGAATTTATGTATGGTGTTTCTATATCGATATAATGCCTAGCTAGTGTATGTTTAAAACTTCATGCCGTTTTACACGCATAAAAATAACAAAACTGTCGACTGACAATGTTTGGCACGATTATATACTTGAGTAATATTGAAACTAATTTTTTGGTAGCTGGTATTTCGACAAAGCCAGAGCGTTCTTTACTCAGAACGCCCTTAATTTGTTCGTAAAACAATTGGATCGTGCCGTCGTTTGATGGTACGCAGATGAGAATAAAAAGATGTTATCAGCCCTCTTACTCTCTTTATTTAGAATCCAACTGGTTGTTTGCATCAAATTGCTCTATAATCCCTACAAAAATGTATCTTATCTCACCTCATTATAAACTTCCCACTTTAACGACTTTGGTACTCGGTCATCATCTACCTTACAAAGCTTCATCCATAATAACAACATTATTTTTTTAGTGCAAGTAAAAACTAAGCCCGTAGCACCAAAGGTTAAAAAAAGTGTCACTGCATAGCCGTTTTAGAAGTGAAATAGGGTATACCTAATAGGTGGATAATCAACACGACTTTTATTGACGTTTATATGTGTGTATATAATCTGGCTATATATTATTATCCAATATATATATATATATATATATATATATATATATATATATATTATGTATATTGTATAATAATCTGGCTATATATATATATATATATATATATATATATATATATATATATATATACACACATATATGTCCATACTGGCCTTAGTAGACGTCTACATGGGTTCCTCGGAAATCACTGCAGAATCGTCGCATCATTTATCTGTCTATGCAGCGCGTCTTGACTCAGCGTCGTATAGACAGGGCATCATGTTCTAGGGGTGAGCAACGTTGATTCTCTAAATTCCGTTCTGCCCTTTCTTTCGCTCTTCCTCTTTTTCTCTTTTGTTCGGCTGTCTTGGTAGTTTTGAGCGGCCGTAGCGCCAGCATCAGCAGCAGCAGCAGTGGTGATGGTTTATAGCGCAGCTCGTGGGAATAGCCCGGCTGCGCAGGAATAACAGGGCTCGTGCTCTTCTTACCGAATTTGGCGAAGCTGATCTGACTAACACCGCGGTAGGTATCTGCCCATCTTTATTACCATCAGCACCATCATGACCACCATCACGAATAGCAAGTAGTAGTGCGAACCTAGAGCTTAGAATAGTGTTTACTGTATTGATATACTAATACTACAATAAGACAAACAGCAATAATAGCGACAACAGCAATAATAGCGACAACAACGACAACGACGACGACAACGACAACGACAACAACAACGGCAGTTAAACCAACAACACCAATAATTACAAAACACCACCAACAAGAACAATAACGGCAACAACAACAACAACGGCAGTTTAACCAACAACACCAACAATTACAAAACACCACCAACAACAACAATAACAGCAACAACAACCACAACAACACGTACAGTTCTAGCAACAATAGTAGTAGAGACAACGCGCGTGACGAACATGACGCGTGAATCGACGTATATGGATGGCGTCTGGTTGATCTCGAACCGCGCGTGTCGTGCTGACATTTGTCCTGCGCCCGGCGTACGCATAAGCCGCTGCTCTTGCTGTTGCGGCTATAGCAGCCGCCAGCCAAGACAAGTAAGTGGTGGTTGTTGGTGGTGGCGGTGGTAGTGGTAGCGGTTTTCTCGGTTTTTGTCGCCGCTGTCAGTCTCGTAGTGGTGACAGCTGCGGGCCACCGCTGCTACCTTCGTCGACAACAACGTCATTACTACGTAGCAGTTGTTGTTGCTGTTGTTGTTTCTGTTGTTGTTGTTGCTGCTGCTGCTGCTGCTGCTGCTGTTGTTGTTGTTGTTGTTGTTGTTGTTGTTGTTGTTGTTGTTGTTGTTGTTGTTGTTGTTGTTGTTGTTGTTGTTGTTGTTGTTGTTGTTGTTGCTGCTGCTGTGACGGTGGTGCGCGTAGCCACAGTATCAGAAGTAGCGCAGGTAATAGTAGAAAGAATAGTAGAAATAGTCGATCACATGCATCGTCAAATAGCGCGACAACCGCGAGTGAAATAGAGAGATTGACTGAGGACTGGAAAAGACAAAGCAAACGTAAGCGCGATAGACAGATCACGAGAGAGAGAGAGAGAGAGGGAGAGGGAGAGAGGGAGGTGAGAAAAAGGCTAAACAGTGAAAGAGCGTCGATTCTAAAAACTGTTTGTGTGTCTGTGTGCTGGTGTTTAGAGCTGGTTGTGTTCTATCTCGCCAATTCCACGATGGGTAAACGCGTGGTGTACACTAGTGTATATATTGTCATGGCTTGTTGCCTTCGACGACGATAGCGAAACTCCCAACTAAAGGAAAACCACGGCCACGATCGCAACAGGAACGGGAAGAAAACGAAGCAGAAAATTATGCGATCAACAGAAGGCAGAGGACGAGTCAACAGTAAAACAGGGGAGCAGAGGGGGTGTTTCTGGTTTGCGTGAGAAACGTATACTTCTTCTACGACGGTTACTGCTGTAACAACTACAACGACGAAGACGACAACAACAACTACAACAACGACGACATACGACATTGAAAACAACCGGCTGTTTGGGTGTGCGCTGCTCGGTTTGACGTTACACGGAAATGCCGCCGGCACGCAGACTCACTAACGCACACGCAGACGACAGGTCGGCCACAAGACACGCGTCAACAACAACAATACCAACCACCAGACGGGACTACCGGTCGTGACACGTCCGGCACGCCATGTACGTTCGGCATTCTTACAGCGGCGGGATCGCGAAACCAACTGTGAGACATCGCCGCCCTATATATATATATATATATATATAAAGACAGCGTCATGCCCAGAAGCGACTTCGCTAGGGATTCTCGCTCTAATGGAGGGGTCCCAATAGCGTATTAGTTTATCATGAGTACATCGGAAAGGAGATTTTCCTCGATATGTATATTTGAATACGGAACAGTCATGTGTATACTAACACAAGTTTTACAATGTACCTAACAAAGGTGATGATAATAAACATCATAATTGGTTAACGCGCATATGTGTGTATTTATATTTATATATATATATATATATATAGCGGCAGGATTGCGAAGTCAATTGCCAGACATCGCCTTCACACACACACATATATATATATATATATATATATATAGCGGCAGGATTGCGAAGTCAATTGCCAGACATCGCCTTCACACACACATATATATATATATATATATATATATATATATATACGTACATACATATATACGTGTGCATGCATCAACATAACATCAATATATCTACCATCTAGATGAGGTGGCCATCTCGGCTGCAGATGGGGTAATTACTTAACTCGCCATCCGCTTACAGTTGTATGACAGCAACACCTTTCGGCCTTTACCTTGGCTGGTTCTTCATGCTCGTTCTTTGTATATGTGTCGTTTCTCCGTGTCTCGTTTTCCTCTCTACTCCCCTTCTCTCCCCCTCTCTCTAACTCTGTATAAATATTTATCCTTCGATTTATCTTCCTCTTTCGCTTAAAGTCTGCTTCGTTTGCGGTGTATTCGCCAACGGCGGCGAGAGGTTTTAACTATTCCCTGGAACAACGGGGAGTCAACAAACATCGAACGCGTTATGCCGCGAGCGGACGAAGCTAGCTGGAATGAAAGCTGATGGTCACAACTGACGAGCCGGTTGGCCGTACAGCGCCTACAGCGTACGAGATCCACTTGGCCGTAGAGATCCCTCACGAGTGAGCAGTGCTGGATGCATTCCCGTTCGTTATTGGCGTATAGCAACAACGCTTTCAGTGCCTGAAATCATCATCCCATTTATTAGATATTTTTACACTACATTTGCCATGTTCGCCGAAATCGTTGAAGCTACAAAGCCTATAGCTGTCTGTCGATATAGAGTGTCCTAGCAGGAGAGGACATTTTAAATTTAGCATCCTTTCTGCAACTTGGCTTTGACAGTCAAACCCTTAAACCGTTCAGTTCAAGACAGTACGCCATTATTCAAAATGGATTGCTGTTCGACACAACAACGTACGCTCATCGTTAAACATTTATTATTTTAAAAACTGGTAAAAGCGTTACTGCCAAAATTCGTAAAATTCCAGCCCAATTTTTAGTAGACAAAAATGTTTTAATTACATCAACTGTGAAGACAATGACCTGAAAATTCGATACAATCCGAGGTTGGGTAAATTTCTGATTTCAAACCATCAACACTTGTTGTTCAACGGAAAATATCACGGCTGTTTGCCACAATGGGGCTGCGAGTTCGGCAACATTCACTCGGCATTGTGCTCAAGAATGCAACACTTCAAGAAGCACTGTACAGCTCTATGATGCTCATAAAAGTTTGCGTCTTCATGGCTGCAAAGTTTAGCCGACTCAATAGCTCTAGCATACAGATTATACAAAGCGAAGAGAGTTATTATTCAATTAGATAATTGAACAACAATAACAAGTGCACGTTGAACTTTTCGACAAGATCTTCAACAGATTTTTCAGCGATGAGGCCCACTTTTTAATGCTACTAGCTTCGTAAACAAGCAAAATTGTCGCATTGGGAATGACGAAAGCCCACATAAGTGCAATTAGAGGAAAATGCATCCCAAACGGTTCACTGCTTGGTGTGGCGGATTTTAGGCTGAAAGTATCATTGAATCAATCTTCATTGAAAATTGATTCGATTTTGCGTATATCGTTGTAACTTCGCATTCGTCATAAGACGTTCTGACATCGTATTATATAGATTGCATATAAACCTGAACTGCCTTCTCTGTGACGATGTTGTCATCAGTGATAGGGAAATTCTACCAAGAGTTGAGAGTTGCATATCATCGCCTTCTCCTACCTGTTGTAAATGAAACGGCCTCCTCCTATGCCCTTAAGCATAAGCTAAGCGTGTTTCTTAGATCTGTATAGCCAGTTTATGTGCAAAGCTAAGATAAACTTTCTGTACATCTCGTATAATCTATTTTCTCAAAGCCGTATGTTCTCAAAACAACTGGAACGTCTGGCGTTTCAATAGCCCGACGTTGTATTGAAAACACATATTGCCGCAGACTATGCGATTCACTCATTTTTATCTTCCTTGGGCTCCAAATGCTGTTATCAGAGCCGGTTCCTATACATCCGCCGCTGTTCTGCCCCAAACTCGTGTTCCCTTAGAGGCCCATTCTGCCAATGCATTGCTTGCTGCATACGTTACAGTTATACGTGTAACGTAATAGTGTGTAATAGCTAATAACTATGT
This sequence comes from Dermanyssus gallinae, assembly GCA_003439945.1. NCBI lineage: Eukaryota > Metazoa > Arthropoda > Arachnida > Mesostigmata > Dermanyssidae > Dermanyssus > Dermanyssus gallinae. The sequence goes on along the minus strand of QVRM01005575.1, from coordinate 58,388 downwards.
AATAGGGGCACCGCACCGTATTCACTGTCTGATATCCCAGTAGTTGTGCCTTAAACGGATGGTATAGAGTATCTTAAAGACATGTGTATCCAGCCGGATGATTTCACTTGCCACGCATGCAAACAAATGCATTATTGCACGAGGTACTCTCTCTGGTCATATAATATCCCGTTTAAGATCCGGTAACGCAGAAGAACCACTGATTGAGACTCATGTACTTATTTAAAATTTATCGAAAGTGGGTGTTAATAAACCATAATAATATCCCGTTTAGGCGACAAAAAATAAAATAATAAGTAGGGTAAAAGATAAGATTAGCCGCTGTATCTCTAAGATCCTCCAGCCGCAATTACGCCAAGTTGCGCTTGAACATTTTCTTAAAAGAATTCAAGCTAACAAAGCCGAGAAGAGCATTTCCAGATGCATTGTTCAATACACAAATCCCACATATCTAATAATAAATCAGAATTTCTAGAAATCTAGAATAAATCAATATTTTGGTATTAAATAAAATACTGTAGTTTATTTTATATCTAAATTTATTGCGATTGTTGGGACATCCTGTATATATATATATATATATATATATATATATTTTTTTTTTTTTTTTAATATATCTATTTATATGTATATATATATATATATATATATATAACATAGATTATTTATTAAGAATACCGATGGAGCGACAATTGTCTCCTGAGAACGTGTGCACTAGGAATATATATATATATATATATATATATATATATATATGTATATATATATATATATATATATATATATATACACATAAATATATATATATATATATATATATATATATATATATATATATATATATATTCATGCATACATCTATAAAGCTACAAAAAAGTTTTTTCGGTTTTGTCCGTAGAGAATCATTAAAAAACAAAAAACTTTTTGTAGACCCAATAGTAAACAAAAATGACAGTTGTCCTATGCGACATATATATATAGCCAGCCATTCAAATCAGTCATTCAGATATGACCTCACACTCACAAGTGGCCTACATCGCGGCTAATGCATTTCTCGTTGCCTGCCGATACGAACTGCTTCGATGTTCTGTGTACTCCATCTAACGAACTTAGCGTTGTTTTTGAGCTCCTTCTAGCCCAGTTCGTGCGGCCGGATCGGAGACCAGTTGCTGGAAATCGGTTGTCCGCCGGATTAGTCCGAATCGCGGCGTATCGCCGCACGTCATAACCTATATGCGTACCTACCTGCGTGACGTTCTGGAAAATTACATCAGACCTCGTCGTGTTCGATTCATTCCGCGTCGCATAGCTGCCGGCCAGTGACTAGTTGCGATCAACACGCATTGAAAAAAATGATAATGGGCGGTAATAATCATGCATAAGAGTATAGATGAAAAAATCGTTATATATATACATATAGTCCCATGCGGGCGCAGCAACACGAATGCACGTCGTAATATGACGAAGGCTAGCGCGACAGAACACTCTACTTAGAAGCGAGTCGCCCTTTCACTTCGTTACGCACCAGGTGTGTTTGTACACGTTGGCATATGCACCGAGTGTTCCAGAAACCGCTCAACAAATTTTGAGGTCTAATACAACTCGGCAAACAAATATTGTTTCCTAATGGAACGAGGGGCGGAGACGTCTTCTAAAATGAGTAATTGAGCGAAAAGACCAAAACTATAACAATTGCGTAGGTTTTGCATATTGAGAATTATATTCAATACAACGTTTGTTCTGCTTTAAGCTAACATAGAATGCAATTCAACAGATGCAATTTTTTTTTTAACACGCAGGTGTAATTGGTTGGCCGACTGAATGAGTCGGGCTCTTGCAATTGCAGGTTTAGTAAAAATTAGTCAGGATAAATATATTGATATAACCAATCAAAGATAAACCATTTTTGGTAATTTCGCTTCAACTTCAAAGAAGACATTTTCGCGCCTCGTCCCATTGAAAAAATGATTTTTTGCTGAATTTTACTGAGCCTTAATATTTGTTGATCAAATCTGAAGCACCATATATATATATATATATATATATACACGTGTCTATTAATCGACTCTTGATTGATGGGTTCGTTGACATTTCTGGCCGCCAGCGAAGAGCTATCCGCTGTTGATATATATATATATATATATATATATAGAGGGGGGCAGTGGCCGCCCGGTAAGCATCAGCAGGTGAGGCAACGGCATTGTTGATGTCAACGTAGGGCAAGAGAGAGTATCAGTTGACAACAACAACTAGCAAGCAGTATCCTTGACGGTTTACCGTGGTGCCGTGAGAACACTGCGGGCCTAATCACTTTTCGCATAGGGCTGACGCTATAAGGCTCCGAATTCTTTGCTTGTGAGGCATCCGAAGATAGAGTTGACACTGACATACTGCATCCACTAGCGGTGCCAAAGGCTCTTGTAGATTCTCAAGGCTTACAGGAACGCAGAAAGTTACAAAGCGAGCCTCTATCGGCGGTAGAGCGGCAAAGTTGATTAGGTACTTGACAAGCAAAATGGAGGCAGTGGCGGGGGCCAGCGCAAAGAAGAATATTTGAAACAAACGGTTGCTAAAACGGCATAAATACAATAATACCATTATAAATAAATAATTATAATATTATTACACATGAATATATTATATTGCATTATTTTATACAATAATACTAACAGTAACAGGACATGGATCTGCCAGGTCCCCCATAGGTGGACAATTAATTCCCCAAGCCCTAGTTTTCTGGAAAACATGAGACTATACGCCACGGCGATGCATCCAAAGGCGACACTGTGTCTTTGGGAACATGGAAGTCGCCACGAGTCCACTATATACTCCGCAATGCATCTGACGATCTATACCCCTTAGCATATAATCTACTCGATACAATTAAGGCATAAAATACTTCTACTAAAAAAATCATGAGCAAAGTGCTGAATATAATTCTGAAGGGCAAAACATGAAAGAAGACTCAACCGCTTTCCGCATGGCTGCCGCTATAAGAGCAGGGGTTCCAATGTGCGAACCCTTTTCTTGTGAGACATGCCGAGCTAAAGTTAACACCGACGGCCTACATTCACCTAGCTTACGGAAAAGCGCTGGTAGATTTTTATGGCATACAGAGTTAAACGAATTCATAAAACGAGTCCTAAGGAAAACAAGCATACCTGTAACACTGAATTCCCGAGGCCTCGGGCTGAATAATGATAAGAGACCTGACAGTTCGACCATTTGCTTGTGACGACATGGCAAGTGGCAACTGTTGGCATAAGATGCTACGGTGGCCTGCAGTGTAGAGCTCTGTCGATTGTAGGTCATAACTCTGTAAACACAGGGTGGGTAGCGAAGCATGCTGATGAGAAAGAGAGACAGAAAAAGCGTAAGTACACATATCTCGAGGACAGCGATCAGTTTGTGACAATAGCTATGGAGAGACACTAGAACCTCTCGGCGGCGGAACAGCAAAGTTTTTCCGGGGTCTGGCGAGTAGAATGGAGGCAGTGACAAGCGAACAACGCAAAGGAGGTTATTCAAGACAACTGTTGTCTCGCAGTGTGTTGACGCAATGAGATGAGTCAATAATACGTTTAACCCTCACAAGTGTATTTTTGGGACCACATGACTAATAATAATAAAAAATAAAATAAAATAAAAAAAAATAATAATAATATATTCGCTATGTATATATTTTTATTTAGCCTCAAATATGGGACATAACATTTGTATGGTGCGAACGTGTGCACCGTTATGTACCGGGGGGTCCAGAGTCCGGGAAACTCTTCCCCGGATCAAGGTTGCATTGCCCCGAAGCGACATCCAGCGACAGGCGTTGTCTGAGGAAATCGCCCAGTCTCCTATCTCCGCTGGCTAGGATCAGCCACTTCCCGACGTTCCGCAGAAAAGTGGACGGGCCCGGCCCGCCAAGGCTCTCAAAGTCAAGCAGCAGTCAAGCAGTGAATAAGCAGCTAATATTAATAATTAAAATGAGGACGAAAATAATGCAAATGGTCATAGGTCACTACGACTAACATTGTAGCATTGTACACTAATTAAAAACTAAAGGTCTTAGCTACTGACGATGGCAATGATGAGAATTTGTATGACGTATGTTATGCATACGATGATTACCAAGGGTGGTTTTCTCGATTCCGTATCGCCTGTTGTAGCCCCCCCCCCCCCCTGCATCGGCACCTGTCCGCGCTATTTAACCGGATTTAGTGGCATTGCTAGGCCGTGTTGTCCTGCGATCTGTTGGTCCTGGTTAGCGGGTGCTTTGAATAGCTCGAAGTCGGCAGACGACCGACCGGTTATTTATCTGGCTACAACCGTATGCGGTCCTACTACGGCTACTGGCCGGCAAGCATGCTGCTTGATTTTTGGTCTATTTTGTCCTGCTTACGAGGCTGACCGGACATACGACGGCTCTATTTTCGGCACGCTACTACCTGAACTGCTCCCTGATCCCCCGTTATCAGGCAGCCTATGGGCAGATATACGGATAACGAGGCAGACGGGGGAGGGTCACGGAAAGAGAAAGGCGGTGAGAGAGATAGGGGGAGGGAGAGAGTAGGGGCAGCCAGCCACGGACTGAATCGTACGTGAGTTGCGCTAAGCTCGCCGTCAAATATGTGTAAATATATAGGCATGAGTATGGCGATTTTTACCGGGTCCGACTATTAAAGCGATTCCTGGTAACAGAGCGGAAAGGTTATATATATATATGTGTGCATATTCATGTATGGCCAGTGTCTATCATGATCCAAACATGCATACATGATAGGCGTATAGTTCGATTACTATCCATTGCAGCCAGTCGTGCCCTTCCTCTTACTATATATATATATATATATATATATATGTATATATATAGTGTTTGCTTCAATATATCTGTACAAAAGACACGCAACACGCATAGTGGATTGTAGTGGAACTATGTGCCGAAATGCATGCACATATATATATATATATATATATATATATACGACAGTCGTGAGTGGGTCTGATCTGACTGTAAATGACTGTAAGTAAATATAATATGGTTATATTTCATTTTGAAGTTACAGTGGAATATGAATATCTAACTACTCTTGGGCTTGTGAGGGGTGCTACCAATCGAGCTTATCCTCGAGGCAGCCCCTCATTGTGCCCATAATTGCTGCCGCATTGCCGCGCTGAACCGCCAGAGATAGCCGCTGGAGTAGAAAGTCGACAGCTCTTTTATCCCGCGTAGTGAGTTCAATTCGTTTGCCAATAATTTGCCTGTAAGTAAATATATCTTTATTTAAGTTAAGACAAAACATCTTGCCGTTCAAATTCGGAGTGGTTTGCTTTACGAGTTTCAATCAGATTCCAACGCTGCTGAAGCCTGCCGGAACATCGCAATCATCCTCGAGGACAACTCAACGAACAGACCTGCCGAAAATTGTTTGCCAAGTTCTGTGGTGGATTTCATCAAAGAAGATATGCATTTGGGAACTTATTGAGCACCCACCACCTCCAGACAATCACTTATTCCGGTTTCTTTTTATTTTTGACGAGGAAATTCAGGTTGCTTATAAACGCCCATTCTGCCGAAAATGGAAGAATAACGAATCTGAACCAAGTTCTGAGTTAAAACCAAATATGTTCTAACGTGGTGGAAATGTTATGTTGATCAAACAGTGTCCCGAAACACTGTATACATGGTACCTTCGATTTCGCGACGAACCTAAAGAGACCGAAAATAACACCCGTTCGGGACGGCCTTCGACATTTATTACAGAAAAAACGTTGAAAAAGTTTGTGATATCGTATTCAACAATTACATATGTTAATTACTAATTCCTCCATCGAATTTCTATAAGGGAGATTGCCGAGGAATTGGAAATATCTCTTGAATCAGTTGTAACAGTCTTGACCAATATTTTATGCATCACGAGACAGGCAGCGAAGTTTGTTCCAAAAATGTTGAATTTCCAGCAAATGAATGCCCGTCGGGAAATGTTCAAATTAAACCTTCAGGCGATAGCAAAAGACCCTGGATTGCTTCAGAGAGTGATAACAGGAGACGGGTCATTGCTAGATGGTTACGGCATCGAGACTAAATCATCTTTCACAAATTTTTCAATTTAGTTTTACGGTCAATAAAAATACCACCGCAATTTTTTTGCTCATTGCGAAATCACACAAGATTTCGCTGGAGCGTTCGAAACAAGAGTTCTGAACTCTGGGTAAACAACTCGTGAATTTTTCATCACGGCAACGCAGCGGGTTATTTAATGAATAAATCGATTTATATCTTAGCTCTACGCTTTCCTGTGTGTTTTCTGTTTCCACGGATTAAACAGTCTAAGGGAACAACGTATAAATTACAACATAATCGAAGAATCAACTCAATTCGAATCCGAAAAAACGCATATCAAAATGTTTCAAAGAGTGGGAAAGAGGATTGGGGAGGGGTACGAGCATTGTAGCGGGCGAAAGCTATTTTGAAGAGAACATAACCATTTATAGGTATAAATAAGTATTGTTTTTTTTATAAATATGTATCAGCACTTTTCGATTTACCCTCATATATATATATATATATATATATATCAGAGCTTAAAGCCCTTTAATGCTCTCCACTGACCGCCTCCATAGCGGGGTGACTGTCAATGTGCAGTGGTCTCTCTGTAAATGTCTATATCTACAGTCGGCCGTAATACAAGCTGACGCCGAGCTGTGATTATGGTCTAGCATTGAGGTCGGCGTCGCCAATTAAGCTATAATAAATGCATGCGCGTCGTACAAATAAGCCGTTCTGCAACAGTCGCCAGTAAGAGAAGGCGAATTAACTGCTGCACATGGTATTCATAGTACACAAAAGACCTTCTCCACGTCACAAAGACAAGTGTGTGTCAAAAATGAGAGAAATTAAATCACTATAGCCCAAAGACTAATATCTTCTCTCTCGCTCTCGATACTTGCCTATTTAATTCATAGCAGCATAGGAGTGACAACAGCAGCAACAGCAGAAGCTGCCGCAGCGAACGTCGTCCCAACAACCTGTCTTTTTTACTCTACGGACGATCGAATAGTAGGAATTAATCTTACTCAAAGTGCAACACAATCTTATCTTGGCAAAAATTCGAAACAGCTCGAATCGCCATCCGTTCCGAAAGGGGCGAATTCCAGCCTATTTCATATCGCGTCGCTGACTGTACTACAGTACACTGGTCACAGTACTACGTATAGCAAAAACTCTGCGCTGCACTTCGTGTATTTCTACTACAATTGTCACTACAGCCACGGTGCTCAAAGCTCGCAACGTAACTTGCATGTTTTTGCACGTAGTTTGCTATTGTTGTTGCTACCTTTGTTCATGTAAGTCGTCAGAACCAAAGCGGCAATTAAATAGGAAATAGAAAATTCCTCAGATCCTAGTGATATCACAGCACTCAGTCAGTAATTTCCCAAGCCAATCAAATAATCGAAATCCCTTTCGACTCCTTTTCTTCTATTGTCACTAGGGCGTTATCGTACAAGCTTAGCCAATGTTCTTGTTAGTAACAACAGTCTATCCTCTTATTTATAAGCAAATAAGGCTGTAACTAAGCACACAAGCACCGGATCTGTTTGGGCTGCTGCTTAAGCAAACTAAAAGTTACTTGGCAAAGTTGCCGAAAATAGTGAAGGATTACACCGGATATATCTACGGTTGATCCAAAAATCACCCATTTTTGAAAACACATATCGTTTTCACGGAAAGCTTTTACTGAATGCTGTATTGCCCATTATGTTTAACTACCTTAGCCCAAAGTTCAGGCAGGCTCCATCCCTCCAGAAGGTGGCGTCCTGGCTTCTGAAGCAATCTTTTGTTGAGGAGCTGATCGCACACTGGCACACGCTTCTCTAGTTGGCGATTGCTGAGCGCGTGCGGCACCCATACACCCAACTTGCTAACGAATTCCTCGGCATGGAGATGCATTTAAATGGATGCGTATGGTACATCGACAGTGGCCACGGTATTGCGCAGCAAGAGGTGTGGGTTTCGTTCGACCACTGTTGTTAAAGCGGCCGTGTCCACTGTCACTGGTCCGGGCTGGTCTCGGTCGTTAATAAATAAAATACCATTATACACATTTACCTCTGCTATCTTCAGTCGAGCGTCACAGTTAGCGTGAGTTAGATATTCTAACGTGTCGAGCCCGGTGGCGTGGTGGCATGCGTCTGCGCCTCGCGACCGGAAGAGACACACAGGTGCGCGGGTTCGAGCCCCACCGTTGCACATTTGTATTTGTGGGGGTCCGTCTGTGAAGCAACGCGAAGAGCAGACCCATGGACGTTAAATCCTGGCTGAGAGTCAGCCCCAAAAGAATGTTTTTAGATATTCTAACGTAAAAACAACCTCCTTAAAATTGTTTTTGATTCTAGGTATTCTAACGAATTCGGCAGTATAATTCAACGGAGGTCTGCTCTTACCGCCATGTAAGCAAACAACTCTCTCCCAACAGTTTTTGTCTTCCCAAGATTTAGCGCAGTACAGCGCATGCAACTTTTAGAACGGACTGAGGGATCAATCCCAAAAAATGTATATATATATATATATATATATGTGACAGAAACATTTGAAGAGCGATATACAGAATTGAAGAGCTCGTTAAAGCAAATGTTTTTTTCCAATGGAACATAGTCTCTAAGAAGTCTTGTTTTGTACTGAGAGTGAAATTACTCCAATTTGTAACACTGGTGTTTTTGCCCAACATAGGAGCACAAAATGTGCTGTTGCGAGAGAGAATTTGCCAAAAATGAAGTTCTTTATTAGCGTTTACGCCAAATACTTCAGAATCATAACCCTACAACCACTCACAGCGCTCAAAACGGACATATTCAGCCAATGCGCAATTCATGGCGATCATTTTGGTACCAAACTTATGGCAATGCGAGCGATGTGGTTGCGGAGTCATTACGATTTTTCGGAGGGCATGTCCCGATTAAGTGCATGTAAAATGACTGTGGCGACGTTCACTACCGCCGACGTGTCGCGCGACAGCCGCAGCGCGTCATATTTCATGCACTTAATCTGGACATGCCCTCCGAAAAATCGTAATGACTCCGCAACCACAGCTCGCATTGCCATAAATTGGTATCAAAATGATCGCCATGAATTGCGCGTTGGCTGAATATGTCCGTTGTGAGCAATGTGAGTGGTTGTAGGGTTATGATTCTAAAGTATTTGGCGTGAACGCTAATAAAGAACTTCATTTTTGGCGAGTTCTCTTCTAAGCGACCATGTCGCGTCTTCTGACCTGTTTTGCATACTCTTCGGATGGAGCAGAACGAACACGAAAGTGTGCTTAGTTTCTGTCTAGGAGGACTGGTTGTCTCGCAACAGCACATTTTGTGCTCTTATGTTGGGCAAAAACACCAATGTTACAAATTGTAGTAATTTCACTCTCACTCCAAAACAAGACTTCTCAGAGATCAGGTTCCATTGGAAAAAACATTTGCTTTAACGAGCTCTACAATTCTATATATCGCTCTTCAAATGTTTCTGTCACACCCTGTATATAAGAACGGAGCTTCATAACATATGGAACGCAAACTTCCAAATGAGGAGACAGCTTTCTGCACTTTCCATGACAGCGGTCATTCTGAACACCATGGTGATAAGTGTCTAACGTTTGCTAAATGAAACCCAAGGCGCACGCTATCCTGAACGGAGGCCTGAGACACTCAGTTTCAAACCAAGATACCACGGCCACCTCTCGAGATAACTAGCTAATGTTGCAGCAGGGCACGGTCACTTCTCAGAGCCGTTCTTGCCATTTGCTGCTGATGTGTGGTCAGCCCACTGCCGTAGCCTTCATCGATCTTGCTTCGGATGCTGGCTAATCGAATTGCGACCATAAAGCAACGCACAAGCTGTCCAAAAATCCTTCCGCAGTCTTTCTCTCTCTCTCTATTGCTAATGTGTGTGGTGTGGGACGCGCGTCACATGCTGTGGCATTAGATGCAACCGATCGATGGTGGCTGTAGGCCGCGGCTAGCTAATAGACGTGCCTGACTAATGACAACTAACAGTTACAGGATAGAACGGTACGTCTGATAATCTGACCCGAACTTACCGTGACGCCTACAGGTCACAGAGCTATCTGTAAATTTGCTTCACCTTAATCCGTATTCATGACATGATAGTACTAATCATATAGTAAACTAAACATAAATAATATGTAAGTAAACATTCTCTCAGGCTTTGCGACCCTGAGAACAACGAATTGTTATCATGATAAATGTGGGGCAACCGCATATACAGGTAGTTCAATAAGTTCTTAGAATGAGCTTTTTAGAATTCGAATTTTGGCACGCTTTCACCGCTAATAGGAACTGCAACTTTCCGACTGCTAGCACTCAATATATTATGGTGATTGGCCGTTGCGATTTCGTTTGATAGCTTTTCCCGTGCAACGTATCGGCGTGATTTTTGAAAATGGAGAAAAAAGAGTTTCGAGTGGTTATCAAGCATTTTTATTTCAAAGGTTGGAATGTGACCCAAGTAAAAATTGAGTTAGACGAGACGTACAGTGACTCTGCGCCATGTTTTGCCACTGTTTCCAACTGGATTAATGTGTTAAAAAGAGGTCGCAGGAGCACCGATGATGAACTACGTCCAGGAGGCCAAAAAACGGCAACTGATGAGGAAAACGTAGAGAAAGTGCGAACAATTCTTGGCACAGATAAGCGAATGAACATTAAGGAAATAGCGGAGGCATTAGGGATTAGTTTAGGCAGTGTGCATTTTATCCTACACGAAAACTTGAACATAAAAGAGCTTAGAGCAAAATGGCTGCCGCATTTGCTCAACCAAGGCCAAAAAGACGCGCCTGTTTTGGCTTTACAGCGAAATTTGGCCAAGATGTCGAACAATCTGTCGGAATTTTGGTGCAGATTCATGACCGTCGATGAAAGCCGGGTTTATCACTACACTCCCGAGACCCAAGAAGCATCTTGCCAATGGTGTGCACCTGATGAAGGACCTCTGAAGAGGGTGCGGACAACGGCATTGACCGGAAAAGTGATGGCTACAGTTTTTTAAGACCAACGTAGAATAATGCTGGTCGACTACCTTGAGAGCTGTAAAACGATCACAGGAGAATATTATGCAAGACTGTTGGACTGCCGTTAGCAAGAACTCATCGTGAAACGGCCCGCTTTGCAGAAGAAGGTTGTCCCGTTTCACCAGGGCAATGCTCCTGCACACAAGTCCCGGCAAGCATCGGCAAAACTGGCCCAACTGAGGTTCGAACTTATTGAACAACCCTCCTATTCTCCAGACCTGGCCCCTCTGATTATTTCCTCTTCGGACATTTGAAGAATAGTCTCGGTGGAAAGCGTTTTTCTAGCAATGAAGAGGTTAAGGCTGCTGTCAATGCCTATTTTCAGTCTAACGACGCGGAATTCTACTCAACAGGTATGAAAGCTCTGAAATCTCGGTGGGAAAAGTGTATTAAGCTTCTCGGGGAGTATATCGAATAAGAAAAATTTAAAAACATGATTTGGAAAATTCTCGGTTTTCATTCTAAGAACTTATTGAACTACCTGTATATATATATATATATATATATATGCCAGCGAGCACTGCCGAGTGTGCAAACGTATTGTAAATGATTAATAAATAATCACAATATTTTCTATATATATGTATACGTGTACATACTGTAAGTCCTCAATATTGTTCAACTCATATATATATATTACCTCATCCCGTAGAACCCTTGAGAGACGGCTGGTTTCTATACTGAAGCTCCCGTAAAGGTGCACACGTTTGCAAGAACCCAAATCTAATGTTTCCACCGTTAATGATTGATTACATTGACTAAATTATCTGAATGTATTTCCACTGTTGTTACCAAAATAAAACAAATATATATATATATATATATATATATATATATATATATACAAATTTATTTTTATTTACAGGCGCGTACAATACAGCTCGCGCATATACAAAATACATTTATATATGCGCGAGCTGTATCGCTTTGGCCGTAAACTTCAGCTATGCTCTCAGCGGTCGTAGCAGGAGCAACAACGGCAGGAACAATAGCAACAAAAACAACATTAGAGCCGCTGTATCGAAACGAGATTGCCAAACGAACGCGTCCACACTCATTGGTGATCTGAGATTGATTGTTGTCCTCTCTGGTCTGATCGACCTCGCGCATTTGACGTCCGTGGTGGTGGTACGCCCGATACCTTACTACCTTCAAAGGGCAACAACCCTAACAGCAACAGTAGCCCCTCAGCGCACCCTAAATCTTTGTTGTGGTGTTTGTTGTTTTGTTCGCTATTCCTGTGCTGTGATTGCTATAGTTGTTGCCGTCGTCCTCGTTGTTGTTGTTGTTGTTGTTGTTGTTGTTGCTGTCTTCGTTGATGTTGTTGTTGTGAGTCGTTCCCCGGATATCTGCCCAATGGGGGTTTGGCATTCCGCCAGGCCCACTGGGAGACCCTTGTGAATGTGAGCTGCTTCATAGCGGCACCAGCAACAGCAACAACACCTGTAGAAATGGTATCCGGTGGCGAGACGGTGGCAGTCGGCTATCGGCCGGTGGTCGATCTGGTCTTATGGTCAGTGGACGAACGACATGCCACTCCCATTGGCGTCCACTTCGTTCTGCCTGATTAACGATATCGCTCGCTGGATTTGGCTTTTTTCTTCTCTCGGTGTCCCTATACTGATCTTCCTCGTTCTCTCTCTCTCTCTCTCTCTCTATATATATATATATATATATATATAGGGACACACACGAAAGCTCACACATAATTGTTGAGTATCGCTTCTTGTACACAGACAACAACAACAGCAGCAGCAACGAGAACACGGCGTGCGGCGACGAGATTTAAATCAAGCTAATCGGTATGAGCTGTTTTAGCTTCAACGAAACCCTTCTTAAGCGGCTACGGAAACGGGCAATAACATTCTTGTTCTTGTAGCTATTACTGTTATTATAATAATTATTACTGTTACTATTTTCACGAAGACCACGAAACGAAGATGTTAGCCAAGAAAAATAATGTTTCTGTAGGCTGGCGCACCTAAGTGAAACGACGGACTTTATGGCAGTTCGGCTATACGAAGCTGCACAATAGGATCAGTAATAGTGGTGGAAAATGGGCAGTTTACGACACCTCGGTACTAGCAAAAGATGCTGTATTAAAAAAAAGTATATATATATATATATATATATATATATATATATATATATATATATATATATATATATATATATATATATATAAAGGCATGTCTATTTCCTTGTAGTTACGCTATTTTTTGAGAAAACATTCAACAGTGTCAGAAGAGACCATCGGCTGACTACGTCTCCCAAATATTTCACCAGGTAGGTGCATGCGGCTTACGGAGAGCTGTCGCACTTGGTCTTTCCCAACTACACTATATCTTCGCAGTCTGGCTTTTAACAAGGAGACCCTTTATGTCCGTCCTTGTTTTGCTTGTGTGTGAAGGACTTGGTTGACTCCTTAAAGTGTCCTCTAAATGTCTGGTATCTGGACGATGGTGTGATTGGGGTTAAGCTAGCCACTGTGATTGGGGGTAAGCTAGCCACTGTGATCGGCGATATATACGGTTCGGGATGTCGACAAGATAAGTATCCCTAACCCCGGGATGGGCAAGGTTTTCGTCACGGGCACCGATGATATGATATTTCCGGATATATTTCAGCCATCCCCATCTCCTTCCCGGCTGCATGGTTCTCCAGAAGAGTAGCCTTAAGCTCCTCGAGGTCTTGCTTTGCCCCAGAGGGGTTACCTAGCGCACTGAAAATGTGAAGAGAGAAGCTTGAGTTGGCTAGGATTTAATCGCGAAATATATTCTTGTATCCCTGACTGGCTCTGCCTCTATGTTTCAGGGGTGCGAAAAGGCCACGCGGTTGTTCTCGTATTCACCCATCAATGTAGATGCGGCAATCAAGCGGAGCCAAAGCCAAACCATGGTTTCCGCTGCGCCCTAAGATCAAGTAGTCGAGCCCAAAGTGCAGCATTTAAGGGCAAATTTAGCCGAGCCTTAAGATCTGCTGGTTTTCTTTGCATTCTCAAGTCTTCTAACCTCTGCAAGGATGACGGAAAGAGATCGGACTGGCCGACACTTACATCCTTCGAGATGGATGGCATGCTAATGTGTTCCTCCGCGAATTTAGCCTGCGGCCCTGTCCACTAAATCATACGTTCTCGGCTCCACAGGTGGGCCGGGATTTGGCAAGCTCATTACTACATCGGAGCCGCAGTAGAACGCTGTTGCATATAACCTTTATTCTTTGTCTGCTTCTTTGTGCTTTTTCTTGCTTTTCATAATTACCGAATTGTACAAGGCAATGGTCAACCAGCGTTTTTTTATTTATTCGTCGGCACCCAGCACTGGCTAGGGGAAGCAAAAAAATAGTCGCTTTGAGAAAAGTTATTATAAAAACCTAGTAAAGTTTAGATATGACACTACTAAATTGGCACAATACTTAGCACAGTGGCTTAAAAGCAAAGCTACTGCCTTGAATACGAGAAATATTGATTTAAACCCAAGACCGGCCATATTTAGATTGTTTGTATGACCCTCTATTTAGATGTAAAAAAATTTATGCCGCCGCTAACTCTTATCAACTGGCTAAATAGAAAAAAAACAGAGAACACAGGTGCCTTAACAAGGAGGTGATGTACTACCCTTCCCATTATTAGTAATTAAAAAAATGTACATTTATTTATATTATTATATTACCGATAGCAGCTGGCCGTACTGTGCTGGTGCAAACAGTAAACATTGTGTTCGTTGACAACGAAGACAACAACAGCAACAACAACAACAACAACAACAACAACAACAAAACAACAACAACATTAAAAACAACTTAGCTTACTGAGTACAAACTGCGCGAGTATACACGGAGCCTGCCATACCACTCGCAGCAAACGTCCAACAATTTACTGCAGATCGTTCGCTCAACGCACTGCTGTACTAATCATTGATTGATCGATAAGGACGACCTATAATATTGTTGGTTCGTTGTACAACAAACACGACCCTCGTCGTCGTCATCGTTTTTGGTGTGATTTCGCCAACGCTCTGTGATTTAGTCGCGTCGATTAAACTCTCAGCGCGGAAAATCTCTCAGCAGAAAGCGAAGAGCGCAGCGTTTTTCTTGTTTGCCGAGTCTGCCCTTTTCTGAAACGGGCGTCACACCTTGGTCTGCTTCTGCGTTTACGCGACGAAGCCCGATGCTCTGCCTACGTAACCGTCGTATCGATCTAGTATTGATCGGCGCATCAGACTTATTGCTTCCTATCCCCCTAGGATCACCGTCCGATGCTATGAGAAGGCGCCAAGTAAGCCAAACCAATGTCACGCAAGCTCGCGACGGACGTGAGTACCCACCTTAGTTAGATTCGAATTGAATCCTTGGGTAAATAACGTCAATCACCGTATCTAATAAATGAACACACGTACTGTACTTGCTAGCACGTTTTTCTTTTAACTAAATAGGTATTATTATTATTATAAATATCAGTAATGCCGCGACCTTGCCTGGCTAAGTTAAAAAACCTGGACAGACTGCTATAACTAAAGGTGCGTTTTCGCACGTTGGAGATCCGAGCGGGTATGCGCTTTGAGCCGCGCGATTGAAGGCGAATGCCTCAATTACCGACTGTAACAGACTGCAACAGAGATACGTAGAGAGGTGGTCAATAGACCAGAATACTATTTTTTTTGGAACAAGTGCTACAAATTGACCTCAATTAGTTTTGATTTAGTGGCTTTGGTTTCCATATAGCACGCGCTAAACTGATTGATTTGATGTTAGTTTGGCGAAGTAGGAGACCGAGCTTGACACTCTCAAGAGGACAAACAAGAGAAGAATAGACCTTAAAGCAATGCCGAATGTTTGTCGTACATATAACCAGCTAACAACAACGTGCGGTACCTTACCTACTCTATTTTGGCTGTTTTCAGAAGGGAGAATTATCGGTAAACACTTTTTTCGCTAAGTTCTGCGCTTTCACGAGGTGGACGTGCGCTGTTAGAGAGGCACACGAACAGGCTGTGACTGTTTATATAGTTGTTACTGTACAAATTATTATCATTATTACCGCATTATCACGGGGCACCGCGTTTAATCGTAACGCCCTAAGAAAGAAGCAGTGTTTCCAAGCCAAACTGTTTTAGTAGACTTCGTCGAATGCTGTCATGTCACGGTTGTGACATGTACACGTGCGGGTTGACATGGCTGCTAATTTGCGGGAGCCAGTCTGAGATACAGAAAACAGAAGAAAGAAAAAGAAAAAACGGACATTCTGTTATAGTCTTCGCGAATAATGATATTCCATGAACGTATCTTGAACGTCAAAACCGCTACTCATTTTGTCTTTTCTACCGCTGCCACTCGACTACATGTCGGGCTTCTTTTTTTTTGCCGAAATCTTACTTAATACTATAGTTCTCTGCTTTTCTCCCGATCGCGCCCCCTCTTTAATATTACCTCTCTGCTGCCTCTCGTAGTTACAGCGGCAACACCTATAATCAATTTCGCGATGAACCCGCCGGCACAGCTCGGCCTTCATTCGGCTTACACGGGCTCTTCTCTAGCGAGGACAAATTACGGATGAGGTCGTCTTCGTCGAGCGGCTAACAAAGTTTGCACTTACTGGCAGAAAGACATCTATATATATATATATATATATATATATAGAGAGAGAGAGAGAGAGAGAGAGAAAGAGAGAGAGAGAGAGAGAGAGAGTTATTCACAAAATCATGTAAAATATACACACATTTCACGTACGCACACTTTGTTCCTTTATATATAAACCTTGGCACCCGTTGTAGACAGACTCCGCGCAACAAGGAGGTGTGTCGCGGCCGACGGCCGCCTCCGATAATCGTTTAGCCAGATTTCGCCACGAAGTACGACACATTATAACAGCGTCGTTCACACATGATCATGTGCGCATGTGCGTGATGGGGGGCGGGGCAGGCAGGGGGGTGGGGGGGATATAGCCGGATGACCGAAACGTCGCTTCAGCCATCCGGCTATGACCGAATGAAATTCAAAACCATCCAACAGAAACGTGTGAGCGACTTCAGTTTCAGAGACCACATAGGCCACAGGCCCACATGAGGCGAGGAGAAAGCGGCACGGAGAGATCAGCAGAGGCAGCGGCACGTCCTGGACGGCCAGGCCAGAAACAGACAACATGCTGACGACTACGTACTATACTGTCACCAATAACTAGTGACGGGAGTACTAGCATTAGCTACTAACGAAAAGTTTTTGGGCTGACCCTCAGCCAAGATTTAACGTCCGCGGAACTGTTTTCACATTGCTTCATTGAAGGACCCCCATAAATACAAATGTGCAACGGTGGGGCTCGAACCCGCGCACCTATGTGTCTCCTCCGGTCGCGAGGCGCAGACTTAAGCCACCACGCCACCGGACTCGACAGTATTAGCTACTACTACTGCTAACGTATAAACTCTTCACGCTGACCCTCAGCCACGATTTAACGTCTACAGGACTGCTTTTCGCATTGCTCTTCATAGACGGATCCCTATAAATATTGTACAACAAATGTGCAACCGTGATGCTCGACCTCCCGCGCACCTATGTGTCTCCTCCGGTCGCGAGGCGCAGGCGAATGCAGCACCTACCACGCCACCGGGCTTGACGTTATTACTACTACTACTACTGTTGCTACTACAACTAGTAGTATTATTGCATTGCAGCGAGAGTGGCGAGCTAAGATTGGCTCAGCCAAGCTTCGTTGATTTTGTGCTCTTTTTCATCCTTTCGGTGCTCTAAAGTCTCTCTATCTCTCTCTCTCTCTCCATCGATCCATCCATCCAGCCAGCCAAAAGGAAAGAAATCAAGACCTCCTCATTCAGTGGTGGAGGTGGTGGGTAAGTAGATAGGTAAGCAGGTAGGCGACCGGCTTTTCGTTTGGTTCTAGCCTCGTATATACGTTCTCCTCGATGGCTGCCCCTGCATCGCTGAGTGAATTGACGACGAATAACGGGTAAATGGCGTATTGATGAATGTCGTCAGGTAAACGTCACTGCTGCGGCTGTCGTTGTTGTTATCGTTATTGTTGTTGTTGTCGCTGTTGTCGTTATTGTTGTTGTTGTTGCTGTTGCTGTTGTCGTTATTGTTGTTGTTGTTGTTGTTGTCGTGTGTCCTCATCTCCGCCGCCGCTGTTCCTTTGCTGGCTGGGCCCGTCGAACGGTTTCATTCGCAGCGCGTCCCAACACACACACATACACACACAGAGAGACACACCGAGATCGATAGCATTCGACGAGGATGGCGATTTCGGTGCCACAGCGCCGCTACGACGACTTCGATGAGAAGAAGAGAGCAACAAACACCAACTTGATGTCGAAGAAGAATGAGCTCAAGTTGAAGCGAACGTTGGGGGTGTGCGGGTGTGTCTACTACAACTACTACTACTACTTCTTCTGCTGATGCTGCTGTTCATGTTGTTGGTAGTAGTGGAGGTGATGGTGGTGGTGGCCATCACCACACGACGCCCCAAGGTGCAACGCGCGGCCCGACGCCAGAGGAGAGGGAGGGAGGGCGAACCCCATGTGTATCACCGGTATGTATCGATCGGCCGGCTTGTCTCTTTTCTGCTAGTGAATACCAAACAACCACCACCACAACAACAACAACAACAACAACACTAGCAGCAACAGCGGCAACAACAACAACAACAACAACAACAAGACAACAGCGAACGCCTAGGCTGGGTCGCCCCTTCCCCGCCTACTCTCTCCGTCTTTCACCACATTTCTGTTTCTCTCTCTCTCTCTCGCTTGCTCGGTTCTGAAGCTAAAGAAACATAAACCCCCAAAGTACCAAGAATCCGCGCGCGAGCTGATGAGAGCGCTCGCTACTAAGACGCATGAGAAAATGAGCTGCTCTCGTTTCGAAGAGACCCGCCGCTATTGGTTTCGATCAATGCCTGCCTGCATACATACGCCTGCAGACCGGTCTTCCTTCCTTCCTCTTCGCTGGTCGCTGTTGTATTCCCGTTTGGTTCGCTTCGTCGTATTCCAAAGGCACACCATTGAAAAACCTATTCAAATTATTATTATTATTATTATTATCAACCTCTCGCCCTTCCACCGGTAGGACGCACACAAGCATCATATACGGCCTACGAACAGACGCAAACCTAGGCAGGAAGGTGCACACATGACGTATATATATATATACATATATATGATGTACATCATGTGTGCATGTGCACACATGTTCGGGCACACCGTCGTTCGAAACGTCAATCATAAATAATACAAAAATAATGAAGGAAAACAAGGCTTCTTTTTTTTATCAGATCACGTATTCCTTATTTATATTAGCATTCATATGATTGTTATTATTATTAAGTTATAATAGTTACATCTCCGTTTTGAGGTTTCTACATACTCTAATGTCACTGCTCGTAATGCTTGTTGACATCTGTTGTCGGTGTTCATGTTGTTGGTGTTAAGTGTGATTCAGTTTTTGCTGTCGTCGTCGTTAGGTCAATGTTCACATTACATGACGCTTTTTGAATTCTGTATTCCTGGACAGTATATGACAGTTTATACACAGCTATATAGATATAGACATCGACATTTGTACTTTTGTTGCTTCTTCGACAACACCTTCCTTTCTGTCCTACATGATATTGATCAGTCCGGAATCGGGGCTGATCGACAATGGATCGCATAGGGATTTCTGCATCGTTTGTATCGGCAAGCGGCCATCGTCGACGCCACTGCCTTGCATCCACGACAGCTCCCTCTCTCCTGAGGACCTGCTACGTTTTCGCTACTCTACTGTACCGATGACCGGATAAACGTCAATTGTTGTTATCATTTTCCTCATAATAAAATATTAATAATAGGAATAATTCAGTAATAACCATCATCATCATCATCATTATCATCACCGTCATTCGCATCGTCTCCATCTAAATCATGGTCAAGCTGAGGTAGTAGTCACTCTTGCTGCTTCGTTCATTTTCTTCTTCTCTTTCTGCTTCGTTTCGCCGCCAAGTATTCTTCTTTCAACTACTAACAACTAACGTAATGAAATTAAGACGAATTCAAATGTTTGGTTCGTACAGGCGGGCGAGATGAGAATCGGCTGCCGATCCGATCGATCGGAGAAACTCAGGTCTGTTGTTGTTGTTGTCGGTGTTGTGTTTCATTGTTTGCAATTAATTCAGAGACTAGTCACACTGTAGGTACGTCCGGCCGCCTGGAGGACGGCAGACTAAATAGAGAGAAGCGAGACAATAGACAGAAGTAAAATGAATGGTTCAATTCTGCCGACGGTGGTCGAGATTTCGATCTCTACATGTAACTTCGGTTCGGTCGGCATTGATTGATTGATTGATTGATCGTGTTGGTCAATCGAATCGACTATCCGTCGTCACGTCGGAGGGGCGTGGGTGGCATGACCCACTCAAGCGGCCGCCACCTTCTCCTCCTCGGTTACGACTCATCACGGCGACTGCTTATACTCGTGCTGTTGTTGATGATGATGATGATCACTAGAAGTAGAGGCTTGTGACTTTTCTCATCGTCGCTCATCATTAATTCCGTTTCGTATCTTGTTCGCTGCGTACGTTGGGTGTGTACCGCGGCGACCAGCGGCCACGTATTGTTTATCCGTTGTATATGCATCCATCGGTTACTTATTACCCAAGTAGTAATGTTGCTGTCATAATGGAATTTGTGTTATTACTGTTGGTTGATGTGTTTTTGTTATTTGTCATTAGTGTTACTATTATTATTATTATTATCGTCATTATTATTACAAGTGTACCATCGAACGTTGTTCACATCATATGTACATTACTCGTAATCCACGCTTTCTGTTGGTTGCTGTTTTCACTGTTGCATATGCCATAGAAGAAGACGTAGAGTAGCAGTTCAGTCAGCGGTGATAACAACAACAATAATAATGACAATAATAATAATGGTAATAAGAGAATGAAAATTCGATGCAATTAAATAAACCACACACTTTAGAGCAAGTCAAAGTTTTTGTTGCGGACAAAAGCAATTTAACATCTTACTGTTAACGAATTCATAATATTATTATTATTATTATTGTTACCACAATAACAAAAACTACTACAACTGCTATAATTACAATTTATATATTTGTGACCGGTCGTTGAGGTGGCGAAACGTTTAATGTACATTTTCCCCACGAACGCATGACTAGCGTTCGTTCACTGCCTTTCTCTCTCCATCTCTCGTGAAAACGAAAAAGAAAAATACATGTATATACATCCATATGGTCGGTCACACATGACAGATGCAACAACCCCAGCCAGGTCGAGGATGAGGCCCTTACTATGACGATGATGACGATGATTATTATTACTAGTATCATTATTAGTATTACTCTCCTCATTATGACTTCAAGAGAGGCTGGCAAGCAGATCGATCGCAACAGATGGCGTTTCTTTACCATCACGACCATCTCGCAGTCGCTTGCTCGCGTCGAGATGCGCTACGAGGCGTAGAAAAATAAATACTATTACTACTACTACTACTACTACTACTACGACTACTGCTTCTACTACTAGCAGCAACGACGCTGCTTAGCTCTCTGCTGGCTGTGTGTTCTGTTCGAGCTCAAGGAGGTATTTAGAGGACGAGGTGAATTGTCGGCCTGTTTGGGGTTGTTGAACCGGCCGGGCCCGGCCGTTCCCACCCCCGCCTCCGGTGGGGTAGTAGGCGACAAGAGAAGCGGCAAGCAGCAGTTGATTTGCGATTTAACCATCATTCGTTACTATATCCCGGTTCTGTCGAACGGTTCCCGCTCGATGGAATCCATCGCCACCATCGTTGGTGGTGGTTGGCCGACTTGGTAACCCGACGTGGCCGCATATGCTATTCCAGCGTGGCTGGCGGGAGCCGACGACAAAGTGGGTTGCTTGCTGCGCTGATGAAATGCCGCTTCTCATTCATGACAAAAATGGCGTCTTTAATGAGCTGACTGGGAGGAGGTGCAGAGCGGGAGTAGTTAGTGGCTGTATAGTAGCGGTACAGCAGCGGCGGTCCTTGCACAGACCGGTAGTGTGGTGACTGACGATGGCCATCATATCATGTTAGCAAAGAGCCTGAGTTGACGCTCAACAATATGCTCATTCGTACAATCGTACCGTACACGTATATACATACATACAGTCGTGTCGTTTCCGTCATCGATTCCTTCCGACATCATGACCGACCACATCGCCATTATTATTCTTGATATCGCCATCATCACAACCGCCACCGCCGCCGTCGTCATGGTCGTGGTCGTACGGCCATAAAACGTCGTACATCGACGAATAAATAAATAAATAAATAAATAAATACGTGGCGTCGTACACACACACACACATATCTCCGAGGGCCCGCGGCAGGTTGACCCTTGCCGCGGTGGGCCTTTTTATGTTAGTTCCCTTCTGCTTGTGTGTCTATGCCATGTGGCTAGCTGGCTCCTGACGGTAGGATTGCTTTTGCAGAAGTCGCAGAAACAGCAGCGAGAGCAACGGCAGCAGAAGACAACAACGGCTTCGGCTCGTATAATGCTCGAACTACAACAACAACAACAGCAAGAACAATAACACCAACAACAACGACAACGACGACGATAAGGTCAATAACAACAACAGCAGAAGCAGCAGCAACAACAATAACAACAACCGTTGACAATTGGCCTCGGTAGCTACCAACCGGCGTGCTGCTGCTTCTGCTGTTGCTGCGGGTGGCGTCGCTACCGCTGCCAATGTGAAGTTGTTCAGCTGAAAAAGCATCGCTGTCTGTCCGCTGGT
The DNA here is from genome assembly GCA_003439945.1 of Dermanyssus gallinae. NCBI lineage: Eukaryota > Metazoa > Arthropoda > Arachnida > Mesostigmata > Dermanyssidae > Dermanyssus > Dermanyssus gallinae. The sequence continues at coordinate 35,549 of QVRM01005575.1, read as the reverse complement.
TGCCACCACCACCACCACCACCACTCAACCCGAGCCGATCAAGCCATAGCAAGCTGCTGAGCTGAGCCGAACCAAGCTAGCGAACGAAAGCCGGATCGGTCGACGACAATCAAGGTAGTGTTGTCGGGATGTTGTCTGTCGTAGAACACGAACGAGAAAAGATCGGACGGACGAATGGACGAACGGTCGAAAGGAATAAGAGGAGAATGAGGAGAAACAAGATGATGAAGAAGAAGAAGAAGAAGAAGAAGGCGAACAAGAAAGTACCGGGAAGTCGTCAATCCTTTCTGGGGAGTTCGGCAGGCCGAGAACGAACATCGGTGAAGAAAACAAGAAACGACTACGACGACGAAACCGGCAGCAACAGCGGCACCGGCATCGTCATCGTCGAAGACAACGAGGTCTACTGATGATTTCGACGACATCTACAACAACAGCAACCAGGGCCGCCGCCACCACCACCACAACCACGACGACGAAAACGACCAACCACGACCAATGCTACTTGTTGCACCCCGATCATCGCCACCGGTGTCGACTTCGGTGTGAAATTTACAACCGTTGACCAGACACGCTCTACCACCGGTCATCACTTACACGACGTGACCAACGGACCAACGGACGAAACGAGAAAAGGGCACAAAGGTACAACTGAGCGACCGAGAGATAGAGAGAGAGAGGGAGGGAGAAGGGGCGGGGGAGCAGGGAACAAGGGAGGAGTGAAGAATCGAGATAATACCAGGAAGGAAACGAAATCACCCAACACCAACTACTTCTTTCTTGCATCTGGCGCAATACAGATCAAATGATCATCAACGGGATAAACGGGATGAGGAGCAACAGAACACCACCTATTTCCTCTTGTTTTTCTTCGCCTCCTCCTCGTCTCTTTCTTATTCCTCCTTCCCATCTTCTTCTTATGTTTCTACGTCTTTTTCGTCTTTAGGCTCACGCATCCTTTGTTTACCAAGTGTGTGCGTCTGCGCGTGTGTTTTGTCTTCTAACACAGTCTATTAATACGATATTCTTATTTGAGCGCGCCATCTTCTCTCTCACATGTCCCTCACTATAAGGGTGCTTCTTTTTTTGGGGGAGAAAACTGAGACATAAGCGAATCGTCTGCTGTTGTTTGTTGCCATTGTGGTGGTTCACCTGCGACCGTTCCGAATTCATAATCCCGTAACCCGTCCCCGTCATGCTCAGGTACTGTCGTGCTCAGGCCATCATCACTCACTTCAACCCCTTTTTTTGCCTTGCAGCCTCAACCATTCGCGTTCGACGCCTCCTTAAAAGATCCTACACTACCTACACGATGAGATAAGTTGATATATACATGTCTGTACGCAATTTCGCAGCGGTGCGATCCATACCCGCCCATCTGGCGGCCCCACGGTGCCAGTTATACAGTCAGTTACGCCAGTTACCGACTCTCCGCTACGAGCTGCTCTCTCGTCACGCCACGTCGGTTGCGTGCTTGTTCGGATCATCAGCAAAAACTAAACACGCGCCGCTGCACTGACAACGTGACGAGCGTGACATGACAGCATGACGACACAATCGTCATCATTGTCGTCGTCATCATGATGATGATGATGGATAGGATGATTACAATGGTGGTGATGATAATGATGCTGAAGATACTCGTAGCCCTCAAGTCCTGGCGTAGAGGCGTCGGCGTGCCGTTGCTTCAGCTGCTGCTCTGGTTCACGACCGTGGTGGTATTGTGCAGGCTTTGTTGTTGTTGTTGATGTCGACAATGTCGACGAAAGGGGGCTGACCGCCACGATGAAGAGCGTAGAGATGATGATGGCATCAGTCGGTCAATGGCAATCGAAATAATGCCATGCTGAGTGATGATGAGATGATGATGACGATGATAATGTCGAAAATGGTTGTGGCAGTCACGATCAATGCTTGTGTGGGTACTGTTTGAGGTAGTCTCTGAGGGACTGCGGCAGCTGTCTCGCTGTCTTCGAGATACTAGTGCTGTAGCTAGAGCTGGTGGCTACGGCGCTGCTGCTGCTACCAGCACTGGGTACAGTTGTTGACGTTGATGCCGTCGTCGTCGTCGAGGTGGCGGCGGAGCCGAGCGCTGCCGCCGCGCTGTAGGCCGGCGGCGCCCGGTTAAGCGCGACGCGGCAGAGGTGCTGGAGTGAGTTGACGCGGTTGTAGCGCGGCTGCGAGATCTTGATCGGCAGATCTCGGCGACCGGACGCGTCCAGCCACACACAGCACTTGCCCTTGTCCGACTCGGACAGGCTGATGTAGTACTCGACGAGCTGCACGACGCACGGAAACGTCGGCATCCGAACGGCGACCTGGTGCTCGCAGTCGAGCCGGAACGCGCCATGCTGGTAGTGGACGCGCACCGACGTCGGCCCTCGCTCCGTCTGCACGCTGACCGCGAACAGGAAGCGGTTGTCGCGCGAGTTGCGCACGAGGAAGCTACCGACCGGCGAGCCCTTGAGCAAGGCGTCGGCGTCTTGCCAGCTGAGGTTCTCGTAGTAGTAGCCGGACAGCCGCAGCAGACGCAGCGTGTCGCCGACCTTGTGCAGGTCGTAGCTCTCCTGCAGGCAGTACTGGGGCGCGGGGAAGACGAGCGACATGGCCAGATGCCGCTTGCGGGGCCGTTCTTCGTCGTCGAACGCGCACCGGTCCGACCGCTGCTCCTCGACAGCAGCTCCCTGAGCGTCGGTGTCGACGTCCAGGACGTCAACGTCCAGCGTGTCAACGTCCTGGATGCTCGTTGAGGTGGTGTTCGTGGTGTTGGTGGTGGTCGTAGTAGCGCTGTTGCTGCTGCTGGCGGCACCGCCACACCCGCCGCGGACGACGCTGAAAGCGGTCAGCGCCGACGCAGGTGTCGCCTGAGGAAGAAGCGGGGACGGCGGTGGCAAACGCGCCAGCTGCTGGCAGTTGGAGGCAACAGCGGGGCTATTGTTGTTGCTGCCGCCCGCCGAAGGGGTGGTGGAGGTAGTAGTGTTCGAGGAGGACGAGGAGCACGAGGAGATGGCGGCCGACGTGGTCGTATTGGTAGCGTTACCCCCAGACGTCGTTCGCCCAGCAGATCTGCTACTCGAGCAGCTCCTAGTTCCTGCTGTAGTGGGCTGCTGCTGCTGCTGTTGCGGATGCGAATGATGATGATGATGTTGCTGTTGTTGCTGTTGCTGCTGCTGCTGTTGATAATGATGGTGAAAAGGGTGATGATGATGGTGGTGGTGGAGCTGGCCTGCGCTGGTCAGACAACCACCGTCTCTGCATCGTCCCTTGACCAGATGCTGGGCCACCTTATGGGCCGGCTTGTTGTAGGGTAGGTTGAACGGGACGAGCGGTGCGGCGAAAGGCAGGGCGCCGAGCGACGACAGGCTGTGCGAGCTCCTCCGGTGCGGCGAGGGCGACGGATACGAGCTGACCAGAGACAGCGACATGTTGAAGCCGGCCCAGAATGATGAAGCACGGGGGCGGGGGTGGTGGTGGCGACGGAGGACACGACGAAGACCTGCAGGACACAAACACGTTCGACACGACACGCGAAGTCACCGACGCCAGCAACAACGAAAACCACCGTAATGATGCTGCTGCTGCTGATGATGATGATGCTGGTGATAACGCTGATGATCGCAGCGATGTCGTCAGTGAGGACAACAGCCTCTTGGAGTCCACTACCACCAACGTGGCGGTGCACAACAACGACTCAGAACGAGGCGGCACGACGAGCAGGAACGTCAGCAGCGACTGTAGCGTCCGGTAGGAGCCACTGAAAAGTAAAAGAGAGAGAACGGAAATCACAATTAGAACCACCATCGTCAAATGTACTACTAACGCATGCATGCATTCATGATCATGCATGATGATATACGCCTGTCTACACACACACACATATATATATATATATATATATATATATATATATATATATATATATATATATATATGTATATTCTGATTAATTGGGCCATATACAGCAGTCAATCATCAGCGATCGCAACAAAATCGTACCAGTTTACCACTGCAACAACTGCTGTTACTATTAATACTACTAAAAATATTCATACTTCTACTACGACGATGACGACTACTTTTACGAGCACTACGATTTCACAGTAATCGACACGTTCACCTGCCTAGATCTAGCCTAACTAGAATAGCGAGGCTGTCCAAATGATTTTCGCGCCCCCTGCATGGCTTTGGCACGCAGGTGAAGCGCGTATCAAGCGGTCGTAGACGCGCTTGGTGGTTGTTGTGTCGAGGCTGCGGCGGCCGCGTTCAAGCCCATTTCAAGCCTCAAGCCGCCATGTGCCAGGGCCCTTGAAGTCGTTGAACTAGTCGTTTTTGTTTTGTGTAGTACATACACTGTTGTATTTCGACCGTTTGACTGGCGAATTCCAAATGTCGGCCAATATTGGAGCGCGTTGGTTGGGGGAGCTGTACAAGTTTGTCCGTCTGTCGGCCTCTTATTATATATATATATATATATATATATATAGCTTGTCTGCTCGGTGAAGATGATGGTTCTCCTTTCTCTCTCTCTCTCCGGCGTATCTCGTTCTGTTCGGCGATCACGGCAGCGGCTTCAGCCACAGCGCCGTTCTATTCCTACGTTCCGACGACGACGCCGCTACCGTCGCTACCCGCCGCTAGCTGGCGTTCCGGGAACAAAGAAGGTCGTGTCGACGCGGCGCGCCGTGTTCTGAGATATCAGACGCTCGGCTGGGCTGGTTGCTTGAGCAGCCGCTGCCGCAGCAGCAGCAGCAGCCGTAGCTGTAGCAGCCGTCACAGCAACAGCCTGGAGGCGGCCACGCAGTAGTCGAATGCGCTCGGAAAGACAGCGGCCAAGAGAGAGAGACAGAGAGGGGGGGGGGCAGAGAGAGAGACGGAGCGCAAAGAGAGGGGGAGATATAGAGAGAGGGGGAGATATATCTCTGCCTACATTGTGGGCGCGAGGGAGAAATGAAACGGGCAAGCAGGCAGATCACACTAACTACTGAACTATAGGCGGTGGTGGTGGCGGCCGCGCCGGCAGCAACAACAACAGCAGCTTCAACATCAACAACAACAGCAGCTTCAACATCAACAACAACAGCAGCTTCAACATCAACAACAACAGCAACAACAACAATAGCAGCTTCAACAACAACAACAACAAACGACGACGACAACCGCGCGGGCAACCGCCTGTTCTCTCTTCTCCGTCGTCGGTGGCGTCACACCGCTGTTCGTTCCTTGAAGTTGGCTCGGCAACTAGACGGAGAGACAGCCAGGCAAGCAGACAGATATATAGCTATAGATAGATAGATACGTAGGTAGGTAGGCACATAGAAGGTCGATTGAGTCCGTCTATCTAGACAAGCAGCAGCAGCAGCAGCAGCAACAACAACAACACCAGTCAGTTACTGGGTCGATCATCAGCGTACTGGTTGTATTGATGATGACTGTCCAGCAACCTGGCCAGAGTACCATGACGGCTGGCCATGATCATTAGCATGCTCGTCACTATCACTGCCATCCTCATCATTACCATCATCTCATGATCATCACATCACCGCCGCGCAGCAGCAGCAGCAACAACAACAACAACAATAACAACAACAACAGCAGCAGCCGCAAGCATACAAACAAGGAAACGTGTACCCCCTTCTCCCGCCAGATGATGATGTATGCAGCAAACGCGCACATCATACTTCAGAGGCAAATGTCAACAATGCGAATAAACATAACAACAGTGGCAGCGGCAGCAGCAATAGCAACAACAACAACAGCGGCAGCAGCAACAACAACGACAACTATAAGAGCAAGAACTGGAAGAGGTGCTTGTGCGCTCAATGCCTACGACCTTGTCAAGGCTAGTTGATGAGGAATGCCACACATACATGTGGCATACAACGTCGATGTTGGCATACGCGTATACAATATTATACGTGTCTGCGTATGTAACGTATGTAACACACACACACGCACATATATAGACACGAAAGTAGTGTAGTGTAACCGTATACAAACAAATGCTCGCCCCTGAACTGGCCCCCAAACAATGCGGCGTTGCTAGTAAAGGCGTTGGTGGTTGGTGGTAATGGCCAAGCGTCTGAAGCGTCAAGGTTGGCCTTTTCATCGTCGTTGAACGCCTTTACCTTTCGACGAAAAGGCCAACCTCGTTCTCTGTCGTAACGTAGTCGCTGTTAACGTTGAGTCTGATGCTGCTGCGTCTATTGGTTTTGCCATTTTAGTACGACTCTGGTATCGGCTGCACTGGTTCTGTCTTTGGCAGTGATGATGATGATGATGATAATAGCGTCGGACAGACCGTGGTCATCACTGTCTACGTCCCCCCTACGCATCGAAGCAGCTTCGATAGTTTTTCCGAAAACAGACACTAAATAACGCACTGAATAATTAACTTATAAATTAAATAGAGCACATATATATATATATATATATATATATATATATATATATATATATATATATATATATATATATATATATATATATATAAACTAAACCGCTCCTTAGGCCACGAATAGTGAATAGTAAACAGGCTATTATTCTAAGGCAATCTGAAGCTAGTTGCGAGAGCGAATGTTTTGGTGGTACGTTTTACGCCTTCGTTTCGTCGACACTTCGTCTCTCTCGTGCTATCGATTTGTCTCTCCCCTCATCTTTGTTGTTATATGGTCAAAGCAAAACAACAACAGCAACAACAACCACAATAACAACAATAACATAAATACAACAACAACAACAACAATGAACAACAACAGGCGTCGCATTCGCTCGGACGTAGCGACGAAAATCAATGGCACCATTCATTGTACGCGTGCGAATCGATCAATGAATGACTGGCATCGTCGTATCGTCCAAGAAAGCAACCCCACCACCAACAACCAGTTGTCAAGCGTGCCGCGATGTGAACAATAACAAACCGAACAAGTGGAGCAGTACGATAGAGTTTATCAGCCGTCGCTCCAACAAGCCGCGCGTCATTGTATTGTTATCGCGGAACTCAGTCACCGCCGGCCCGCGACTACTGCCACTAATGGTATCGGTCATAATAGGTTATATATATATATATATATATATATATATATATATATATATGCATATACACATAAAAGTACATAATCACACCTCGTAATTCTCTCGCGAGATAGATGCAGCGAATTTACTCCTCGCTGCGTCCATCTCTCGCGCGCGCTCTGGCTCTCGTGTCTGCTGCAAAGTGCGTTGCTCCGTTTTGCGCCATCTTCGCTTTCGGTTGACAACGGTGCAGGACTTGACGTGCGTGACGGATACCTTCCTTCCTCCCTGCCCGCTCTTGCTATTTTGCCCCTAATCATTCAAGGGTTAGATAAACAATTGCGTGACGGAACCGCAATCAAACCACACTCACAAGCGTGTGCTTCAAAGGCAAAGGACTAGGCAAACTAAGCAAAACAATCGTGTGTTGGACTCTTCCGCTGGTAAACAAATCTAGTAATAACAAGACACATTAACAGCTAAAAACAGCAATAATAATTTAAACAATTCCTAAATCACACTGAAAAGAGCAGGACTTTGGTTCTGCTGTTGTCTCGCGAATTGCGTAGTCATCGAAATCGTATCGTACAACGTACTCGGAATTGATGGCGTTCTCTGAAGAACGATTCAACCTAACAGAAACGAAGCTGCCTAAACAAAGAGAAGGAGCTCATATTTCTGCACTTTCGTTGTTGTACGCGATTGACGCTGGGCCGACGAAAACGACAACAATAACAACAACAACCACAACAACAACAGTTACAACAATGGCGGCGACAAGCAGAAGCACCGTCGATTACACCAGCATAGCTAGCAAAGCCATCAACAACGGCAACAACAATAATAACAACGACAGCAAGAGCAACAACAACAGCAACAACAACAACAGCAACAACAATGAGCTCCAAGATGCATTCGCGTCCAACTGCTGCCGAGAAACGGCGGCTAGTTGGTTGGCTATTCTGTAGACGACGAAGAAACCTCTCTCCTGTATTCTGCCAACTAGCTGGCTCTCCAAAGAGATCCAAAGAAAAAGTCCGAGAACGAACGCGACAGGACGACAGCGATCGAAGAATCGACGAACATAATGAAAACACACAGAATGAACACGAACTCAACCGAACAACAGACGACGACGACGACGACAACGACGACAGGCAAACAGCGCCAGATAGGCATACAGAATGAGGGAACAAGCTGCGGGCCTGTGTGTGTGTGGGCGACGCCCGGGGGCGACAGAAGGGATCGCGCGTTGGGAAAAGCCAGTCTCGAACCAAGAAACCCTGGCCCTGTCTTCTGCTGCTGCTGCTATTGTTGTTGTTATTGTTATTATTATTACTACTATTATTGTTGTTGTTGTTGTATGCGTCAAAATGTGTGCGAATCGAGTGCTTAGTTGGCCAGTGCATCTCGGCCTGTGGTGTCTATGTTAGTCTGTGTATGCGCGTGTGTCCGATGTGTGTGTGTGTTTCCGTGTCTATCCATCCGCATGGATTTGTGATGTGAACCCGCACAAACCCCCGCGGCATCAACATCATCATGATGATCATGTTCGTGTTTAACCCCAGCAGCTCCCCTTCTCCTCCTCGTCCTCCTCACTCAGGCACTATCGTCGCCAGCTTTGAGCTAGATAGAGCGCGTTTCTACGCGTCCGTCCTTCGAATCGTGGGCGGCCAGCCGGAGCAAAAACCTATGAATGAATGTACGAATGCATGGCGGTATATAGATAGATGGATTGATCGATACATGGATGAACCCTGCTGTGTCTACCGATGTTGTGATTGTGGTTGCGGGCTCTCACTTAACGCAACAACGTGAACTACAACAACAAAAATCCCGAGGTAATGGGGAAGTCGAATCGAGTCAAGAAGTCTCCGACAAACTCTCTCTTCTTCTCTGCATGTCTCCGTCTGGACTGTGGACTCCAAACAGACACTCTGAATGAATTCTGGAAAGACTCATAAGTTTGAACTCTGGCTGAACAGAAAAGTTTCGTTTTATCCTGCCACAAGGAGTATCGGAAATTCTATGCTATGCGATACACGTGCGTCGCTGGCAGCTATCGGTTGTTTGGCATCATCAAACAGCGACGACGACTTACTCCGCAGACGAAGCTACCGAAGCAGCACCTCAACCACACTCACCTCGTCGTCCTCTACCGCCGGCCGACATAATGGCGGCCTTCATTGGCGAAAGAGGCAGTGCCGACGTCTTCGGCGCTGGCGTCGTCTGAGGTCGCGCTCCTAACCGTCCGTTTGTCCGTTCGAGACTGTCTGTTTGCTTGTCTGCCCGCTGGCTAGCTTGGTTGTTACTGCTGCCATTACTGGCACGGCGCCGGCACCCCCAGTTGCGACAAACCCAACGGCTCTCTTCTCTTCTCGTTTCTCCTCTCCTCTATTCAACTCTATCTAGCTAGCCTGGCCACTACGAGACCGCCGCCAGACAATTAGATACCGCCACCACCACCACCACGGGTGAGCGGCATTCATGGCAGGGAAAGCGCGAGAAAGCAAAAAACTTAGGCACCGAAAGAGATAGATCGTTATATATATATATATATATATATATATATATATATAATAAGGAAACGGAGGAATATGGCGAGAACCACACAAAATACGCTGATGACCGGCCAGTGATCGCCAATGGTGTCGGCCAATGATAATCTTATGATGCTGACGGCGCTGATGGTTACGGACACAACGAAGCCAACATCAAAGGACATCGCCATATTCTCGACTGTTGCTCTCCTTGGTGCTGCTCAGCAGAAGCAAACATTTCAGTCAGTGTTATAGATGCTGCAGCTGGTGTTTGGACTACGGCTGATGAAGTGAGCAGTCGGCTATGGCGAACAAACTTCCAAACGCACGCGCAATTCGTGTTTACCCCCAGGGTCGATGATGACGACCTTACATACAAACACTCGAATACTCGCCAAGAAAAACACCGTGGTTTACGACGTCATTCGTACGTCGTTGCTGTCAAAAGCACGACACAGATGTTCGATGATGGGTGCAAATCGTACAAAATGATAAAGTATAGATGATAGAAAAACCACGGTGGGTTCGTCCTACGCCGCCAGGCGTTCTTAGCGCGTCACTGGCACTGCTCGACTGGCTCGCTGAACGGCCAGCAGCTGAATAAAGTGCGGCTTCCAACAGAGAACGGATATTTCCCGTTGGAATAATCCTTCTGCCCACCGACCGACAAAATCGACGATGTGAGCAACGCAGCTCGAGCGCGATAGAAGGAAAGAGAGCCAAGAAGGACCCCGAAGAATGAATAAACGAATGCAGCGCTATTTCAAGACGGCGCAACGCCACCACCGAACGTCGTCGTGACTGTCTGCTCTACCCATCCGCCATTGTTTTTCCGTTTCCCGGAACAACGCCAGCCTTTTTTTGCCAGCCGTTTCACGGCGTACCCTCCTCATTGGGTGGAAGTTGAAGAAGACGGAAAATAACAAAAAGAGCTACAGCTAAAACAACAACAGTAACAACAACAACTACTACAGCTATAACAACAATGACAACAACAGCTACAATGCCTGCGAGAAACGATCCGGATCGGGTCGTGCCGAATATCTCAATAGCATCAGAACCACTAGCAGTGGTGCCCGCTGTCTGTGCAAAACCTATCGCTGGTGGTGATCTGTTGGTCGATCAACCCTTTTACCGTTCACTGGTGCCCGATCGCCACTTGTGGTGGAATATGGCGTCAACAACAAACCACCTTGTTCGTCTTGGTATAATCATTGTCGTTTTGTGTATATATATATATATATATAATAGTTTCAAACGCAGCAAGAGAGAGCAATCCGCAAAGAGACACGTGATGTCCACAGACGGCACCCACAGTTAAGTTTCGGCGTTCTCGTGATGTCGACGAGTATGACCGACACGAAAAAAAATATATATATATATAGCGTGTACACGTTTATAAGGAGATCATTGTTACCTCTTATATATATAAGCAAATAAAACTCTAAGCATACATGTAAAGTATATATATATATATATATAGAAGCCACATGGCGTGCATAACTGGATAGCGCCACTCTGCCTCTCTTTAAGCCTGTTGCCCTTCCACTTCCTACTTCTGCTAGCCGGTAGCAGGTAGTTTAACAATACGTGTCGGCTTGACGTGTAAAATGACGACTACGAATATTACTGTCACAGCTACAATACAGCTGCTCCTGCCGCCCGCGATGCCCGCCGCCTTCTGGGGAGACTTGCAGTGAGCGAATTCAGGGGAATCCACCACGGCACGGCCAGCTAATCACACTATCGATATAGTTAGTATGCCGCCATCGCCGCGGTCACTGACGCAATTGTTGCTGTTGCTGTTGTTGTTGTTGTCGTCGTCGTCGTTATTGTTGCTGCTGCTGTTGCTGTTGTTGTTGTCATCATCGTCGTCGTCGTAGTCGTTGGCAAACGTCAACGTTGGAATCAGCGTTATACCAGCATATACTGACGACTGAATGAGAATCTACGAATGCCGTGTCAGCCACACGCCAACTCCACCACTACTCATCGAGCGGAGGAACCACCACTCGAGTTACGAAGTCCGCTCAGTAAGTAGTACCCGGTAATCCAGTTGGCGGTCAGTCAGCAAGCAGATTTGTCGCTGTCGAACGAACGAGCGATCGAACGCGCGATGAACGCTCGCTCGGTCGCTCGCCCGTTCGATCCAAGAATGACCATAATCGAAGCTGATTCGCAGATCTGCTCGCAGCTCTACCCAAGTAGTCGTCGGCGTCGTCGCGTCGTACAGCAACAACAAGGACAGCAATATCGGCAACAAAAACCACGACGACGGTGACGACGACGACGACGACGACAACAACAGCAACAACAACAACAATAATGAACGGGTGACGACAACAACAAAAATAGCAACAATCATGAAAGGGTGACTACCACAACAACGACGACAACAACAGCAACAAGTACAACAACCAAAATAGCAACAGTGATAAAGACAAACGCTACCAAAAACAATTCTGATGAAAGAGTGATTACCACCACAACAACAAAAACAACAGCAACAACATCAACAACACCAACAGCAACGTCCAATTCTGTATATACATACGGCTATTGACGTACACGCTGATGGCAGCAACACAAACAATAAAAGTAGAAATACCCACCAGTCAGTAGCTTTAGCAGTTGCGGTCGTCGTCGTGGTGTTGAAGAATCGCGGTCACGATGAATCGTCCACGATTATTACGCGAATGACAGCGACGAGAGAACACAATGACAGCAACGATGACAGAAAGCCAACGACACCACTGACAGTAGAGCAGTCACACCGATTATATTCCATAGAGTGTAGTACTAGAAGTAGTTGTAGTTGTTGTTGTTGTTGTCGTCCTTGGCCTGTCCACCACAACTGTTAACAAGTTAACTGGCTGGCATCGTGTGGATGCTCGACGAGGGATACCTGTTCTCGGCGTCGTCGTCAATGTAATGTTGATGAACAAGCGTTGTGACAAGCGACATCGATCTGGCTCTGCCACCACCACCACAACCACCACCTAAATGACAATCACAGTCAATTCGTCGACGAGTGCGCAAAGAGTCGCCACACACTAAAGTAATCCCAGTTAGCGATGAGATCGATCGCAAAGGCTGCTTGCTTGCTTGCTCCTCCTCGTTCGATGTTCGTAGTCTGACGGAAGGCGACAGGAGAGGAACAAAATGTCTCATGTGTCTATCTAGTCGATGTGTGTCGTGGTATCTGCTGTTCTAGACAGCTAGAACTTCGTTCGACACAAAATGTGGCGGAACAACACGTTGTGCTTGTGCAGTCACAACCAACACAGTAGTAGCGACAGGGGCTAGTATGACAGTAGTTCGTGAGCCAGTAACGTTTACTACTTCGTGAGCTAGTAACGTTAACTACTTAGTGAGCCAGTAACGTTAACTACTTAGTGAGCCAGTAACGTTAACTACTTAGTGAGCAGTACTACTACTACTACTACTACTATTGCTACTTCGTGAGTAGCGAGAACAATGAATCAATTCGAGAGACAGGTCGTAGGCGGCGCCAACACGCAGAGAGCGCAACACGATACAACACCACCCGACCGATGCTCGAGCTGAACTGTCGTCTTCGACTCTGTCTCGACTCGCTAGATTCGCTGTCGACTCGCTAGAGCAGCAGCAACGATATTTTGCGAGCGACCAGGGGGCGCGCCGATCGCCACCGACTGCTGCTGCTGCTGCCGCTGCTGACGTCACGGGCCCCACGAGGAAAGGGCACCACGTGAGCCAGGCGGCAGGCGGCAAACGAGTTGCTGGCGGTTAGTGTGTATGTCGTTCGCTCGCTCGTTCGTATGGCCGGCCGGCTCGAGTGGACGACCCTCTCCCCTGTTCGCACTCTCCCGCTGCTGCTGCTGCTGCTTAGTGCGGCCACGGCTCGCTCGCCACCAGCCCACAACAACGAGCCCGCCAATCTGGCTGACAGCTCGCCGCTGTTTCTAGCTGGGCTACGCGCCCTGTGGCTGCGGCTGCCGACGAGAAAAGCTACTGCTAAATGTGTAGTAGGCACTTTGGTCGTCGTCCTTCGTCGTCACCGTTTAATTAGTTGTGTTCGCCAAAGCTGATGCCGATGCCGGAGCGATGGAGGCGGTTTCAGCTACACCTTCGAAGGGCCCCTACGAACTTCTCAGTAGAGCAAAAAGTTAAAGGAAAAAGCAAGTTGCGGCGAATCGAGTCGTTCGTTTCGCCGAGGGAGGGTTCGCTGTTGTTGGTGTACTGCTGTTGCTGCTGCTGCTGCTGCTGCTGCAACAACACCAATAATACGACTTATGCTACAAATAATAAAAATAATCCGCTTCCATAATCGGCGTCATGCGATAAGCTAATAAATAGCATTTGCTGGACGTCGAGGCAACACGTTCGAACCGCATAAAACGAATAAGTGAGTACATTAATAATAATAGTAGTAGTAGTAGTAGCAATATCGTACCAACAATAATTATTGTAATGCGTATGAATCAAAACGTTCGTAAACGTTACGGCATTTTTATGTCCGATTATTCTGTCGCAGTCACTGCCCAACTAGTAAAAAAGCAATAAAGGAAATAACTAGAATGCAGAGATGCGGTTTTTGTTTTTTTATTCACTAAAAAGTTGGCCTTATGTTTCGTTCAGATTCAAAATATCCAATGTGAGACACACGTTACTTTGTTAGACTGTGTAGAATTTGTTCCCGAGGCATAATTTGCGTTTTTTCGTTGTAGTCAAGAAACACTGAAGTTTATGGGCCACACAAAACGCAGCGCCGCACTTACATATAGATGGAAAGGCTTCGTAGAGCAGTATATCCCGCAGCAGACGTTTGTTTATAATATAAAGTAGCTAGACTAGTGCACGAAAGTATGTACAACGAACAGAGAGAGAGAGAGAGAGCGTGTGTGAGAGAAAGGTAGTTGCTAAGCACTCCCAAGAGATGCTGCTGAAAGACAGATTGGCAATTGGTATCTATCGGTAGAGCGAAAGTCGCATCTCGAACTTAGCCACGAGTAGAAGGCCAGCTGAGAAGTACCGAAATATTTCGGCGAAACAACCGCGAGAGTATTCGCGCTATCGACCCTGTAGCAAGTGTCGTTCCGACACAGAGCGCGCAGAGGCATCTCTTTCTCTCTCTCTCGACGCTTCGGCACAAGACGCAGCGGGTACAAGATGTGGCCACGTACCCGGAAACGATGGCACATGGCCGCCATCTTCGAGTGTAGTCGAGAGACAACCACCACCACCACCTTCCCCGAAGATTCTACATCGGAAAACTAACAATGTTAGCAGAATAGCAGAGTCCTGGGCTGAGGAATTGTCTTTGAATCGTGGGCCTCCTACAGCCAGCCTGGATTCTGGAGGCTTTCTGTGTGCCCGCGCGTGCTCGGCGTCTCGCAAAAACCGCCACTGTTTCGTCTGGAAGAAGTCGTTTTTGCACGACGTACTACTCGACCGACGACGACACGCCGGTCCAGTCCGCCACCCCAGCCGAAGACCCAACCGTCAATCAGTCATCGGGTCATCAGTTATGAATGTTCCAATTGTTATTAATTATGATCTCTTGCTACAGTAGCAGGGGCAACAGCAACAGCAACAACAACAACATCGACAAAAACAACAACAGCAACGACAAAAACAACGGCAACAAAAAAGCAACAACAACAGCAATACGATGCTTTCCGGACTACGTATGGTCCGCATAGCAAACGAGCGCACGGCACAAATATGTATGATGCTCTCCTCAGCTGACGCGTATCGCCCACCGGCAGCGCGACAATCGAATCGACGCAAAACGTGTCGATAAACAAACAAAGCCCGATCGCATCGATAGCATCACATAGCCTAAAACGCGACAGGTCGGTCCTATTGCGGAGGGCGTTTGAATCAATTGCACTGAACGCAACAAGCAAGCATGCGTTTAGCTCTTCCTCTCCTCTCGACATATCTTTATCTCTCTCTCTCTCTCTCCCTGTCCGCCTTTCTCCTTATCTGTGTCTCAGATTTTCGCTCGATCTGTCGCTTTTTCTCGCCATTTACACTACGAACAGGTTGCGACTGAAGTGTTGTCGGCTGTCGGCACCTTTGATGGGAGGTAGGTGTCACTACATTTCAAAGGTCCCGCTCAAAACCAACAGATCGGCTTGTCGAACACTCATCAGTCGATTGACGACGGCGGGGGCAATTGCTGTCCCCGCCAGCCAGGCAGCCAGCCAGTCAACCAGCCCGCCCGCATCGCCTTTGCTTCCTAAACAAAAGTACCGCCGCCCTGGCGGATTCTAGTTAAGCAGCGGCGCGGTGCACGCGCGCGCGCGCGAGATACCTCAGCAATACCACCAGTACCATCAGCAGTACCGCCGCCGCCGCCGCCACTACCAGTAGCAACAAGAGTGCCAGGTAGCTGTTTGTTGTAGGCTAAAGCCGGCAGCCGGCGGCGGCAGCGGCCGCACGGTAACGTGTCGGTCATCATAGTTAGAACGAGTCGTACCTATATTATCATCATCATCATCGTAATCATCATCATCATCTACCTATCTATCTACCTACGTACTCTTTATTGATCTATCTGTGTACGTGGTAGATGTTTGTATGCTTGCAAATGTCGGCATACCGCCGCCGCTGCTCGTCGTTGTTGTCGCTTTCAGGGTTTTCCACCTGTTCCATGAACACTGCTGATTCGGCGACTGCTTCTGCTGCTGCTGCTGCGCGGTGGTGGTTGTGATGGTGGTGAAGGCGGCAATAGAACACACACACTCACACCCCCGAGGACACAATCAGCTAGTAGTCGTAATAGTAGTTGTAGTAGTAAGTCAACCTCAACCAACTCTCACGTCGTCGTCGTCGTCATTCGGGGTCCTTCGAAATGTGGCGGGCGGTGAACTTCGCCTAGTGAGCGACGATGAGGCGGCCGATCGATGACTGAGGTTTATCGCTAACCGGTGTACTGCTTGTTGCTACCGCTTGCAGCCCACTCGTGAGTCGCTTGCTAACTGATATGATGCGATGGCCGTTGTCTTCGTTTTCGTCGTCGTCGTTGTCGTCGTCGTCAGCTCGTACCGACGTGCCAACGCTCACCGACGGACCGGACTCAATATTAGCGGCTGAACACGAGGAGAAAGACCACTACGACGGCGACGATGAAAACCTCAGAACTTCGCGCCCATTGAGTGACGCGAAACGACTACCGCCGACCGACCGACCGATCAACCAGTCGGCAAAAGAACGAACAAACCCACAAACAATTACCGCAAAACAGAAGCGAATACCCCCGGGCACCCCCTTCCTACACAATCAATGTCGAGTGGGCAAAACCACAGACAGACAGACAGACTGACGGACGCTCGGTTGGTTAGTCGGACGGTCGGACAGAGAGACAGACACCGGGGGGGGGGGGGGGGGCGGTGAAGTCAACAAGGACAAACGATAACACAGCCTCCTCAAGCCGCTCGCGGCAAATGCCAAGGACGAGATGAACAAGGTCAACAAAGCTCGTTGAAGTGTCGACATCGCATATGTGCTACTGCTACTGCTACTGTATCCTCTGCCCCCCCCCCTCCGCGTGATCTTGATAATGATCATGGTGATGATGATGATGATGATGGTGTTAATATTTTTGGCTATCAATTGTTATCAATGGCAGAAACAGTAGTTAGCTACCTTGTAGTAGTCACAACAACGGTAGCAAACTAGTTCCGATTGCTCATATTGTTGTTCTTCTCGGAGGAGTCTTCGAGTTGTAATGTGCGTTGTCAGAACCCGTAGAAACCGTATAGTAGTAGTCGTAGCCGTTCTCAAAACAATTGAAATGGTTATAGACAAAATGAGTAAGGTCATTAACAGAGAATGGAAGACAGAAGAAAGCAGAAGAAGAGGAGCTCTGCACATCACAGAAGGAACCAACCCCGAACTCGCCAGAAAAGCGACAGAATACTGGCTGCAAAGATTCGAAGGCGAGATTGATCTGTGCCTAAAAAAGAAGGCCCCCCGAACAGAGAGACGAACGCGAGGTCCACAAAAACCCAAGACCGGGTCAATTATCATCAATACAACAGGTGATAAAACACAAGCAGAATGGTCCAGCATTCTACAGCGTGATGTGGACACAACCCGAGCTGGAGTCACGGTAACAAACATCGTATATCCCAGAGAGGGCGGTATCAAAGTACTTTATAGGGAAAACCAAAAGGGAGCAACTACAAGCTTTCTAGACAGCATTAGGAACAAAACGTCTCTGCAGGCCACAGAAAGCCAGCCGAGCATGAAGATTCGTGTGCTGGGAATAAATAACGAGGTTAGTAAGGATACCATCGAACAGGCTGTTCGAAAAGCCCTCAATCTCGCCAACTCGGAGGCCATAGTCATCGAAGAACCCCGACAAAACAAGATGGGCAAGTGGGGGGCCACCGTCCTGCTAGAAAAACGGAAAGCAGAAGCACTGCTGGCCAAGCGGAGGCTGACAATCGGGTGGGTGTCGTATCCTCTAATCGAATGGGTAGTACCCCCGTGCTGCTTTAAATGCCAGAAAATTGGGCATTGGGAACGCGAATGCAAGGAGTCAAAAGTGGCAGACATACGATGCCACAAATGCGGAACAATTGGCCATGCGGCCAAGACGTGCGACAAAAACCCCAAATGCTACAACTGCAAAGAGGGTGACACCGGACACGCGGCCAACTCCATGGAGTGCCCGGCCTACAGGCAATGTATTCGAAATACAAGGGACCGAAAGAGCGAGGTAAGAGGCACGGACTCTAAACAAGGACCCAAAGCAGTCCAGCCCCAGCCCAACGCTAACGAGCAATCCACTTCAACAGAGGACAACATCATGGAGGCCGCCATTGCTGGAGACGAACAAACGTCAAGCGCCAAACAAGACGACGACGGCTTCGTCCCTTATAAAAAGACGATGAAAAATCCGAGAGACAGGGACGCGAACACCATCCAAAACGACGCCGAACAAACTGCAATGCATACAGATTAACTTGGGCCGGTCCAACGAGGCCCAAGCAATGCTGGACGCAAAAATGCAGAAAGATGATGTGCAGCTGGCGCTGATTAGTGAACCCAATAGGAGATGGCTTAATGACGGGCCGGGCAAGGAATGCCTTAGGGATGAAAACGGCGACGCAGTGCTCTGGGTCCAACCCACAGTACCCGTTAAGGCGCAAGGAGCGGGAAAGGGCTGGACATGGGCGGAACTCGACCAAGGACCGACAGTGTTCAGCTGCTACATATCGCCAAACACGCGACGGCAGGAATTCACCGATTTTCTGGACAACCTCGCGGAAGAGATCAGGCGATGTGCGGCAAGAAATAAGACCATCCTTATTGGGGGAGACTTTAATGCGGCCGCAGTGGAATGGGGAAGCCGACGCTCGAACGGAAGAGGTCGTGAGCTGTCAGAGTGGTTGGCCCAATTGGGCATGACCCTCTTCAACGATGGCCTGCGGCCTACGTTTGAACGAAGGGACCAGTCTTCGTTTATCGATCTAACGTTCGGTAATGAAGCTACGGTAAATTTGGTGACGGGGTGGAAGATTTCAGAAGAAGATTCTCTGAGCGACCACCGGTATATTCAATTTGAGTACGGCGCGAACACTGCCCAGCAAGAGGGAAACATCCGTCGCTTAGCATGGCGTGCCGATAAGATGGACATGGAACGGCTTCGTACGGAGCTGAGCGAGAGAAGCCAAAGACTTCTCAGAGAGAAGGAGGAGATTCTGCCCGGCGACGTTGTAGATCTTCTGCGGCGGTCATGCGCAGCAGCATCCACCCAGAGATCGACCGGAACGCGTCGGCACCCGCCGCCTAAATACTGGTGGACAGCAGAAATTGCTAACCTCAGAAAGGCGAGCAACGCGGCCCGGAGAAAATACACGCGGGCCAGAAGGAAGAGGATCGGCATAGAAGTAATCTGGCAGATTCTACAAGCTGCAAGAAAGGCTCTTAAAAAAGCCATCAGGAGCAGCATAGAGAGAAAATGGAAAGAACTGTGCGAAGAGGTGAATGACAATATATGGGGGAAACCCTATAAAATTGTCATGGATAAATTAAGAAGATCTCGCCCGGCACTCCCGAACGGGCTTGTGAAGTGCGCGGTAGAACGACTTTTTCCGAGTCGCGCTGACCCCGCTCGGCCAGAGATTGAGGTTCCAGAGGCGGGCGTGCCACCCATTGAGGATTGCGAGATAATGGCCGCCGCGGATCGCTCGCCGAAAGGCAAGGCCCCCGGCCCCGATGGAGTACCAGCAGAGGCGGTGAAGATCCTCCTACAGGAGCAGCCAGAAGTGTTCAGGCGGATGGCAGACAAGATCCTCGAGGAGGGGGTCTATCCAACAGAGTGGAAGACAGCAGACCTGGTCCTGATAAGGAAACCAGGAAAGCTACCGACAGACCCAGGTGGGTATCGCCCGATATGTCTCCTAGATACCATCGGGAAGACATTTGAGACGATACTCAACTACAGACTGATTGCTGAACTGGAGGAAAAAGGAGCGCTGTCCGACAGCCAGTTTGGCTTCCGACGTAGGCGCTCGACAGAAATGGCCATCAATCTGGTGCTAGAGGAAGCCGAAAGGCAGCGACAGAGAAACCAGTGGTCAAGGGAGCTTTGCATGGTCGTCCTTCTAGACGTCCGCAACGCCTTCAACTCACTGAGCTGGAAAGTAATCCTAGAGGTTATGGCTGAGAAGGGTGTCTCTCCGTATCTGCAGAGGGTAATATCCTCCTATCTCAGCAACCGAAAAGTCGTGCATACAGACAGGGAGTTTGCTATGACAGCAGGAGTCCCACAAGGCTCTGTCCTAGGGCCCACGCTGTGGAATATGGCGTACGATGATGTGCTGCGGCTCTGCGACATGGAGGGCGTCCAGACCATTGCGTATGCCGATGACTTGGCTGTCCTTGTCACGGCGCGCAATGCGGACGCACTTCAGGGGCGGGCCCAGCGTGCCATCGAAGCAATAAACGACTGGATGGTGGGGCACGAGCTCCGGCTGGCCCCTGAGAAGAGCGAGGCTGTGCTTCTTACAGGGCGGAAGAGGCACGGAGACGTCCGGCTGGCACTGGATGGAGTGGCCATTGAAGTCAAGCAATCAGCCCGATACCTGGGAGTGACCATTGACAAAGCCCTCAATGGCAACATACATATAGATAAGGTAACCGCCAAGGCAGAAAAGATCGTCAACAGCCTGGCTAAAATTCTGCCAAGAACACGTGGCGCGACTGAGGGCAGGAGAAGACTTCTTGCCTCTGTGGCAGAGTCCACCGTGCTTTACGCCGCACCTACGTGGGGTCCCAGCGCGATGAAGCTAAAGAGGAATAGAAACAAGCTTCTGAAGACGCAGCGCAAGCTCGCGATAAGAGTCGCTAGAGCGTATCGCACGGCCGAAACAACAGCGGTGATCGCGATCGCCAGGCTCATTCCGTGGCCTAGGCTAATCGAGGAGCGAGTGCGGCGAAGACGAGAACGCCAGAAGAAAGCGGTAGCTCGACAGCAAACGCTCGAGAACTGGCAACGGGAATGGAGCCAACTGCCAACGGAGGCCCCAGGAGCCTGGACCCGCCAGGTTATCCCCGACCTCATTAAATGGTTCAAAAGAAAGCATGGCCACGTCACCTATTATCTGACGCAGGTGCTAACGGGGCATGGATGCTTCCAAAAGTACCTGCACAGAGTGGGTAAAGTCGCGGAGCCTACGTGCGTTACTTGCGGCACGGGCGAGGTTGACGATGTTACTCACACTGTCTTCCTCTGCCCAGCACTCGAGGCGGCACGAGCAGGTAGGAGCGCAGTGGCGGACCCGTGCATGACGGTAACGGACCTGGTTAACGCCATGCTCGAAAACGAGGAGAAATGGAAGCAAGGGCTGGACCTGGTAGAAGGCGTAATGAGGTTGAAGAACGAACTGGAGCGAGCACGGGTGGCCGCGAGCCGACGACAAGAGACGTCCACAGCCAGCGGGTAGCGCCGAACGAGGAAAAGCATAAAGGAGAATAGCAAGTGAAATCTCCATGTTTCAGTGATGTAAAACGAAAGTGTACCGCTGGAATATGGTTATATGAATAAAACCCTAATATTAAAAAAGTAGTCGTAGTAGTAGCGTTTGTTGGTGGCGCGCGAAAGCAACAAGAAGGGCAGCCGCGGTAAAAATGGCTCGAATCATGTGTATCATCGAAGTAGTAGGCAGAAACTACATACAGGCTATCACTGCTAATAGTACTACTACAACAACAGCAACGCTTCTGCGTCGACCTCTCGGCGTTCGGCAGCCTTTGAATTAGTTTGTCGGTCTTCACCGCCGAGCGCAACTTCTTGGAACTGCTCGCCTGCCATGTCGCGGCCGGTCGGTTGTGTTTCAACTTCTTGCCGACAAGCCAACAACGGAAGATCTCTAAACAAAGCCTGCCTCCTCATGAGCCTTGAGAGGAGGTCTTTGCGAAGGTGAACCGCGCCTCAAGATGGTTTTCGGCTGCGGCGGCGGTGGCGGCGCCGGGCACCGTCATCATGTCCGTCGTCCCAAAGTCCAACATCCTGCGAGTTCTTCAGCCCAAACGAACGTCGTGGCCTGTTTGCCGGCTGGCTGGATCGCTTACCTATCTACCTAGCCAGACTGCCAGTGTTGAGCGTAGGAAGGAACCTGTCGGCCCTTTCCCGGTAGCCAGGTAGATAGCAATATATATATATATATATATATATATATATATATATATATATATATATATATATATGCGTGTGTTTAAAGCTATCATTGGTCTAGAAATCGACGCAGCAACATCACCACTGCCACTCATCCCATAGCAACGACACCACACCAACCGGAGATGGGACAGGAAGAAAGGCGGCCCCGACGTCCCGTATGTGGGCATCCGTGACTAGACGCAATCAGGGAAAACGGCAACGGCGCCAGTCTGATCATGCATATGCTGTCGTCGGTCAGCATTCGTTCGCTGCTGAGAACCTGTGTCGGAGCGTTTTTGTCGGCAACTTCGCCGCCCGGATCGAGGCTTCGGCGCTGCCCCGTCACTTCCGGAGCAGCCGCGCGCCGGACGCAACGATGCAGCAGAGTCCTCCTCTGGTCTGTCTAGACACAACAGAGAGCGTCAACCAACGAGCCAGTCATTCGTCGAGAAAAGAAAAACAACGCGAAAGAAGGCAGGAAGCAACAAGAAGAAGAAGAATAAAGGGCCGATATCACGCTCTCCACGTACGAAACTACCAGCCACCTCGCCATTCGACTTAGTAGTTAGAAAGTTAGTTGAGTAGCCGCGCCCAGACTAGCGGCGTCATTGACGTAACTATCAAACCTGTTGCGATTCGACGAATTCAACGCCAGCTTCTCGTCAGATAGCCTGCATACATACAGACACACACATACGTTTGCATAAGTTTGCAGCAGCCGACCTCGTCGACGCCGATCCGACCTGACAACGCACGACAAACTGTTGCTGATATTTCTGTTACTGCTACTGCAGCGACGACAATCACCAATCAACGTGTGGATGGAGGAAGACCGTACCGCCTGTGATATGTTAGGGGTAGGTTTAACCCTTTGAGCTTATAGAGAACGAAACGGCTATACCGTATCGAATCCTTATTAAGAAAAGCATGCGTTGCGTCAGCATTTATGTATAGGATATTTTTTAGGATACAGCATTTATGTATAATACCTACGCGTTCGCGTCCTACGAACATCGATCGGCAAATCACGCAACGAGAGCCGAATAAGAAAGCATTTCGAGTTTTTAGTTCTAGCCAGGTGCTCAGAGCACTATTTCACAGTTTTTTTTCCGCTTATTCCTCGTACAATGCCGCGAAGATGGCGTTCTTAAAAGTTCTGATTAGGCACGTCGCGTTCACCTAGTAGTAGTAGCAATAGTAGTAGTAGTAGTTTCGTTCTGCATTCCAGAACGACATACGCTCTGCTTAACGCTCGTATGCGATTCCATGTCGTTCTGCATTGCACCTGACGGAGTTGTGCAGCAATAATAGTAATGCCTCGTAGAACCCTTTCCTGCTACAATGTAATCTCTCCCGGAATGTCACACGACAGAGCCGCATGGGCCGTAGCGAATTTCCAGAGTCGGGACCGAGCTTTTTTCGCTGTGGCATTCCCCTAAATATAGCATTATGCTGTGTAGTCTCTCCCGTGAGGCAGAGAAAACAGCTCTTAGAAGCGCCATTTCGCGGGTTTTGTTAGCGCCTCCATTCTCTAAATTAAATCAGCTTCTACAGGAGATTGAGTTATTCGCCGTCTCTCACACCCACTCTTTCCCTCTCTCTTTGTAGCTGTGTGTAATTACGAGACCGTAGCAGCTATCTAAGCTGCTTTTTCACTTCAAAGTTCTAGTTGCTGGCAGGGTTTTGTCACGAATGGTGACATTTTCATCATTCGCTTAGTAGTATCTAAACAAGACAAGCCGTTACGTGATCAGATAATGGCTTGTCTTAGATCATCACCAGTCGTGTATCAAGTTATTCCACTGAGGATTCTTCTACTTTGTCCCAACGCGTTCCATGAATAATGGGCGTACTAGTCATGATAATGGCTGTGGTTGTATATAGTCGGATTGCGATCACGCCCGGACTGGACT
The DNA here is from genome assembly GCA_003439945.1 of Dermanyssus gallinae. Taxonomy (NCBI): domain Eukaryota; kingdom Metazoa; phylum Arthropoda; class Arachnida; order Mesostigmata; family Dermanyssidae; genus Dermanyssus; species Dermanyssus gallinae. Next base: position 11,427 of record QVRM01005575.1, on the reverse strand, counting down.
ACGTTATCTTTGATAGGGTCATCTCGCGACGGATGTCGTCTTCGAGCAAGGAAGATAAATAATAGACAAAAAAGTCTCGCCGACACGTGCCAATTGAAACAAATGTTGTAGACGCCGCCGTCTCATCGTTATCAGGACGTGGTGACCACAACGGCTTCAATCATCTCACATACCGATCGGGTCAGTCACAGCATTGGCCACCGGTCGTTATCGAGTCGACTCGTGAATGTCGCGTATAACGTGTGTACGTACAATAAAATGTAACGTAAATAAAAATCAATCTTTGACTGAAATGTTGTGCATTTGTAGGTAGGGACATACTTAACAGATTCGTCGTAGATCAACGCAACTACAGTTTACTTCACACAGCTTCAAGTCGATACCTATTAATGGTGCAAACAGGCCTTTCGTGCAAAAACTGCCTATCACGCTTTGCAAATAGCAGAACATGCACTTATGCCCGGCCAGCCGCCATCATGCGCGGTATGAGAGTGGGACGGGGGGAGAATTTGTTTTGTTATACATGGCTGAAAATTTCCTTTATGAAACATAGTTTAAAAAATGATTTTGTATAACGATTGGGAGCAGCTTGTTCCTACGACCATGCTTGAGAAAATCCAGGAGCACCCCATATCAGGATACCTTGGTATAAGACTAAATTCATCGTGACTCATGCGACTAATAGTTCGCAATGGCATATTCAACTTGGAGCTTCCAGCTCTCTGAAGTACGACAATCGACCAATTTTTCGATCCACTTTTGCAGTGCCGTCGGATGCCAGACCAGAGGCACGATCGCGTACCGAATACGTTAAGGCAGCCCGTCAAATCGTTGCTCTGTCCCGGCGTTCCCGGCCTACCCTGTATGTAAGGAGCGTATGCATTATTGTGCACGCTCGTGTGCGTATGTCGGCAACATGCGTACGACGATAAACATGTGTAACGTTGTCAATGTTTTTGTGACTATCGAGGTGCTTCTTTTGTGGATTGCTGCCGCCTTTTTCACGTACTCCTTCCAAACGTCACTTCCACAAGCTTGCCACGCTGAAGTGCGTTGGAGGTTACGATGAGCCGACGCATCTATTAGCACGAACAAGGCAACAATATCTTGCTGCGGGCTGTCCAGATGGTACAGCGCGTCATGGCAATCGAGAAGAACAGCTCGGCACGGCAATTCTGATCGTGACGGTTGGTTGCGTTCAGCGTTCGGGTCGCAGTGGCCGGTCGCTGCTGCTCTCGTGGCACCACAGTGGTCATCGTGACTGATTTGTCTGTCCACGTGACTGATTTGGCATTGATCAGAGATGACGTGATAGAATATCTGCTGCGCTCGTTATCACTTTCTGTCTATTATTATTATTATTATCGCATCCTGGCGACGTTAGACAAACGATAACCAGCAGCCGTTGGACTGTTGGCGACGGGGCGGGAGATTAGTTTCCGCAGCCGCCCGCCACTAAACAGACGCCATCCTCGGCCCCCGGGCAGGGCCAAACATACGCCAAGATGGAAATCGATCTGGAATTGGTTACTCGCGTGCCTCGTTCACTCCCCTTTCAGCCCCATTGTCTCTTGCTTGCATCGTTCTTGTTGTGTTGGTGTTTTTATCTCCCGCTCTCTCTTTATCTCTCTACGTCAGTGTTTTTTCTATCAATCTGTGTTCGGTTGCGTGTTCCTGCTGTCTCTGCCCGTTCGCTCTCTGTATATCGCTGATTGCTCGCTTTGCTATCATCGCCTTGTTCCTCCCCCTAGTCTGTCCTATTCCTGCGGCGATTATGACAGCAAGAACAACAACAACAAAAGCAACAGCAAAAGCAACAACAACATCAACAACAGCAACAATTAGCTGAACCCTTCATTGTTTGATGGCGGCGATGCCGGTTGACCGACTGCTCCGAACGAGAACTCTCTACACATGCGCATGAAAACGAACCTCTTTCGGAAGGAAAGGAGAAAGATACAAGAAGAAGACGACGCCGAAGTCGCAGAACAAATGGCACACAGGCGACCACGAACGGCAGCGACGGACGAAGGAAAGACCGTTTGTTGTTTTGTTGGCTGGCAAAGCGTTCGTTCCGGTCCCGTCTGCTTTCCTCGATCGAGTAGCGGTAGTCGTAGTGGATGAGAAGAGTAAGATAAGTCCTCTTTTCTTCTGTAGCCTAGCCCTGGACTTCTTAGTCTCCGAGAACAGCAAACTTCAACGTCGTGTTCGTCGGGAGAGGCGAAACTCGATGCAGCTGTGATTGTTTTTGTTGTTGTTCTCGGCATTGTTGCTGTTGTCGATGTTGTTGTTGTTAATGTTGTTGTTGTCATCGTCGTCGATGTTGTTGCTGTTGTCGATGTTATTGTTACTGTTGTCGATTTGGTTGTTTTTTTGTTGCTGCTGCTGCTGCTGTTACTGGTGGGGTCGTCGTCATCTCTGCCATACATCGGAAGCAGCAAGCAACAGCTGCTGCTGCTGCTGCTGTTGTTGCTGGTACTATAGAGCGCAGCAGGCGCCATCCTCGTCATGGTTCCCCCCGGTTCCCGACTCGGTCGACCTTGTCCACGTCGTGCTCGTTGGCCGTAGCAGCGGTTGACGTGTGAGAACGGACGTCAGAAAACTTGCCTGACGAAGACGCCGCTGACCATCACTACTACCGCCGCTGCTGCCGCCGCTGCCGCCGCCGCCATCACGTGGGCTTCGCGGAAAACAACGTCTTCGTCGTAGTTGTTCTGCGTGCTTTTCTGTTGCCCCGTCGGTCGCTCGGCCCGGTGCTAACTGCTGCTCGTTGGATGTCTCTCCGGGCGGCAGCGAGTCTGGTTTGACCGCTGTCGCTGTTGCTGTTGTTGTTGCTGCTGCTGCTGCTGCTGCTGGTGTTGTTGTTGTTGTTGTTGTTGTTGTTGTTGTTGCTGTTGTTGTTGTTGTTGTTGTTGTTGTTGTTGCTGCTGTTGTTGTTGCTGATGCTTGCCCAAGACAGTCCAACAGGAATCGTCCGGCCGTCAGCTGCTCCGTCAGATAGTAGCGAAGCATGCTGCGGCAACGGATCAAGTCGGACGGCAGCGACTTAATCCACTGCTACTGATGTGTGGCGATGAGCCACTATGGCCATCGGCGTTCCTCGACATCGTATTATAGTTGTCGTCGTACGCAGTGGTCAGTCTAATCATCGGCGCGTCGAATGGTGACAAGCAGACACAGTAGCGATAACAAGAACGAACATTTAAAGCAACCTTTGCCACTGGTAACAAAGCCGCCGCCGCCAGCCACCCACCGCTATAGCGCACAGGATCAACCACAACAACAGAGGCAGTAATCCAGAGACAATTAGCGAATCAGAATCTGTCAAGCGCACTGAACGGTATCGCCCATTGGCCACATTAGTCATTATCACAACTATGTCATGGGACTATAGAAAAATATATTTATATATATATATAAATTTATCTTATTCGATATACTCCCCGAGATGCTCAATACACTTTTCCCACCAAGATTTCAGAGCTTTTATACCTCTTAAGTAGAATTCCGCGTCTTTAGACTGAAAATAGGCATTGACAGCAGCCTTAACCTCTTCATTGCTGGAAAAACGCTTTCCACCGAGACTATTCTTCAAATGTCCGAAGAGGAAATAATCAGAGGGGGCCAGGTCTGGAGAATAGGAAGGTTGTTCAATAAGTTCGAACCTCAGTTGGGCCAGTTTTGCCGATGCTTGCCGGGACATGTGTGCAGGAGCATTGTCCTGGTGAAACAGGACAACCTTTTTCTGCAAAGCGGGCCGTTCCACGATGAGTCTTGCTAAAGGCAGTCTAACAGTCTTGCCTAATAGTCTCCTGTGATCGTTTTACCGCTCTCAAGGTAGTCGACCAGCATTATTCTACGTTGGTCTTAAACAACTGTAGCCATCACCTTTCCGGTCAATGCCGTTGTCCGCACCCTCTTCGGAGGTCCTTCATCAGGTGCACACTATTGGCAAGATGCTTCTTGGGTCTCGGGAGTGTAGTGATGGACCCAGCTTTCATCGACGGTCATGAATCTGCGCCAAAAATCCGACGGATTGTTCGACATCTTGGCCAATTTTCGCTGTAAAGCGAAAACAGGCGCGTTTTTTTGGCCTTGGTTGAGCAAATGCGGCAGCCATTTTTCTCTGAGCTCTTTCATCTTCAAGTTTTCGTGCAGGATGAAATGCACACTACCCAAACTGATCCCCAAGGCCTCCGCTATCTCCCTAATGTTCACTCGCTTATCTGCGGCAACGATTTTCCGCACCTTTTCCACGTTTTCCTAATCAGTTGCCGTTTTTGGGCGTTTTGAACGTAGTTCATCCCGGTGCTCCTGCGACCTCTTTTTAACTCATTAATCCAGTTGGAAACAGTGGCAAAACATGGCGCAGAGTCACCGTACACCTCGTCTATCTCAGTTTTCACATGGGTCGCATTACACTTTGAAATAAAATGCTTGATATCGAAATTTTTTTCAATTTTCAAATCACGCGATACGTACGGGAAATATCAACGAAATGAACGCCAATCAATATATTTTGACTTGCAGCCGAAAAGTCAGTATAATAGCGGTGAAGCCCCAAAATCAATGTAAAGCTCATTTAAGACTTATAACTAGTATATATATATATATAATATATATATATATAATCTATATATATATATATCTATATATCGGCCGACGTCATTACAGCACGTGCCGGCGGCAAAGATGGAGTGTCCAGATTTCAGAAACGACTTGGAAACTTCCAAATTCAGTGATTCGGCAACCACCCGCCAAGTGGCCCGATGTACGAGGAGATTACTAGCAGATGCAAAGCCCTTGTTCCGAGAGACTAATGATTACTACCTAACACAGGTTCTAAGCGGTCACGTTTGCTTTTAGTGAGCGACCTGTGCCGGGCAGATAGATACGGTAGGTAGAACGTCTACTCTAATCCATCTGCTGCTATACGGACTTTAAACGGAAGACAGGGCAGAGTGCACAGAGGGTGTGCGCGCTAATGCGCGCTATTCTCACAAAGGGTCAAACACAACAATCTGTCTGAGAGAAGCCATTGGAGCTTCGGAAAGCTGACACCAGAGACAATGATGAAGATCATCATGGTCGAATTCGAGAAGACGAAGGAGATTTGTAGGAAAGTACGTATTGGATATAATGAAGGGCAGGAACAGGCGAGAGCCACACACGGGCCAGCACCGTACCGCTAATGACCCCCGATCCACCCGAACAATGGGTAGGGGGCCCAGAGGTTACGTCCCGAGGTCCACGGGCCATTCATTATCTGTCGTTAGTTCCACGCGTTGGGGCTAGCAAGCAAATAACAAGAAAAAGCACACCGTATATGTGTAAACACGTTGCCTCTCCAGAACAAGAACAGCAATAACAACACCTTTTTCGGCCCTATATGTAGACTATGCTATATGCGGATATGTCTGCAAGTACGCAATCGTAGGGCTACATTTGAGTATTTACATAATTGGTATTTTTTTTTTTTTATAATATACATAATTGTATATTATAAAAGAGGATTATGCAGCCAATTGTTAGAGGGAAGAGATTGTTAGAGTAGGTACAGTGGCAGGTTATCAGGTCAATAAGTAACATATATATATATATATATATATATATATATATATAAGGCAAGCACTGCCGAGTGTGCAAACGTATTGTAAATAATTAATAAATCATCACAATATTTTCTATATATATGTATATATATATAATAATCCTGTGCCTTGCAACCGGAGAAGACACATAGGCGCGCGGGTTCGAGCCCAACCGTTGCACATTGGTATTTATGAGGGTCCGTCTATGAAGCAATGCTAAAAGCAGTCCGTGGACGTTAAATCTTAGCTGAGGTTCAGTCCGAAAGGTAGTTTTTTTATTAGGCCAATAAGTCGCTGAGGCGTAACAGAAGACAGATTAGCCTGTTTAATTGCTCTGTTTACGGGCGGCCGTGCTCTGCTCGCCGTGTTCTTCCAGCAACGCGGTAAGACTTCCAGCATAGCTGTTAGCTCTCTGTTAAATCGAATTCGGTGTAACAACACCGAAACGTGATGTACTACTAAATATATAGAAATAAAAGTTAGTTGCTCAAGTTGCTCACGACGGCCGTCCAATGATCGCGGTCGTCGTCGTAGTTCATTAGGGGTGGTCGATGTTGTTATCGATTTCTAAATTGCTACCGTGCCAGCACCGTAAATGTTAAGTTTGTATAAGTGTTTTTAAGTCAAGTTAAGGGCAACATCAATCAGCACGACAACGCAACAGACAAGCAGTTGCGATAGTGCCGTAAGTAAAGATGAGGTAAGCGATGCCCACAGTAAAAGTTAATCAACTAGATTGACGCACATCGCAAACATCACGAGGCAAGACTATAGAATTGCAAATACAAATAGAAGAAGCCAAAGTGCAATATCCAGTACTACATATGTGTACAGTATCATATGAAGTGTATATATATTTAAGTTTATATATATATATACTTAAATATATCCAAGACTACATATGTGTACAGTATTATATGAAGTATATATATATATATATATATATATATATATAGATATATATAGATATATTTATAGCCTTGGATGTGCAGCGTATGTAGTTACTGTGGCGTGCTTGTAGCGAAAGCCAGTGCATCTAGCTACAAAGCGCTCGGTAGCGATGTCAATGAATCGGCACAGCAACAACGAACGACTCCCCAGCGCAGAACCAGCAAAAGTAGCATCATCGACCGCTCTAGTTGGAAAAATATGCGTGTGACATAGTACTTGCTAGATGTTGTAGCTGTTTTCGGCAGCAATCAAATGTGTGTCAAAAAAGTCTCTGTGTCCGCAGCGGTACTGCTGATCGCCTCATTGCTGAGATGTATATGCGTGTGTGTGTGTGTGTGTGTTGAGTGTTGAACAAACAGATTCGGGCAGGTTTGAAGAGTGCGGTTGCCATTGTTCTTAGTCCTACGGCACAAACACATGCCTTATTAGTTTATCTCAAAACCAAGAACATGTTTCGAACGCTCTTAGTCTGAATTACATCCGCTCATCTTCGATTGTCACGAGGACGAGTGATCAACGCTACATCTTGCTCACTTAAACCTTTTATTTTTGTTAGTGGAATAATACTGTTGTCACTTCTCCGTTTACAGGAACGTTTTGCAAGCACCGAACTTGACCTTTGTTTGCAGTTACGACGAGCTGCGGTTCCTATAATTGACAATAACCATTATACTATATATATATATATATATATATATCTCGCTATCTGCTTCTCTCGAATGACATGCCGAGGGCAGCTGATAACAGTATAAGTATCATCGCCTCCTGTGGATGGTATGATAAAAATGAAATTTTTTATCATTTTCTTATACCAATGTAATCTAAACATATGCTATGAGATGCCATGTCGCCGATATGACCGCTATACCTATTCATGGTTGTTAGCACAGACGTCGAATTCTCAATATCGTTTTGCCATTCGATTGCTACTACTAACATGACAACTAGACTATGATTAATTTATTTGCTCTATATGTCCGTATGTATAAAGAACGTTAAAACCACGTATGTACAGGACTTTTACGTTCCCGCTTTCCCACCACGTACAAATACAGCGTCATCTTGGTTGATGTTTGTGTGGAACATTCGAACTGATTCGAAAAAATGGCAAGTACAGGTATGTCGGTGCCACAACATTCTGGCACCTAACAATGGCGTTGCGTACTATCCTGTAGGTGTGCAACTCTCAATGAGGATGAAGTGCACAAGTGTTTTTCAAAGAGCTTCGATCGACAATTTTGGATGAAGCTCAGCCATTCCTGAGGGGTTTGTATGAACGGTGCTGACGACGTGGCCTAGTCACGGTTGTTATTAACCGGGCTGTCGCCGGTTCGATCCCCGTGGTTGATCGAATTTTCTTTGAGCCATGCTCATTGAGAATAGATGATAGACCATATACCAGTAAGAGTCAGCAGCTGTTCTGCTGCCACAAACACTGTTGGCGAAAACCTAGCTATTTCAACATTCCCGGTCCTCGGTGCATTGAAGATATGACGCACGACGACTCCAACCCCGTGGGAGACAGAGGGTGGTCTAGCACTAAAAATAACTTCCTTAAAAATGTGTATGAATTGACATGCAATGAGCTGTACTGGAAAATTTCAAATTGGACATTTTCAACAGTACGACGGTCCGACGAATCCCATAAAGAGCCTCGAAAACGGACAACGAAATTGTGGCCTCTGCGAAGGCCATGGTTCCTCCACCATGGCAACGTGCTAGCCTACCGGGCTGAAAATACTGGGTTTTTCTCGTCGCATCTGAAGTATCGCTGATGAAGAACGTAGCCTATTCGCCCGACTTGAAACCGTGTGATTTACCTCTCTCCAGAAATAAAAGCAAGAAATGAGCACACGAATCGGTGCTTGAAGCCAACGAGATAAAGCTAGAAAACATCAAAAAAGGCGTTTCGGAGAGGGTGGGCTTCGATGTACCGCCTTAAAAATTGTATAGAAAATTGGTAGAAGTTAAGTCCAAGTATAACGATCAAAAATTATGATTTTACATTTTTTCATGTTTTACCCGTATTCTATATATATATATATATATATATATATTAACAAAACGTTATTGGGTCCTTATGTGTACAGGTTGTCGTAAAAGAGCTGTAAATGTACTAATTTACATGTGGATTTAGTCATAAACATTTTGTCTGACCCACAGTGATCGTCTGCCGTCAATCGCCTATATATATATATATATATATATATATATATATATATATATCAACGAGACAGCGAAAGAGAGAGAAAAAGAGAAGAATAGAAGTATCCGTAGTTGATTATAGCGTAGTACTATTGGCTAATTACGCAGTAGGTAACAACGCTGTTTCGCACCACGGTCGCACCACCAGTTGGGCGTGAGATCCGGGGGCCTCCAGGAAGACGGGACCACAAGATCCAAACACCGGTATACGTGTAGATAATTTACGAGTATATATGTACGCGTAAAGAGAGAAGTACACCTAATTCAGAACAATTTTACTCCACAGGCTGAGGTGTTCCGCCGCAAAAATCGTATGTGCATGTGTCTATCTATCTATTTACCGCTTATTAACTAAGTGGTTTAATCTATATATATATATATATATATATATATATATATATATATATATATATATATATATATATATATATATATGGCAAATTTGAATATGTCTAACATTTTAAAGTTGCCAGTGGAACATCTGGCCAGCTATGGGCGGCCAGGTAAGGGGAAACGACATCGAGAGCGAGATAGAGTCGTCCGGAGATTAGGGGCACGATGCCGTCCGTTGCCTTATTCTGTCGATCAATCTATGGCCTGACCTGGATTCTGATGGCGGCGGCGGTCTGCTTACGCACGGCCCAGATGGTGGCCTAGCCCGGCCTCCTCCTGTTGTTTTTGTTGCTGTTGTTGTTGTTGCTGTTATTTTTGCTGTTGTTGTTGCTGTTGCTGATGTTGTTGTTGTTGCTGTTTTAGATCATCGTGGTTTCAAACAGATGACATAGTCTGTTGCTCCTCTTCTACTCAGTGATTATGGAGCCCTCTCGAAGTGGGCCCCGTTACTACTTCTCGTATTGTCTCTCTGATTTATTTATTTATGCTTTGAGAATGCCTCTTATCGCTCGTTCGCACTCTTTATTAATAGCTCTCTCTCTCTCTCCTACCCTTTCTCTTGTCGTTTTTGGTCTTACTTCGCTTTTTCTCCTTAACCCAAATTTTTGCTCGTCATTGTTGTTGCTATTGGGTGGTAATGACTTTCCTCGTCGATCCATATCGGTAAGACCACTCAAAGCCCCGCCCCCACCGGCTACACAGGCGCACATATTCACTCACACCCATCTTGCTACGCTTAGCCGCCTCGCTTTCAAGCATATGCGTTCTACATAAATACACACATACTATACCTCTGCGCCCAAATGTGTACATACCTATATGCATTCATGTTAATCATGTTTTAATCATATAGCCTTATAATGGAGTAAATGCAAACGTTGCGTATTGCGTACGCATATGCACACTACGAACGAAACAGGAAGAAACACGAATAAAGCAGGGATAGCGAAGGACCGAAAGTAAGTAGGCTATGCATGTTGTGCTGTACCCATCCAACATCTATAGGACAACAAAAACAAACCAAACAGCAATAAAGACGACGTCGACAAAGCACAAATTGTAGTAGTAGTAGTAGTAGTAGTAGTAGTAGTAGTAAAAACAATAGGAGCAGCAGAAGAAAAAGAAGATGTCGATAAAGCAAAAATTGTAGTAGTAGGAGTAGCAGTTGTTGTTGTTGCTGTTGCTGCCGCTGCTGTAATTGTTGTTGCATTTGTTGCTGTTATTGTTGTTGCTGCTGCTGCTGCTGTAGTAGTAGTAGTAGTAGTAGTAGTAGTAGTAGTAGTAGTAGTAGTAGTAGTTGTTGTTGTTGTTGTTGTTGTTGTTGTTGTTGTTGTTGTTGTTGTTGTTGTTGTTGTTGCTGCTGCTGTTGCGGTTGAAGTCAAGAAAGATAAAGGAACAGAAAGGAAGGCCTGCGCCGGCTGTCTCCCAGGCCCTTCCCGGAACACTCTGTGTGTGTGCGCGTTTACTGGTCCTGCCGTTGCCGTCGTTGCTGCTGCTGCTGTTTTTTTTCGATACCGTCGTAGGCTTAGCTGTCGTGATTCTCGCAGTTGTTGTCGTCCTCGTTGTTGTTACGTCGGTATATCTGCCAGCGCCGGTAGTAGGCAATGGACTACATACATTAGGGGGCACCACCGCACCCCCGTCCGAGCTGGGAGAGAACGTACATACTACAAGCGTTGTGTGAAATTCGCTGGCCGGCGCAGGCTAAACAACAGCAACAACAACAATAATAACAGCAACAACAACAACAACAACAACAACGACGACGACAACAACAATCACAGCAACAACAACCAACAAGCGGTGCCGCCTTCGACAAAACAGACGACGATCCGCCGGTAACCGTTGGCTGTTCGCCGTTTTGTCGGTGACCGGACTGGGGGTAGTCGTGGGGTTCTGCTCTCCTCCCGTCTCACTCTCACTCGATACACACAGCATACGACAACAGTGGACGAAACGACGAAGAAGCAAAAACAACAGGAGGTATAGGAGAAGAGTACGAAATGAATGAAGACAGACGAAAACAAGAACGATAACTACAACAACGACAGTAACTACGACAGCGATTGAATAACGTCCGCACTACCATCACCACTACTACTACTACCACCACCAACAACAACAACAGCAGCAGCAAAAACACAAAACGTAAAGCAAAAACAATAGTTACAACAATACCACCCCAGCATAAGAAAATGTCAACACAACAACAGCGACGGCAAAATGTCAAGACAAAGCAAACAGTAACGATAACCCAACAACAACAACAACAACAACAAACTAAAAA
>QVRM01005574.1:0-42776 GCA_003439945.1 Dermanyssus gallinae | reverse complement strand
TTGGAGTCCCATACACCACTCACAGAGATAGTGATGGATCCGAATCTGCGAGGTTTTTGCGGATCGGGGAGCGCCGTTCTTAGGAACTCGACGTCATATTTGGTGATCTTGTCCTGCTGTGCTTTTGCCAGGTCCCTGTTCGGGCCGCAAACCCTCGGCATCTAAAACTCAGACCTCGGTAGGTGTTGTTATTACCAGGTCGGGCTTAGACCCAGTGGCGCCCGGTCGACGGAATACTCGCTTACGAACCACCTCATGACCACTCTCGTAGAGAAGACGCGCCACGTGATCACAGACGTCATGTCTCTTTATAGTTTGCTTGTGTGCAGTATCGCATATCGGAGCGACATGAGCCAACGTCTCAGGCGCATAACACCCGTGCCTTCAACGTTTGTTGTAGCCCGGGCGTCCCTGGCCATCTGGCACGCGTTGGTAGTGCGTCCGAATCCTGAGCTTTAGTAGGTTTAAGATACTCCTTACCAGATAGGTAAGGTGCATACCCTTAATCCAGTAATGTACAAAGGGCGTTTCGTGTGTTTTTTAAAACGTGCCCCATCGAGCGTGTTGTATAGTTGTTGAGAACCAGTAAATCGCTCTCTTGTGTAGCGGTCTCAATGGAGGTTCCCAAGCGCTTGCAAAGAAGTCTTGTTCTTGCAAGATCTTTTTTGACGTGATCGGTGGTTAGCAATCCATTGGAACCCAGGGTGCGTGAAGCGTTTTTAGACGGGAGAGGCGGAGTCTGGGATAAATGTTTGGAGGCAGGGGATGTCCAGACCGTCGTGTGCTGTGTGCGTGTACAGGTAGGGCGTTCGGCACCGAGTTTTCGAGCTTAAGCCATGTCGACTTGACAACCGTTCTGATCTCTTTATCTAGATCGCTAAAGGAGTGGCTTGAGATGGTCTGGGATCGGAGACCAGTTTATATAGAAGGCGGGATGAGAAATCTTTCAAAAAGTATAAGTCTTTGGTGGGGTTTAGAGAAGCTATCGTGGAGCTGTTGAGTAAATTATGGAGTATATCTTTAAGTGGAGTCCAACTCTGGCCATTGCTGTCAAAAGTCGACTCCCAGATATCTCCATTGACCGCTCATATTTTTAGCTGACTAGACTATGCAATGTCACACATTCACTTAGTCGGGTATAATCGAGGGTTGTTTCAAAACATAATTTTATTTACTCTCAGCTACCTGTCGCGACTGTTCGCTCGCCGCGGACTCCGTAAGCGACTTAATAACAACCGTTTGCTGGCTACGGTAGAGGCGTTGTTAAGCCCTATTCAGAGACGCACGCCAGCGAGTCCTACTTTCAGGTTTTCTTCGGGTTGGCTATTTGTTCTATCGGAAAATACTCTGGCAGCCGTCCTACGAAGGTCTATTCTACACGCTAGAACCCTTCTCGATGGCCGTCGCCCTAGACCAGACCTAGAAACTTGACTAGAATCGAGCCACCATAGAGTAATTGCCGCTTGTGGTATCGATGCAGGAGCCGTTTGCTGGATCGGCAGAGGCTGTGTTGAACTTACACAGCCGCACGCCCTGCTCCCGTTTTTTGGGAGGTTTGTTCTATTCTATCGGAATAGCTCTCTGGCAGCGCTCCTACAAGGGTCTAATGCAACATGCTAGAACCCTTCTCATTGCCGTCACAAACCTAAACGCTTTGTTTCTCTTATGACAAGGGAGAAGGAAATGCTTTTAGGCACGCCGTGCAGGACTGCACGCCGGCTGGTAGCTCGATGACTACAAAGCCTTTGTATTATTTGCTGAAACCCTTATACTCTCCTGTCGTCCCCCATAACCAGGTCTTATAACTAAAAACTAATATGGCTTTTAGTTAGAGGGGAGGGTCTCTATTACTATCAGAACCTATTGTGTAACTATTACAAACCGGCTGCAAAAAAACTGCAAATTAGTTACCACCTTGCAAGCGTCAGGCCTTCCCAATCTTCATATATGGGTGCCGTCCGTTAAATCGACCGCCGCCGTGACCACATCTACCATCACATCGATAACTTCACACCAGCGCGTAGATACATAGTTTGTTCTGCACAATAGAGTCGATGGCGCGCCGCCCGTACAGCCTCCTCATGGCCATCATGATCAGTCCCCGAGACTCCAACATACGTGCGGCAGCACCTCCGAGCAGCCCGTCTGACCTGGAACATATGTCCTGCAAGTCCCCATGACCTGCACGAACCTATGTGGTAAGTCGCTTTTCACGACCGTTCTAATCCACCCCAAGACCTGACGTACAGGATAAGTGCCTTATTAAAAAAAACCTGCTTCGTCTTTTCTCGAATGGCGTCCTACTCACGTTGCCGCCACTCCTCCTTAATCTAATCTGCGAATGGGCGTCGTTATGATCACAGAGGGTATCCGGTTAAACAGCTGCTCGCCTGTCGACCTTGAGGTCCCAGAATGGATGGTGCGGCCCGATCTAGCGCTGCAGTCCTATAGCCTCTAATGATTCTTAGCGCAGCCACTCTCCTGTATCCCTCAGCAGTACATCTTTGTCTCGCAGACCATGTTTCATTGGAAAAACAAAATGGAAACAAAATTGTACTTTTCCGAGCTGTAATAATTCCTATTATCGGATTTTCGAATTATACTATTTGTAGACTCTCGTAGCTGCTCGTAGTTAAAAGCTCATATAAAGCAAGACTCAAGCAAGGCGGAGGCATGAAGGGAGGCAGCAAACTTGTTCGACGGCCGTTTTGACACTCAAGACAGCCAAGGAAGCGGCCAGGCGGAGAGGTTTGAGCGGGTCTCTCGAGAGAGTGGTCGAGCCGAGGGAGGGGGTGGGGAGCAGCCAAGCCCTCATGGTCGCGACGCACCCTCACAGGACGGATTACAAAGTGGCATCCCCCTATCCAACCGCAGGTGGACATGCGGGATGATAGTCAGGGATAGAGCTGATTGAAGGAGAACGGCAGAGACGCCTCTCTCCCACGGCTTCGAAGTAATGCCGAGCCTGGGGGGGGGGGTGGCGAGGAATCCGGGAATAGTGGGTTTGCGAGTCTCACACTAGTCACGCAGGCGGCTAGTGGCGCATGTGCATCAAGCATTCCGAAACCTCGCAAAAAAAATGAAGCAAGAGCTCACGTATTGTAAGTACTCCGAGCTTCGTATACGACCCTTCGTTATTAAATTGGAGTCTGCTGATCTTTAATATGCAAGTAGGTGTGCACTGCAGTGTTTTGCCACATAATCTTATTGGAGGAAATTATAAAAGTGCAAAGCTTATCGTTTGAAAAGTTTATATTGCTGATGGCGAACTAAATACTCTTTTTTAGTTTTTGACGGCCATGTGGTGCAAAAATCGGCTGTCTTGAAGTTTGAATGAACTGAATCTGCTTTTGTCGCATAGAGTTTTCTTGCCTAGGAGACTTAAGGTCGTGTGTGCTGACCTGTGTTTCCTTTTTGCTATTCTCTCTTTTCCTTTCTCGCTTCGATCGTTGTGCATATCGTTCCTACGTTGGGGCTTGTACCGAAATAACTTGTTTTACACAGGAGCATGGCAGCATGCAAGTCATATATCGGGAAAGTTCAAAACCTATGGCGGGCTTGCAGCAAGCATATGAGGGAGCAGGGCACGTTTATAAAAAAATACCCAAGTATCTAATTTGCTTGCGTGAGCGATTCTTCCAGGGATCGCAAGGTTCCTACGGGAGTTTCAGGTTTCGTATTCGGGAGATCTAGGCTAGATCCATCGAATTTCTGAACGCATACACATGAGGTATCCATCCACCGCTCAATGGGCATTTCTAGTCGGTACCTAGGAATGCCTATTGTTTGCATTTATTTATGCTTCATGCCACAAACGCATATATATGCGTTTGTGAGCGAAGGCCGTCAACCAGTAAATGTACAACGCATTCTACGCCCACCTAAACTGTCCAGAATTCTTTATATAGAGAAGAAAGTGCCCTTTTGCCTTTTTATTTTGTTAATGTAGTGCTTGTTGCATGAACGACAAGCGCATAGCTTGCACTACCTTTGTAGGATGCCAAAATGCATATTGGAATATCACACAATATATATATATATATATATATTATATATATATATATATATATATATATATGCGCCTATTCTAATTCAAGCTGTATTTAAACTCTACTGCTTATGCAACATAGAATAAAGTAACAAAGTACAGAAGTAATGGTCTGCCAAGGCGGGTCGATAGATCAAGCTGGCAAATCGGACCCACAGTATCGTGGTAATCTGTGTAATATGAGTTGGCAACTAGTGCTACATAGAAAACACAAAGGCGGTAGTAAACCGGCAATCCGTACCACACTACTGCACATTTTACCTACACTGTATCACAGAGACAACAGAACATACTTGCACACCTGATTCGGTATTGATTTGCCTACAAATATGTATGCAGCCAACGCCTGATGATGGGAGGTTACGGCGACTTGCTTTATCATAAATAATTGAGTTGTCGGGCTATACGAATAGGAGGGGCTTTTAACTAGTTAAACACTTGAACATCTCATATCGGGGAAATTCGTATACTGAAGGTGGAAAATCATGAGCGCCGACGGCTTGTAGTGTTTCGCTACAGACCTCACGGGCTAACGGATCAGTAACAGAGGCCTGCAAAGTACAAATAATCCGAGCTGTGCTGGTATAAAAACCGTCAGTGGCAAATCACATACAGCTGCGGGAGAGGACGTTGTCACTAGGCTCCCGACGGTTCGGGAACGTATAAGTACGAGGTGGATACACGTCTTTAGTATAAGTATTAGCGTGACAGCTGAACAGCACTGCAAGCACCTGAAGACACATAAACATGTGTCTACCCTATAACCATAAGACGACTGAAATCTCGCGGTAGAGACTACGAATTCTATGTTGAATTACCTGATGTGGACTACGATAGCGTTATCCACGACGAGCTATAAAAAGACAGAACAAAGCTATCACACTTTCGGGGTGCATTACATGCCAACCATGTGGTTGAGCTTACCCACAGGCATGACAAGAAAACTACAAAACTTAAGAAATGCTTGAAAATGATTGGACCAGTCTACAACCTACCAACATAAGAACCTTAGCTGTTTGAATTATCGATCTCTGACTACAAACGGTGCTCTTAATACCATGCATAGGTATCTTACTGAAAACAAAATAAACTTCGTCGCGATAGCAGAGACGTGGTAAAACGAGGCCATATTCAGTTTTGTCTAACTCAGTAACAATGGCAACTTCGATGTTTATAAAAGGGATAGCGGCTCCCGCGACTTTTTTTCCTTAATGGGAGGTTTCGGGAGTGCATAATGCACATGCGTCGCTCGATGTTGGACTCAAAAACCTATTAAACCCGTACTCCTCACCATCCACCCCCAAACTCGGAATTGCGTGACATGTCTTTGACACAAGCTCAATGCGTAGATGCATAGTGTTCATCACTGAAGAAGCTGTAGTGTACGCGTCAACGATTTAGGCAACGCGTTATCAGGATGCACGCAAGGCAGCATCCCAGGCCCGCGCATGTATATACTGCAGACAGGTTTTTTATGTAATTACTCCCATAAGATATCAGCACATTGTTACACGCCGATGGCGCTGAAGTATATGAAAAGCTAAGACCGAACAAGATCAATTGGTTATTTCAGACACACTTTTTAGATTCGAAAAAATGTTGTTCTTCCTTGAGAAGTTATGCAAGATGTATTGCAGGAAAATAGCTGCTAAATGTATCACGGACAATCTGACCGTATGGTGGACATTGTAAAGCTATTGAACGATGCTGATTTTAAGATGCTCAGGGCTATTTGAAAATCGAAATCGCAATTTATGTGCAAGATACTAAATGTAACCAACACGTACACGAAACGAGCATAATTGGTCGCCTTTTTTGGCCACACACTTTCTTAAGCGCTTGGTCACTCTGCCGATCACCGTTCGACGCAGGTAGATTTCACCAAGCTCATCCCATACCTGCTTAGGCTTAAACGCCAGATCTTAACGTAATTGATTACTCTCTGTGGGATACCTTTAAGACGTACACACCTCTAACATCTGGGCCAACTCAAGCAAACCATTCAGCAGGCATATCAACTTGACAAAAACCTAAACGCGTCCAACGGTGGACAGAGTGGTCAAGCGTGATTCGATTGAAAAGTGTGTGTTTATGAATGAAGGTCTGTTGTTTTTCTTTGGCATGGCTTTATTTCATACGATATAAATATATATATATATATATACGTAGCGCAATGCGCATCCACACTATACGTACACCCACTAAAAGCGCCCGCAATTCTGGCATTAATTAACTCGTGGACACCCTGCAGTCACTGAGCAGTCAGTGACATCCTTCTCTGCGTAGCAGCAGCATACAAAACCATAGCAACGTAGGATGTGTTTACAAACATACTCTAACATAGAGGAATAACTGCGATTTGAGGAATGCGATTAAATGACGTAGATACCATTGATGAGGTGTGAGCTGTATGGTGAAAGCCAAAGCATTGCCCCTCTCATTATATTAATGCATCTCTCCAACGTCAACATGGTGCCTACGTGAAGCCCAAACGAGCCGAAATCAAACGAGATAGAGTAATGGAGACGACTACGAAGACGGCAAACGACAGAATGTTAAATGCAAACATTAACAAACGCAGGCAATGGCCTCGAGGCAAGTATATCTCAAAATAATCGAGCAAATACTCTAATTATTCCTACCAGCTGATTGTGACGCGGGCATCTGCCCGTCTCCTGGATGCACGAGAATGCTGCGAGTGGTGCTCCTGCTACCGGGAAACATACATACGAGTACACCAGCAAACCACTGGACGAGGCCACCCTTTGGCGGATTTTCATCACGTTTCGTTTGGGTAACATTTTGGCCGACTGGCAACAGCGACAATGATTATTACAACAGGGACAACAACGACAGCTGCAACAACGACAACAACAACGATGGCTGTAACAACAACAACAATAACAACTCTAACAACAGCTGTACAACAAGGATATCAACAACGAGAGCACCGAGAAGGTTCCACAACTGACACACGTTCAGACAGGCCGAGTCGACTCATTTACTTATTGTACTGGGCAATAGCAATTAGTACGCATCCCGCCATAGTTGTAATGATATTTGATCTCTTCACAAAGGTTTTAAAATGACATTGGAATAGGCGTCATAAATAGCAGCGCTATTTATGATGCCTATTCCAATGTCGCCCCCGCGAAGGGCACACTAGCTTAGCTGCATTGCAGATGTCTTTAGCAGTAAAGTTCTTCCTATTGGCGCTTTAATATATATATATATATATATATATATATATATATATATATATATATATATATATATATGCAGACGACTCTCGTCCACCTGACGGAATGACACTAACAGATTTTGGAGGGGGTCGGGGGACACGTGGCTGGGACGCTACCGTGACTAACTCGTTAGCACCTTCAATTGTCAGTCACGGCGCTGCCCAGGCTGATACTACTGTTTCGCAGGCGGTGAAATTTAAGTGCCGGAAGTATGCATTTACTGGAGATTCTATGGGTTTTCGACATTTGCCCTCGAGACCTTAGGTGGTCCAGGCAAAGTTACTGAGGGAGCTATTGCTAAGGCATGCAAGTGTCTCAGATTAGCCACAGGAGACCAACGCGCTGATAAATTTTTCCGCCAAAGACAGTCATTGGATATACAACGCGGAAGCGCCACGGCGGTGCTTGGCACCTTGTCCAGGTGGTCGACGCCATTTCCGGACTTAGGGCTGATGTAGTTTGCCATCACGTGCACTCGGGGATAATTGTTTCCACCCCATTATGAGTTAAAAAAAATATATATACATATATATAGTAAAAGTAGCTAATAATGTGCTGGATTTGTGATGCCGATTTGTGTCAAAAGACTGGCCGAGTATCGCAGCTATCAGTAGAATCTGTAGGCGTACCCATAGGCATTGTCGCCCATTTTGACACATACATTTATTAATTGGGCTATATTTCGTTAGCCCAACGCTTATCTAAAGGATTAGTCTCGTAAAAGCTTCGCCTCTGTGGAGAAGATAGCATAGTCTATTTTGGAACAAAATGTTTTAATGCTTGAAATCTTGAGATACCCCGGCAAATTAATGATCTTTTCTCCAGTCACCCACCCACTATTAGATTTTTCTGAACTAAATCGTCATAATGCGTAAGATCTGTGGGTCACCTATCGGGGCAACTCTACGATAACATAACCGCGGTAGCTTTACATAATTGATTTAGCTTGAGAAGTAAAAATAAACATGTTCTAGCGCATGCTATCAGTATGTCACATCGATCTGTTTGCAAGTGCAAGTTATTCTGTCATGATGTAATTATAAGACAACACAGGACATTATATGTATATGTGTATATATATATATATATATATATTCTCTGCGCAATGTTTTCCTGTGCCGACTGTGCTAGTGAGCAGTTTTGCGGTGGATCGGATTTTGTTTCACTTAATTGTTCGCCTATTTAGGTTGCTTTCGATGTGTCTTGACTTGTCTACCGTCCGACAGGTGACATTTATTGGACTCGCCAACGTTATCCGACGAATTGATGTTTCGGAAATACGAAGCTAAGACGATATATAGGCGGCCCGAGATTATTGTTGCTAGGCGTTACCAGCTGTGTAAGAGAGAGAGAGAGAGAACTCCAGATAAAAGTAATAACAAGAATTATATTATTGATCGGACGCTTGTGTGCCGCCGTCCGCTCTGACAACGTAGTGTATTGTGAACTTAAATTCTGTTAGCCAAAAACGAAAACAAGAAAAAAGAAATCCAATATAAGATGCTATAATATATATATCAATGCGCGCTTTGTAACTATCAACGGTTAGTTTACAAAGGAAAATAATTTAGTATATTGTGCTAATATAAGCAACACGTTTGTACCGTTAGTTGAGAAAACATGTGCTCTAATACGAACACTGTTACTACGTAACAATATTTATATTAGAGCGCGTTGTTTCTTCGGGTGCTGTAGCACCATAGTGAAGCACCAAGTGTGTGTATATATCATGCAATGGTCTGACAAGCTTGAGTGGATGGTCCTTATTTCTGCGACTGCTCTTCAGCACATTTGCTGAGGATTGCTGCCTTGAGGTGGACAAGTGGGGCGGCAACACTATACAGCGGAGGCCAAGCGTGCGGACCTCGCAAGGAAGCCTGCCCAGCTGTTTTGCTTTCGCCCCACTTATCGCTGACCCAACCCGCGCCCATGTGCAAGAGGATTGTATATGTATGTATATATATATGGAGTGGGTCAAACTCCCCTTCGGGGGGGCGCGTAATATTCTGGTGTGTAACGCGGAATCGCGAGGTGAACGCGTCTAATCGTACGGTGGAGTAGTGTGGTACCCCCATTCCGAACCTCGATAGGGGGGAGGGTGGGGGAGCTGCTGGCCTGTCTATTCGGGCTGGCGGGCACTCCCGTCAAAGGCTCGCGCGTATTAAATCGCGGGCGGCGGGAGTGTAAGTATTTCTCTCATTTAGTATATACATATATCGGAGATACGTAATTTCGCACCAGGACCCGGTCATGAGAGATCTTTAATAATTGGGCTGCCGTCAATCGTCTCTTAGTGAATCCGTGTTGCTAATTGTCTAAAGCCGCGGCGGCTCATACGCCGTTGCCGACCATCGCGTCAAGGTCAACAGTACTTGCCTTGAGCTGGTCAACCATTTCTCGTATCTTGGCGTAACCCTGACACCGCGGCTGACTTTTAGCAGACACATCGAGGAACTGCGAGCAAAGGCCACGGCCGCGATTATGTTACTCGGAGACATTCGAGACGTGGATCTTGAAACAGCAATGAAAATATTCAGGATGACAATTGCCCCGATACTCCAGTACTGTCTCTCAGTAATTGCGCCGCACTTAACATTACGCGATCTCAAAAATTTAGACCGTGTAAAGGCGTGCTTTGAGAAACGTGTACTGGGATTACCCAAGAACGCGTCAGCTACCATGGCACTAAAACTTTGCAGAGAACGCACTCTGGTAGAAGACTTAATCCTAGACAAATTTGCGACCAGTGCAATTACACTCGACATGTACAGAACATTCAGGGAAGACCGAAACGTACATTTTGTTGTGTGTAACTATACAGATGGGCCTGCTTTTTGCTCAGCGAAGTGAAAACGCGCCTTCCAAAGTAACTGACCATTAGTGTGCAGGGTAACATGGCACGGTTATCACCATTATATGTGCTCTAGGGGTGAATGTTATGATATTAACGACTGTGTGTGTAAGTTTTGTGGGGAGTGCAACATCTGTCGATATCTGTTTTAATATTTTCGGCACTAGACTCATACTCGTTACAGGCGCGTGTGAACGAGATATTGTTATAATTTCGTAGCAAACCATGTGTGTCAATCGAATCCTACTACCAACAGCTATGGTGAATAAATATGATGTATTGTTATTAATTGTCTAAAAGTTGGTTGGAGGGTAGGAAATTATAACTGCAATCAAGAACTATTTTCTCAATTATTAGGCAGGGGATAACACACTGTGCAATAGGTCGGTAATTTTCAGCAGTTGCTCTAGGGCCCTTCCTGTGCACAGATGTGACAATGGATTTACGGAAGACGATGGGAACTTCGCTATCTTCAAGGGAACGAGTGAAAGTAATTGCCAACGGCTCCGCTAAAAACAGTAAAATCGGTGGTAGCCTATCAGGCGCATAGGTGCCGCCTTTGCGCTGCAGATTTCGAGGTTTTTCAAGCACACTAAAGAGATGGAATTCAATCGCGTTGAGTGTGGGGGCCGTTTGCTTGATTCTCCCGGTGGAGACGCATAGAGAGTGGAGTTCACTAATCGGCAGAATTGTCGGACTGACTCAATGCGTAAGTCGGGGTGAATACATCCTAATAATGTGCTATGCTACCAGCCCTGTACATAGGCGATCTCCTCGTCCAGACCTATGTCTTCGACCGTGCAGACCTAGGTTTCTGTTAGGCACGCTGCAGATCGATATGGCAGCGAGGCAGTCGATCTCCGCTGAGATGCTTTTGGTTGGGTTACATCGAGCTAACAGAAACTCTCGGCTCGGCCTAGACTCGTCGCACCTAATGAATAAGGCAGTACGCGCATCTATAGACGTATGAGGTAGTACTGGTGGTTATAGTGGTTGCAGCAGGGGCAACAGACGAACTTGTAAAACAGACGACGGGACGCTTACGGCACTTTCATTTACGAAATGTCAGTATATCTTTCTAGCATCAACGTGTTAAGCAATTCTATGTAAAATCACCACGAGTGGAAGTACTTATCTCTACTGCGGAATTAGAATAAAATGATGATGCACATATGAAAATAGTGGCTCCATTATTTATTTGCTAAGTGCTAACCCCTAACTGAAAAGTCGACGTTATATATATATATATATATATATAAATTACGTTAATCCGTGGCGCCTGAAATAGATGCCGCGTTACCCCTGCAGACGGCCAAAGACAACGCTTGTCTCAAGAATTGACCTTCTTTTCGGTCGCGTGTGACCTCCTGAAGTTACTTACTTACTTTTTTGAGGAATACTTCGGTTCTGTTGCTTATTAGTCCTAGTGCCTCCATGACAATAGGCACAAAGTCTTGTTCCCATTCCAGCGTAATGATTACGTTTTCTGGTATCCGCGTGCTTTGCTATCCACCCCGGCTCAACTGAGCTATGATGTACGTAGAAATCCGTGGTTGTGCACGAAGGCGCTTTTGAATTGAATTGAAAGTTGATGCATCCTAAGCTTTTTTGGAGAAGGGTGATTGCATTTACCAACTGGCGCGACGGGCATAGCATGGGAGCCTACCCGCGCTGTGTGGGACTCGGCCCCGACAGCTGGATCTTGTTCCGTTCCACACCCACTATACACACCTCCCCCCTTAAGCTTCACACTCTGTCAGCCCGGATCTTCATCTAATAGTGCTTCGGACTGGCAGGAGCTGTAACGGGTTGAATTTTGATTGAATCAAGCGGCCGTAGTCACCCCCGGATTCCCCACCTCATCAGACACGCTTTGCCCATTAACCTGTGGCCCCGGTTTTCAGTCGGTAAGCAGTGTCGTCTTCCTGCTGTCCGGAAAATTGCTAAAGCCGTTCTGTTTTGAGAATAACCTTCTCTCTCAGTACCCTTCAGCCAGTGGTCTCCCCTTTTCCCAGTTTTCACCCGATCCGCATATGTAGCTTGCGAATCCATGCATGCCCTTTCGGAGTGCCTCCTTAACCCCTGAATCTGCCAGCCTACCCCTAGTCGTCAGCAGTGCAAGCACCCCAAACTAAGGACAAGCTAGGCTTACCCCCACTTCTCAGCTCATAGAGCCGACGATAGCGGCCACTTTTCCCCTACACACTGCGAGCTTGAGTTGTTGACCCAGAAACTCGCCCTCGCGCTGGTCACTCGTATTAGCACTAATTTTAATATCTAGGTCATTGAGGAAGATACTTGAGCTCTTGCTGATCGGACCCAACGTTTCCATGGCAATGGGTACGAAGTAGTATCTTGTCTCCTGTTAGAGTATTTGCGTTTCTTTGCGATCTCAGCATGTTCAGCAACCCACCCTGACCTGGTCGCTATTATTGTTGTTATTATTATTATTATTATTATTATTATTATTATTATTATTATTATTATTATTATTATTATTATTATTATTACTATTATTATTATTATTATTATTATTATTATTATTATTATTATTATTATTATTATTATTATTATTATTATTATTATTATTATTATTATTATTATTATTATTATTATTATTATTATTATTATTGCCACAGCCGTTATCCTCGCCGCTGAGAAACGACACGCTTTGCCAAAAAGGCGGTTTTCCACGCTAAAGCTCCAAGTGCCCTTGACCGGCCCTGGCCTGGGTTCCATGGCCACATCCCAATGCTCGGTTCACCGGTCTACGCAGTGCAATTGAGCCCAATGTTGTGAACATTTTGATCCTTAGGCTGAGAGACATCCAAAAACAGCGCATCATCTTACATAGCAGGTGCTCAGAAGATTAAGCGTGTAAAGGAGGGATGCGGATTGTATGTATTCTGGTGTACCATAGCTTGAGTAGCTCGGTTACGGCCGTAGAGTACTAAGAACAATTATATACTACAATTCTAACGGTTTACCAATTTAAGCTGGCGCATCCATTTACGGTAGAGTTTTGATTAGACACATACAATCGAGCCCTTGTCGTCCATTCATTCACGGAGCTATTATTGATCTCTTACAGAAATTTGACGCGATGAGTAACAACCTTCCGACGTCGCGAAAAGCAACCCTAAGCAACAGTAAACTTCGGTACTCACCATTGCATTATTTAGCTCTTGCGATGCAAACAGACAATGACTAAGGGTGCAGCATACTAGAACTTAATGTTCATCTGTAAACGTCATAATAGACCCAGCATTGTAAAAAATCGAGAATATTAACCATCGCAAACAGCGTTCTCCTGAATGTGTATGTTTTATGAGCAAGGAGGCGTAATTTTAATGTATTAGCTAGATAATTCGTGACTATACGTTCACGCGAAGACAACTGTTTGCTCCAAGATGCTAGCATACAAAAGTTATATAAATAAATCAAATATATATTAAATATGCATTAAAGGGTAAAATGCTCAAATGTAAAACATAACGGTATCCCGATTTCTGAGAACTTATTCAATACGATTTTTCCCTGCGTGAGCCAGAGTTGGATATCTTTCAGACGAAGCAGAACTTTCTTCTGAACACGCCACAATATTTTTTATCGATCAACCGTTTTCTTCCAAACGCACATGTTGTGAAGTAATTCCGGCTGACTATATTGTCATAGCAAAAATAAGAATTTTGCTGTGACTCCTAATCAGGACGTTTCTGCGCTGCATTCTATTGAAAAAGAAGCTTATTTAAACGAATCTACAACATTGTCATGTCTAGTTAAACTGGGTTGGAAACCCTATATATGTATATATATATATATATATATATATATATATATATTTATATTTATATTTATATTTATATTATATTTATATTTATATTTATATTTATATTTATATTTATATTTATATTATATTTATATTTATATTTATATTTATATTTATATTTATATTTATATTTATATTTATATTTATATTTATATTATATTTATATTTATATTTATATTTATATTTATATTTATATTTATATTTATATTATAAGCGAAAGACAACAGTAAGCGTGGAACGCGTGTCGTTCGCGTACAGAGGATTACGGGCGAGAATTTTTATCAGAAGGATAAAAGGGCATTTTCTACACGTGTCTAATGTATCAGGGTTCAGAAGTTTTGTGTTTGCTAAGCGCTTTGCGATTGAGTTCAGAGGCTCGTCCATCTTAACGCTAAAACGCTAGGTACGATGAAATAATGCGGGATAAAGCCCTGTTGACGGGCACATCTTGTTGAGACCTGCATGCTTGTGTTGTTGCGCTAATATCGAGCAAGTGCCGAGGAAAAAGGCAATTACGTGCGGTTTGTCCCCACAGCAGCTTGCCGGATACACGTCTTTCGATGGCCGTAACTTTTTCTGCTTGACTCAGGAAATACGAACCTCGCTTGGCTTTCAAATTTGTACGCTATTTTTAGCCAAAATCAATAATCGTTCAATGGCAGTTGAATTCTGAATCGGCAGACAGACGAGAATCTATGAAAAGCAATTTAAGAATGACCGAATTCGAGCCGTGGCTTTGCGAGCAAACTTGCTTACGCAGCAATTTTCCGATAGGTTCTTATTTTCATATATATATATATATATATATATGTTAGGGAGGGGGAAAGCCTGTAATACCAAAGGAACATCATAGATTTAAAAAGGAAAATTTACACGGCAACGCGAAGGCATATGGCAAACACTTTCTAAGCCCCGATATATTTTATACGCAGTTTTTATGGATGTAAAGGCGGATTTTAATCTGGCTCCTCGGTTTTTAGTCTGGGACCAGATTGTGGAGAAGCAGACTAGGCAAGGGGTTTCAGGATCACTCCAAGAACGTATTTTTTTATAGACATTTTACGGGGAGCAAACTTGATAACGTAGACAACGGTGTGATCATAGAAATAGTTAAGTCTGCAACTGGGTGACAGACTAGTTCCCGCATTTTTCCGTTAGTTCTGCTTAGAAAATTGCCTGAACGGTAATAAAAAACTAGTTAAGAGAATGGGTAAGAGTGCTCGTGTGCTGTTGTTGCTTTATTAATATTGTTAGAAACTTATTGGATAATGGATGTATTTCCGCTGGCCTATTCTACCATTAAGTCTAATAATAATAGTAATTCTACAAACTAGCTCTTATAGAAACTCGTTATTGTCACAGGCATGTTATTAATAGGTTAGTCTCCCTACTCCGGCTCGCTGTTTTAACCATCATACCTTTTCAGCCTTAGGACTTCAATAGAAAAAAAACACCTATCAACTAGGTAGCCTCCAATAGAAGAAACACCTAGCAACTAGGTATCTCTGTTAACTTGTTTTTTTCTGCTAGTCATAAACAAGAACACCTGCCGGCTTGATCCGGCGCTGCTGCAATAGACACTTTGCGAAGTCACATGGACCGGTATTGAGCGGGTATGACGGAATGGCACACTCCGTCACGTGGTGCTGCTTTTCAAATGGCAAAATTAAATAGATCTATCTATATGCACAAACACATCGCCTTGTTCTAAGTCAGCGGACACTATCCGTTCGGTAAAACCTGGAACTCGTCGTAGGTAAGCATATCGACGCAGATTTCGTCAAGCAGTGCTATTGCGAAGCCGTGCGAACCTTGCGTATATATATATATATATATATATATATATATATATATATATACGTATATATATATATATATATATATACGTATATATCACGTTCGCTGGGGGACAATTGTTTACACCCCGTTATGAGTTAAATAAAACTTTGTCATCAGTGTATATTTTTTTTTAAAAAAAAAAAAATATATATATATATATATATATATATACCCCCGCTCTCCCATTCTGCTGAGTTTGTCATTGGCTCTTACAACACGATCTAGCATGTCCTTCAAG
Organism: Dermanyssus gallinae; assembly: GCA_003439945.1. NCBI lineage: Eukaryota > Metazoa > Arthropoda > Arachnida > Mesostigmata > Dermanyssidae > Dermanyssus > Dermanyssus gallinae. The sequence continues at coordinate 26,729 of QVRM01005574.1, read as the reverse complement.
GATTTTTGACAAGATCGTAAACGTCGCCTCTTTGGCCAGTAGAACGCACGCATGTAAATTTGTTAGTTTTCTGGCGGTAAAGTTATTTTGAGAGCGAATCCTGATAGAGTCGTTGTTCAATGCGCTGCTCTGATTGGACAACCGCTAGCAGATCCCGTGAGACGTAGCAACAGTTCATGGATCTAGTTTTGTCTAAGTTAGCGGTTGGTTAATTAGCACGTACCTCTATTCTCGACTGATTGCAAGAGTTCGCAGGCAGCGACAGCGTGAGGAGAAGGCGGAGTTAATCACTGCTGGGGTTGCCCTAGACTAGCCAAAATAAAGGAACGAAACAAAAGTAGAAAAAACTGGTGGGTAAAACCTCTCTCTTCTTAGTACTGATCAAAAAGTAGAGTACAAAGTAGAGTGTGTTATAAACACAACCCACTGAAGATGTTTCGGTAAAAACAATCGAGTCAATTCTCCTACAAACAACAGTGTGAAAAAATGGCGAACACGAGCATGTCGGTGGTTCAACAGCCGTACCAAAACAATTAGGTTGCGTGCAGTTTTTGTTGCTACAACCTCTTGCAAGAGCTAAATTCTCGTTGAGATTCCATTGACCATTGGAAATAAAGCCTTGCCCCTAAGGAGTGTGCATGAATATTTCGAAAAAAAATGTCGGTGTGGAAATTTCAATTTAATAATGTGAAATATAAAGGCTGCTTGAAGTTGACAAAAGTTTAAAGTTAACGTATGCATTGCTAGAGATGACTTTGGAACCTATTGCCGTGTCCCTCCATAAGATCATTAACGACTACCTCGAATTCACTGATGAAAAATGGGCGCGGGTCCTCTGGCTCGAAAATGTCTGACAAAATTCTACAAGGGTCGGTGGCTTTAGCCTTATGCTCCATGAGTGCATGAAGTGGCATTTCCATTTAAACTATGCTATGCCCAAATAATACACCATTATTTTGTCCCTACGTCGTATGAGAATGACAGTCGTTCATGTTGACAGCTTGATTCACATAGTTTATACAAGTTTCTTCGTACTAATACGAATGTGGTGCGGCATTCTTATCGGGGGAGGTGGATACGAGTTAAACACTGTGTCGTGCCACAACGTTCTAAGTGCCTCTAGTAGTATATAAGAAATCTAGTGTCCATGCCGTGGCGTCTCGCTTACCGACCCCTTGTGGAATTGCTCCTCAATATATTCGCCGGATAACTTCCCGAAGCTCTTTATTCGCGAAGTCGGGAGATAGCTGTTTGATTCTATTACTTGTCAAGACGGAAGCACATTTTTCGGCGTTAACAAAAAACAACTGTGGTGACGAAATTATTGGGATATGGTGTATAGCCCAACTTGTAAATGTTGTAATCTTATTAGTGTAAGGTTTCACTGTTGTGTAGGTTATAACTCACAAATTAATTCAGTTAAGTTAAGTTTATTGCGATTTACTGTAATAATGAACTATTTTTAGCAATAACTTAAGTGTCAAAAAATGCCGTCCCATCAATAAACTTATTCTGAATATTATATATATATATATATATATATATATATATAAATCTGATGAGATTTATATATATATATATATATATAAATCTGATGAGATTTCTTGCTAAAATATGCTGTTCAACATAAGCGAATAAATTCAATAAATAAATTGCCTAGAATTATGCTGTAAAAACGGTCGAGATATTTACAGCTGCTCAGGGTAAGAGCACCCGAACGAAAATTTATCCTCATCGCTAGTTGCGACGTAGGTTTTTCCGTGTGTCTCTTTGGTTTATCTTTTTTGTCACTGAAATTGAAAAGGTGCAATATGAAACAATGCACTGACCCACCAACGGGCGTCTCTTTTGCACGTGGTAACCATCTGCCGATATACAACCATACACAGGTGCTTAGCAACTAGCGAGAACCAATATGGCCTGCCATCTGTGTCATTGTGCCATGTCAGGTCGCTAGAGTAGATTTTGCATATAGGAGGTCATCGCATATTACCGCTCGATGTAAACGCTATGTATACTCGAGTATAATTCCGCCGACGGTTACTAAGGCAGTGGCCGTGTTAACTTAGTAAACTTTTATGCTAGACTATCACTTATGGTCGGTCTATTGGGGCTGGTTGTTCTCCTTTCGAACCAGGACCCCAACTCAACAGCAGTGCTCAGTGCCTAGATAACAAAACTTGATGTAAAATATTGGATCATGATGAAACGTAGCTGATTCCACCCACAGCTGCGGAAACAGGCTGCTACGCAAAAGTCGCACCGAAAAAACAATTCGAGCAGGTTGAGACGATTCGCATTGCGCTGGGCATATTTCGCCAGCCGAGGCCTAAGCCCTCTCCACGCCGAGAGTTTATGTTATAATGCTGCTAGTTATTTGCTGACGTGATATCTATGCATAGTCCTCATAGATTTCACCGTCCAACTCGCCAATTTCTCCGGAGTTCAACCTCTGCTACTATGCGTAGTCAACTCCAAACATCGTTTGTGTGTTCTTATTAGAAGTATAAACACTTTGCAACCACGTTTGCAAGCATACTAGAATTAAAAACACTTTTTTAAGAAGGTTATTTTTAATTCTAGACCATCCTCCGTCCCTTACGGACTTGGAACTTAACCTGAGGTATATCTTCAATGCACCGAGGGGTCGGACATGTTAATATATCTAAGGTTTCCCCAACAGTCCTTGTGGCAGCATGGCCGCTGGCACTCAGCGGTATGGTTTATCGTCTATTCTCATTAAGCATCGCTCAAAGAAAATTCGATCAACAACAGAGATCGAACCGGCGACACCCCGGTAGATGAAAACCATAACTAGCGCACTGGTCCCCTAGACTACGCCGCCACTGTTCGCGTCCAACAATCAAGCCTCATGCCAAAATGTAGATGCTAATTCATAGCATTTTGAGGAGACCTTGTGTTAGATGGCGGTTCAAGCCAGAGAACGACAAGATTCTTATTTTGTATATAAAGTAAAACTATGAAACGGTACCTAAGTTCGGCATGGTCTTTCAGTCTCTAAAATCACTCAAACGTATATCGGCCGGCAAATGAAATTTTAAAGACAAACAGATTGTGTTGATTGTGCGCTAGTCATCGGTTCAGAGCTGAACCGGTTAGTCGAACAAAAAGAGCACTACGCGAATGGCACCGCAAACTTTTTAAAAGTTAACTTTTTTCTAATTATCGCTATGTTTCGCTAAAACTACGAACGACTAGCCGACATTAATTGCATTGGACATTGAAAAACAGCTGTTGTCGTTCAAGGTATTAAAATGATTTTTGTCTCGAGCTGCGCGGCGCTCGTGTTTTGCAGGGGCTCACAAACTGGAGCCTTATAACCTGTCTGCCGTTGTTGTTGAGAGGCCCCACCTATGCTTCATGTATGTTTTATATATATATATATATATATATATATATAAATATATATATATATATATATATATATATATATAAATATATATATATATATATATATCTATATATATATATATATATATATATATATATATATATATATATATATATATATATATATATATATATATATATAAAGGCGGAAATATGCGTAATACACCTCTTGGTATGCATACATATGCGGGCAATGCAAGTGCACTTAAACCACTATAGATTACTCAACAATAAGTGTGGTCGGCTACTCAGAGGCGGATGTTAAGATTGAAAACTAAAAGGGATGTCCGGCATAGAGGCAGCTTTAGGTGATCAATATTGGATTATGACGCCCTTATTATAATGGCAGAACGCTCCCTATAGTGATCCTCCGCGACTGTTTGAAATGATATCACCCTCGTTATGCGTGCGTTTTTGGGCGATCGAAAGATTGCAAATCCTTTGACTTTAATATGTAGTCGTTGACTTTAAGAATATCTTTATATACGTATAAAAATGGCCAAGCACGTTCCATTTTATTTATTAACCTATATATAACAGAATAAATTTTGTATGTGTGTCCACATTAAAGCTGTTTCAATGTCGCGTTTTTAAGGAAAGCAAAGAATCGTTCCTGATAATAACCTAACTGGCCGAGGAAACAGATTATTCCCAAAAATCGTTGATGCAAAACACTTTAATCGAACAGAGGGTCGTGTCTTTACGTGATTATTTACCTTGTTAAAAATAGAGTTTCTTTGCCAGAGCGAACATTTGTTTTACAACACGATTATCAGCAACAGCAAAATTGCATTGGAACATGTGTCACAGCGTTTACTTACAAGTATTATAAATTAACGCCAAACTTTCTACAAGAGGTTAATATCACATGATTGACAAGACATCTATACAGTCGAACTGTGCAATAGCCTTAGCACGGTATATAAGTTGCCTTAGGAGGATATACGAGTATACTACATATATTGCTGCAAAAGTTATTGCCGTTTTTTACATGGATTTGCAAGAACATACATATTTTTTAATCAATCTCACAAACACTGAACCAGTTTTCGATCCCTTTTCTGTAAAAGTCTTGTATCCTGAAGATGCTGTATCACGTTTCGAACATCCGCAAATATTTTTTACAGTTAAAAGGTTTAAAAAAACTACTACCGGAAAAGTGATAGTTGAAAGGTGCAAGGTCTGCAGGGTCTAGTGGGTGCTCAACAAACTCCCAGGCCAGGTCGTATAATTTGTTAAAGCTAAATCCCTTTTTCCCCCCATGAGATGACCCCTTTCCTGTTCAAGAGTTGTGGTCACGCTGGGATAAATTCTTTCTGAACTCGTTAAAGTTATTAGCAGTAGAGATCCGTGTTGCTCGTCTGGTGCGAAGTCGCAAAGTGACAGTGATTTTCAAGTTAATTGCGATAGAACAAGGTGGTCAAACGCGGTCTTATCGACGGGTTGCTGCTAGGTTGTACATCTTCTCGCAAACGTGAGCTTACACATAGGAAACGAGGATAAAATAAAGCATACTTGAATTCAGTCGAACATTCGATGCACACAACGATGTCAATGGCAACGCCGACGTAGTAGGGAAGTTTCGCTTCGAAGAAAAAACAGAAACGAACGGGCCGAGATGGGCCTGCCCTGAGCCTGCGCTCCCAAGGTGCTCGATGCTCGCAGTACAGCGAAGCAAAGCCCCTCCCTCGCTAGTTAATGCCGTATTAGCCGCACGTCGAGGTGGGGTCTACAGGGGTCGAGGTGCGGTCTCCTGTATATACGGCCGCCATAACCACCTCGGCTCGGACGGCTCCCCCTCCACAGGGCAGTTGCGAGCGAGCATGAGGTTATTGGCGGACTGCAACTTTCCTGTAGCTTGTAAGGTGGAGGTAGGAGCCCTAAGGCGGTACGTCCAGCTGTTTTAAACACAGCTCTGCTTCAGGAACCGGGGCCTGAGTTTAAGCTGCCACGCTGTGTTTAAGCTGCTACGCTGTGTTTAAGCTGCCACGCTGTGTTTAAGCTGCCACGCTGTGTTTAAGCTGCTACGCTGTGTTTAAGCTGCCACGCTGTGTTTAAGCTTTGAGACAGAGAGCGCTACAAAACTATACACATCTCTTTTGTTCTGGCGATGAGAAAGAAAGGCCTATTCTACGCTTTTATCTTGCATCGAACCTCGCACACTATCCATGACGGATATCTAGCTCGAGGTAAACCTGTTGTTTGTGCTGTTCGCGCTGCTATTTCTGCTGTCATTTTCCACGTTCAAGTAACAGCGAGTCAGGCTATTTAAAGCAGCTGTGGTTGCGGTAGCTTTGTGCACGGCTCGCAGCTGCTCTGAACGAATAAAAATCCCTGAGGGTCTTTTACCTTGAGCTTCTGTCTGAAAGGCTCGTTGTACCACTACCGTAGCAACGAAAACTTTTCATATATAGATATATATATATATATATATATATATGAGTTCATACACCTGTGTACATGTAGGCGAGTTTTAAACAGTCAACTGCGGTTCACTAAATAAACTGTAATTAAAATGGTTATATATATATATATATATATATATATATATATATATATATATATATATATATATATATATATTATATTTTATGCGACTGTCGCCCAGCCGAGTTTCACGATATCCATTGTTGCATACTTTTAGGCACTATTATTACTTCTACGACATGTAAGAGTGCTTTCTTGCGGTTCGTTCCACAGGTTTATATATATTAAACCATCGCATCTGCTCATACCTCATAACGCTATGCTATCGCAGACAGGTCTTCAGCAGGGTTATCCCCTGGGTTCTCCACTATTCTCGTTGTGTATCTATTGATGGATTCATTGTAGTCCCCCCTTAAAGCCTGGTACTTGGACGACGGGACCTCCCGACCGTACTTGACGATATCCGAAAAGTTATTGATTTCGGTGCAATTAGCGGGCTGACGCTGAACCCGCTCAAATGGGACGTATATGTCACATCCCACAACGAAGTTGAACCATTAAATTTACCTGACCTTTTGGCTTACTTCCGGGCTGTTGTGTAACGGACAAGCTTAACCTGGAGCTGCTAAGTGTGCCTTATTGCCAAACCACATACCAAAGGCGTAAGGCAGTAAAAAACAAATTTGACTTCGCCACGGGCAGACTACCTTAATTGGGGGCTCACTGCAGCCTATTAATTCTCAGGTCTTGCTTTTCAGCTACGAGGTTAACACACCTGCTCAGAGGTTGCAGCCTGTTTATATTGCCTGGCATCTTACATCCATTTCATGGACTTAGCTTAGACACTTTAGAGAACATACTATATATTGGGCTGACCTCTATGGCAGGGGATCAGTTAATGCTCCTGGTTTCTTTAGGCGGCTTAGGTATGTCGGAGTGAATAGTGGCACCCGCTTTTCGGTCATGATGGCAGGACCCGCAATCAAGCCGTCATTGACCCAGGTAAAAGGGCTTGAGCTTAGAGACACGCCTTACCCTGTCCGCGAATTGGGACTCTTTTGGATGACGAGACGGCGCGCATAAGCGCAGAACTGCGGCGTTTGAGAAGATGAAAGCTGTAGACCCCCTTACACTCAAATCCGAATTCTTGCGTTAGAGACTGTAGCTTGACATTCAACGAAGAAATGCAGCGTTTGTTTGGGGCACATTGTTGAACTGGGCTAACGCTGGTTTAGAGAAGCAGAGACCACACGTTCTCGCGGAGACAATTGTCCACTTCAAAGTGCTAACACAGCAAAGGTATATAAATAAATATTCATATGATAAGATATGACTATTTATTTATATACCTTTGAATATATGGTTTTTCTCTTTATCCCACGTACCATATGATTTAGGCCGGGATTCATTGCCTAAAGCAAAAACACGAATTGTTAGAGCATGCGAGCTTATTTAATCGTTATGCACTTTTTTCAATAGCATCTGGTCAACGATTAATTCGTTTATAATTCCTCTTTTGTAAATTCTTGTTTTCTGGAGAGAAATAAGTGTTATACATTTTGTTGGACGTTTTCAAGTCAAAACATTTTGGAGTGTTCGGAATACAGTTTCGCAAAGTAGGATGGGTGTTCTATAAGTTCCCATCAGAGGTAGTACATTTTGTTAAACTGGTGTAAATCACATGAGGTTGCGCTTTGTCTTAGTAAAAGATGACTCCTTTCCTGTTCATGAAATGAGTTGTAAATGCGTTTAAGTAAATTTTTCTTGGACTCACTTGGGTTGACTTTGGGAACCGTCTGTGTCTTCGGCAGAATATTTCCCTGCTCGTATTCCTGTGGAAAACCCATTTTATCGCAGGTTGCCAAACAATTCACGAACAAAGCTTAGAGATTACTTCAATTTTTTTCCGCGTCCTAACAATGGTTGCTTAATCAACTCTAATTTCTTCCGCGAGTTCGCGAGTAATAACCGGACATTAGATTTTGTTGTATTTTTTTAGCGCAGAACGGCCTCTTTCAGGAAAGAGGGTAGACCGAACCTTGATTCATCTTTTAGTCTAGAATCCCCATCACGGAACATGGACAAGCCTTTTCAGTAGGTCAGTTCATGGCGTGAGTCCTCCCTGACGATGATGGAGATGCTTCGATAAGCTACACTAGCATTGGATTCTTTTCGGAACTCGTACAGCAAAATACTTAGCATCTGCACTTTTACATTCACCATTTCTCCGTCTTCTCAGAAAGCAGCTTAGGTTTTATCACCAAGGCGGGCCTACCGGCTGATGGAGCAATGGCTTTTTTTATCACTCTTTATATATATATATATATAAATATATATATATATATATATATATATATATATATATATATATATATATATATATATATATATATATATATATATATATATATATAGATATATATAAATAGAGAGAGAGAGAGCGTTCGCGAGGGAGAAACCAGACAGACAGAGGAGAACGGCGAAGCGTAGAAGGAAAATTAAATTATAAATGGTTTTGTTTACATCTGATTTCTGGCTAAATGGCTATATAAATCTACTTACGCACCCTCGTGACACCTTTTGTTGTTTTTGTATCTGATAAAAAAAACCCGCTGGAGCAGCATGGGGCCAGGAAGATGGCAACCAGTTAGAGCGAAACGTCGATTGATAAACTCCTCCTGTGTGCGATGACTGGCCGGGAAGCCCTGGACAGCCAGCTTTGTGATTGGCGGTCGCACCATATTGTTTTGGCTCTGAAATAACAAGTTCAATGGGCAATATTGCCGATTGTTGTTTGGCAAGTTGATTCGGAAAAGCCGTGTCGCGTCGTATTCGCGGAACAACGTGCGCTGTTGCTACGACAAAAAACGATTACAAAAGTCATAACAACAACAACGAGACGAGGCTCAACGCAAGCTCAAGGTATAGCATTTATGATCAAATCTCTCACAAGTGCTACAACCTCAGAGAAGATCGGCCGGTCTTAACGAAAGTCTAAGGAACGAACAAGAAAGTCACTAGGAAACTAACGACAGCTTTTTTGCCTACAAACCACCTGCTCTTCTACAAATATGTAAGCAAATTGAGCTCTACTCTGATCAGCAGCTTGCAAGATGGCAAACATGAGGTTGCCAAGGCAAAAAAATGCACACAATATGTGGTGGTGTGGTCTAGAGGGCGAGTGTGCAGGTCATGGTTACCATCTAATCCGGAGTGTCGTCGGTTCAATGTCCGTTGGTGACTGACTTTTCATTGAGCGATGCTCGTTAAGAATTGATGATAAACCAAAGTGAAAATAAAGTGAGCGCCAATGCTGCCGCAAATTAAAGAGAAGTTAAGCCACAAGTAAAACAAAAAGTAGAAAACGAATCATATGTATTGGATGTTCCAGTGCTGCGTACACGGGCTTTCAGCCTTACGAACTACACGACTATAATGACTATAATGTTGTAATACACATAAGATACTGTAAATAAAACGTACTTTTAAAAAAATAGTGTTAGGAAAACCCTAGATATCTCAACATGCCCGCTTATGATGCCGCTCTATGCGCCTCTGACATAAAGGGGTGATATGTGAATTGACATATACAAGTCCATATAACGTTATAATTCACCAGCTATTGCGTTTTTAAAGTGCTGTTTTCAGACTAGAAAAATTGTGTTTTTGCTTTATATTACTTAGTTTGGTGACCCACATTCATAAACATATGTATGGGCCTTACTCTATTTAAACTGACTAGGACTATTCTTATCATTCAGGACGACCATATTTGTATTATTCGGCTGCGTTGTTCGTTTTGTCATTGAATATTTTTGACTATCACTTTTCAACGAGGTGACCTATAAACCTGTACCATAACACAATTTTGTATTTAACACACCAGGATAATTGCTTTAAAATACTTGTTTAAACCCGCGTCTTACTTTATTTACAGTGAATCCCTCTATCGCTCATATATGTATATATAAAAAGACAAACAAAAAATATCATATACATAAGTTGGACAATTTACTTGCACGTTTGTTAGCATATATTTCACTATAGAGTTCTCCATGTTATCTTTGAGTTGTGATGCCTTTTGCACATGCTGGTTTGTCGTCCATTGCAGTGATCGCAACTAAATCGATAGGTTGGCTAGTCCACCTGGGGCCGTGGCTGCCTTCCAGTAACACCGCGTAGTACCGAAAAGTTTGGCCTATCGTAAAGCATATTCCCTTGAACACCCACCACTCCCTCCAACCAAGTTTCTATTACACATCGGGAAACTCTGCCTGCACGCGTAACAAGGGCTCATGGTATTTCCGGCGTAGGCCATCTGTTGATACTTCAGAAAATATCTTCTAATAGCAGCCCGCTATTAAACATCAACTACTTCATAGTTATTATTGTTACACAACCGATATTTTAATACGGCACGTTTCCTTGTACATTGTTTCAGCCTGTTTATCAATTGCGTTTAGTGTAAGCGATTTACATTGAGTCCAATGTCTCTTGTAGGATTTCTCTAACATTGCCATTTTTGCAAGGCAATCTTCAAACTGGCCGAATTTGAATAATTTATTTGTTCGATACCCTTGTAAACTGATATAGTTAAGCAATATGAAGTCGAGAAAACGAAGACATACTGTTATTCTCGCGCTCTTTTCTGCCGACGACGAGTCTGGACCAGATTGCGGACAGCGCTTTGAAAGATCTAGAAGAACACGGGCCTGAGTACATTGCACGTCTATTCAACAGAATCTTAGGCGGAGAGAGGAGTCGCCGGCAGATTGGAGAAAAAGCAGATTGTCCATGAATTAAAAAACAATTTGCTCAATCTAGCGATAGGCCGCGTGGACACTAGTAGTGCACCGTGCTCATTTTGACCTATAGACTTAGCAAAACTCCTGCACCATCGAATTAGTGAATGGGTAGAGAGAAACCAAAATAGTGAGTGGCACGCAATCGGATTCTAGGCGTAGACGGCGAAGGGAAAATAATGTATTTATTACTTTGGAATGGTATGTTTCTCACTGTCCGGCCCCTCTGTTTAAAACTGTGGAAGTCTTTGAGGATCAAAATCTCAAAACAAAATCGATTAAACTGCTGAGGATGGTGTGGATTATACACAGGCAGAGGTGGGCCTCCGCAGGGCTGTCTCCTAAGCCCGATCTTAAGCCGGGGTCAGAGAAGTTTTGGAAGATTAGGAAGATGTGCTTTTGGCGCGAAGCTGCGGTAAACTAAGAAAACTGCTAGATATAACCTCTCAGTTTGCAAAAGAAGTATTTCTAACATTTAACCCCAAAAAAGTGCAATTGTGGTACCCTCCAACAAGTTTCTGGGGATATCGTTCCCACTTGCAGTACAGAACCTAGAAGACAGGCACACCGGCATCGAATTTTGAAACCTAAAGAAACATCTAGATGAATAGAAGGATGCCTGGAGGCAAAGAGCTAACTCACACGTACATGGCATTTTGAGTAAAATTACAAATGTCTTCTGAAAGGCAGTATCAGCGCTTACCTAGGCAAATGCAGTTACCGTGATGTCATGGTATCTGGTAAACAAAGTGACGATAGTTCAAAATGCGGCTGATGAAATTGGCGTTAGCCATACCCAGTAATATGATTGCCTGAGAAGTTATCCAGGGTGAGATAGGCTTTTCTAACTTTATAGTCCAGGAGGCTCAAAATAAGATAAGCTACCATGCTAGAATCAATGGCGTGGACGAGTATCGATGGCCGAGAGCCATCATCGAGACAACGACATAATAGATATAAAGCCGTATGCATACGAGTAGAGAAGTTGGTGATGAAATATGCTTGCGAGGACATCATATCATTGAAATTTCAGTTTGCGGGTGGGGTGGGGGGAAGGAGAACGTACAATCTCGCGCACTCGCTTTGCCACCATATAGAAATGAACGTACAATACAACGTTCAATTCTATGGTCGCAAAGCAAGTGCGCGAGATGCAGAGACAGAAAGCTTTCTTGAGCGTATCTTATATTCTAAATTTCATAGCTTATTAAAACGGGAAAATTGTCAAATTACAGAAGTATAAAGGAAGATTGGCACTTGGTTTATTCTCGCCAATAACATCACCCACAAGTTCGCCGATAGTAAACTTTTTTTTACTAGGGTGCAAACTATGCATATGGTTAAGTGCTACCCGACGGATGCTGGGTTGCACTTGAGCGAAGTCACACGCCTTTGCACATAAGATAAATGGATTTTTAGGAATATCTCAGTGAGAATTATGGCTCCCAAAAGCAGAAGCGCGATGACTCAGTGTATAACGTAGTGAGATTCCGCACGACTGCTTTATTTAGAGAAGGTATATATATATAATTATATGCTTCTAGAACCCATCGCTCTTATCTGGTGCAGGATGCGGCGTGTGTACAATGTGGAATATGTCAGAAGACTAAGCATTTTATTGGATGCAATGAGATTAACTGCTTAGAGGAAGATCCCTAAGCCCTCATTATCAAATTAGCGTTAAGATTTCTAATCAAGCAAGAATCAGATAATTGCATGGGCAGTATTCGCACGGCGTCTTTCGTTGGCGCCTGAAGAAACAGTTGACCATGCAGCTCATCCCAGATCTGAGCACCTGGTGCGGTTGCAGCCACGTGGAGCTCTCCATGCTGCACCTCCTAGGTAATCATTGATCACGGGCAGTTCCAGTCACATATGGTCAGCATCCGAAAGGCGGGGTGGGATACATGTGTCCCCTGTACTGCGGGCGAGTCCGACAATGCGGAGCACACCATCTCTAGCTGAACATCCTTTGAGCGATTCCGCTAGTCACTGGATCAAATGACGGCCTCGGAGAGGGAGTGGACGGATGGAAGGGCATCACTTGATTACATCGTGAGCCTGAAGATGAAGATGACGCCGTTAGAGCCTGAAGATGAAGGCTACCGTTAATTTATTAGCTTCTCCCGGAAGCATCTTATCCTGGCCCCCTCTGCATGAATGATGCCGCTTGTGAAACTCAAAAAGCTCTGAAATTCAAAACATGCGACATGAACTTCAAAACATGCGGCATTAGTAGACAATAGGCTCTTGCATACACCGACAATGTACGCGATACCATATACGCCGAGGTCAGTGAGGGTTGAAGGACGATATCGGTCGGTGACGTCCCTGTGCCTGGTCGTGATGACGGCAGGACGAAATTGTGTACATTGCCACATGGACACACTGGTGATCGATAGGCTTGCTAATGGCCGGCGAACTTCCTTGCATGTTTGACATCCGAATATGGCATATCTTTACCCGGAGTGGCATTTCAACGCTGTTATTGTGATAATTATTTGCCATGATCGATTATGTTGCAGTATCTTGCACCTAATCATTTGTTATCACGTCTATTTATCTTTTGTCTACAGGGGGACCTGGAATGAAAACGCATAATGCATAATACGTCGTTTTGGTCTGGCTAGTGTAGGACTCTTAAAGCCAGTAAAATCCACACCATTGACATTTCACGACAGCCTGGCGAGGCCCTTCTAAATTGCGCATTGCGCTATGCCGACTGGTCACATTGGCCACATCGGGACGACCTACGGCGTCAACTTCACTTTGGTTGTTGATTTTGTCGTTGTTTTTTCCTTATCCTTCAAACTCAAAGCGGTCGCAAAGACCGGCAGCCGTAGACCAATAAAAACCGCCACCACCCGCGGAGATATCGTGTCGTCGAAGTCTCGCCAATCGCGAGCAGCGCACTCGCTCAGAATCGCAATCAGCGAATCAGCCTCGTCTCGCCTTCGTCGTAGATGTCAAAGGACACGGACATTCGGCGCGGCTTCAAAATAGCTCCGATCCTCACAGCACCTCCTCATCCAAACACCCGACCAGACACTGCAAATGCATTGTGCCGATGACCGCACAACAGTTGATAGATAGACCCTAGCTAGTTGTGGCACGTGGCTTTTTATTAGCCACGTGGTTGTTGTGTGTATCTGTACGCGATGGTAACCACAGCAACAACAACAACAGCAACAACAGCAGCAACAACAACAACAACAACAACAACAACAACAACAACAACAACAACAACAACAACAACAACAACAACAACAACAACAACAACAACAACAACAACAACGACAACAACAACCGTTTCTGTTGAGGTCGATATCGTGATAAGGATGTTGTTGTTTAGATTGTTCTTTAAATGCATATTGTCACAGCAGTTTTTATTGCCTCTATTATTGTGTTTGTTGTGGTTATTTGTGTTACCTAGTTACTAATTTACTTTCTTCTATTTAGCTTAACCATATATTGCTTAACATTCGCATTTCCACATCGTGCCTATTGCTTTTCGTTACTGTCAGTTATAGAAGCGAACAGCATTGAGTGTATACGCACGAAACTTCACCTACATTATTATTATATGCATGCACCAATATCTCGTGCTATTTATAGTTAATATAATTATCGCCAATGTACTTGGTTAAATAATGCTTGCTAGATATAAAAAAAACGATATTACAGTTTAGAAGGCTGGAAAATGTAAACGCGTTCCTATGACAGAGGGTGTCATTGGCACTACAGGGAGACAACGTCGAGATTATGTTGATTAGTCACCGACACTCAAGCAATGATAATAATATAAGCAATATTTTAGATGCTATACAATTAATATTTTAGTAATTGTGCTGCACGTTCATATTGAGATTGAAAAACCTTTGCTAAAAATACATTATTATTCTTATTACTATTTTGGTTTAAAAAAAAAGATTGCTAATGTTTGCTATTTTTATTAGTATTTGTAATCTGATTATGATGTGTGATATCTTTTTCCTTCCTCACCAGTCGTCGTCATCATCATCACAAGATGATCACGCGCTTAGCGATGATAGCGTGTATGGTTAAGGATTCTAGGGTGTATAGCAAGACGTTACTCTTTAAATGCTGCCGGCAAATATCTACGAACGCCTGGCCTGCCGACACATAGCTAGGGCGGGGCGAGCAAAAGAGAGTGCGTCATCAACCAAATAATTATGACAAATCGGCAATAAGTCCATTTAGCCGTTTCTTTGTCGGCGTTAAGCCGCGAGGCCTCACACTGCCACAGATGCCGCAAATGAAGCTCGTCAAGGACAGAAGCAGCCTCATTGGCCGACGGCTTCGTTTACCGCGGCGCCGTGTACTTTTGTTGCTACTGAACCTACCTGCTCAACCGAACTTGCTAAGTCGATTGAGGGTTTCGACTTACCCCTAGAAGCATAAATGCGAGCCGACGATGGACTGCTAAACCCCTGCCTATCTGTGGGTTTAGTCTGTCTGTCGGTTATATTTAGATATAATATATTTTTAAAAATCCATATATATATATATATATATACTCTGCGGCTTTCTTGAGACAGCGCCTCGACCTCGAAGTCCAACGCGGGAACGCGGCGTCCGTCCGCGGCACGCTGCTGAAGCGGTCCCAACCCACTCTATATGAGATAGAGTAATATTCCCAGTGCACACGTTCTCAGGAGACAATTGTCGCTCCATTTGTATTCTTAATAAATAAACTTTATATATATATATAGATATTTATATATATATATATATATATATATATATATATATATATATATATATATATATATATTTGGAGAGAAAGAGAGGGGGGAGGGAGCACGCAATAGACTCAAGTCATCCTTGGATGGATATCGCAAGTGTCTGCGAGCACCGCCGACAACGTGACTCCCGCCTTCCTTATCACTGTGTAGCACAAACTCGTAAATTACCGAACCGCCTGTGGTGCAGTGGCAAACTTATTCAATACGGTTTGGTTTGTCTGCAGCGACAGCATGACAAATACAGACAGAGGTAGAGGCGGCGACATACAGAATCGAACTTTAACGCTTGCCATTCGTGCTGCCTAATACGACTGTCTGACGACTCTCGCTGAAGGCCGACCTTGAAGGTTGCCGCCTGGTGTACCGGTGCCGTAAATGTTTGTTTGATGGGCGGGCGGCAGCCGCATTGTCCATTGACCAACCTTGTCTACTAGGTAAACTTAATCATCTTAATGGTAATAAGAAACATTTTATAACAAGACCGCCATCTCAAAATTTGCTAGATAGTTTGGCGTTCGAGATACGGTCGCACTCCCCGCCAAATATTGTCTATGCGTTCGTAATGAGACGCATATATAATTATTATTATTATTACAAGTCGAGAGCTTTATCTCGGAATGGGAAAATAAAGTTGAACAAGTCCGACGAGAGGTCGGAGACCTGGATATTTTCAGGGCCTCTCACCTCTGGTCTGCTCTTGCATGTGACAATCGCCACGTCTATACCAGCTACATAGTTTATGGCTATCATCACCTGGTTTGTTCGAATACAAGCTTCCACAAAGAGTACACCGAGTGCGTCTGTCGACTGTGCTCTCAGGTGTGTACGAAGTTTCATGCGTCTGCCTGCCTGGCCCTTCCGAAGAGATCACTGCACTGCCTCTCTCGAATAACATGCCGCGAGCAGCTGACTGTATAATTGTATAATCTGTATAATTGTTTATGTTATATGCATACTCAATATGAGTGAAATAAATATGATGGTATTATTATTATTATTAATATTAGAGGGGTCAAAGTGGTGAAGACTGCCTACGTCTCTGGCGACATGGGCCTTTAGTGCAAACTTAGGCTTAACTTCGATAGGAGTACACACAACAACTAAGTTCCGAGGTTCCAAGGTTTTACAGTTTCTTTTGCTTAGAAGCGCAATTTATTAGCTTCACACAGACAAATCGGTGGTGGCGTTTGTTGTTTGGCTCAAAGAAAAAAAGAAGAAAACGAGGTTTGGCGATTGTAAAGGAGCCGAAAGTCGGAGGAGGAACAAATCTGGATCAAGTTTTCTGCTGAAAGCCAAATGATATGTTTCATAGTGGTGGAAATGTTACGAACTGCTTATGGAGATCAAGCAGTGTTCCAAAACACTGTGTACATGTGGTCTAGAGCTCAAAATTTTTTAAGGTGGTTGTTTTTAAATCTAGACCATCCTCCGGCCCTACGGTCTTGGAACTCATCCATCGAGTGAGGGATATGTGGAATATGAGCTGACCCAATACCGAGGTTCCTTTGATTGTCCTTTCGACTACAAGAGGGTTATTTTCTACGATTTTTTCCGCCTGATTGTGCGATAAATATACATTTCGATATTTTAAGAAGATTGTGGGAGAAACCAAGAGGCCTGTACTCTAGGCAAACAACTCTTGGATCCTCCATGGCAACAATGCAGCGACGCACACATCTTTCGATTGGCTCAGATTTCGGATAATTTGGTGAAAAAATGGATTTATATATTTAAAATGTTTGCAAGCCATTCGCCGGACCTGGTTCCGTGCGACTTTGTTCTGTTCCAACGGAAATCTTTTTGAAGAGACAACGTTTCCAGACCATAAAGATTCAAGATTCAAGATTCAAATCGTGGTTTATTAGGAACTGCATTATACAATGCTTTAGTTCTCATTTAAAAAAATATAAAATTGTATAATAATTATTATTATAAAGGATTAAGACATCTTGCTGTCAGTCATGGACAATCACAAAATAAGTTTGTTCAGCCTTGCAGAATCAGACATCCTAACACAACACAAATAGTACGTGTGCCTCCGCCATGTCAACACCCATTAGTGAGTAGCCATTTCTGGACCTCACGTGTAAAACAATTCAGGGAAGTGATGCGGCGAATGTGCTGTGGTATATTACTCCATATCACGGGCAAGCGAGAAGCAACGGCTTGATGACTACATCTCTTAGTAACTAATGGCCCTACAAATGTTGTGGCACGCCTCGAGGTTCTACGAAACAAGGGAACAAGAGGAAACGAAACATCGTAGGGAATATTATTCCGAGTAATTTTAAAGCCCAGCACGGCAACCTTCAGCAAATATAATGAATCGATCGTGAGGAGATTATGTGCCCCATAGAGATCACTGACGGAGTCTCTGCGTCGCCTGCCAAATACAGCTCTTAGAGCGTCGTTTTGTATTATACGCGCCCTACGAAGAACTACCTCGAACCCACTACCCCATATAAGGATACCGTAGAGGAGAACTGGCAAAAACAGTGTTTTGTATACCATTATGAGGCCATCTATAGGTACTCCGATAAGCCGCATGCGAAAAAGCGTTGAGATTATGGCATAGCATTTGGGCCTGATATGGTCCAGATGGGCACGCCAACTCATGAACTCATGTAGTATAAGCCCGAGGCATTTTGCGGTGTCAGAAAAGACCAACTCACTCCCTGCTAGATAGAATTTCCTGTTAAGGTGCATCCTTAGCTGGGGGGCTCGGAATAAAATAACGTTTGTCTTGCTAGTATTAACAGCAAGACCAAATTTATTGAAGATTGAAATAACTGTTTCCACTTGTGAGAGGAGGTAAGGCAACTCCGAATTGATTTTGGAAGCGTTGAGCCGAAAAAGTAACGTCGTGTCATCAGCAAAAGCGATCGGTTTGCCCAAGTTTTCTTTCTGGATATTCAAGAGGATAAAATTGATAAGGATTAAGAACAGCAGAGGTCCGAGCACTGAACCCTGGGGAGTACCGATATCTACCGGTCTCCATGCAGATTCGACTGTACCAACTCTCACTGCCTGGGTTCTTGAGGTTAGGTACGAGCGGAGCCAGTCGATTGCACCCGATGAACACCCTAATACGTGCAGCATTTGTAGGAGGAATGCGTGGTTGAGACAATTGAAGGCAGCGGCTACATCCAGGAAAATTCCGAGACATATTTTGTCGATTCTACTGAATCCACGACAGACTGCTGCAGATAAAGGAGGAGATAAATACAAATTCACAGGAGCGACTCAGCTCGGGAAACGCGTTTAACTTTTTTTTTCAAGAGTGGGAAATAAGAGTGGCACAACCTTAACCGTAGACCTCCCTCCAAGATCTGGCGCTCATCTGCTCTCCTACGTCTGCAAAAAGATCTTGACTTTGTCGGCCGTAAGTATGCTCGAGATAAATCTAACCTACACCTGAAAGCGATTTACTACAAGTTGTTATCCAGACATAGGGCTTTACTTAAGTCTGAATTCAGGGAGTACCATCGCAAACGAATAGAGGAAGCTTCTGGTGGTTTTTGGAAATATGTCAACAAGGAGACTGTCGTTCTCGAAAGACAAATGTTCCGGAGTCTATCATCGCACCCGACGGCAGTACCGTATATGGTTCCGCTAATGTCTGTTCCGCCCTGGCACAACACTTCGCGACTATTGGTGATCAGACAGTTGCAGGTCTTCCCCCTCCTCGTGGCAACCTGCACGACTATCTATCTCTCCCTCCAGATGTTTCTTTTCAACTTCAACATATCTCGCCAACTACTGTAACTCAAGTAATCAACAAGTGCAAAACCGACCTGAAAGGCGCAGCCACTAGCGTACCTTCCAAAGTTATCAAAAATAGCATTTTCTTCCTTGCTTTTGTAATTGCTCATATATATAATTTATCTATCGATACTGGTATCTTTCCTCGCAGTTTCAAGAGGGCCTGTGTAATTGCTCTTTACAAGGGGAAGGGATCTCGCCAAGATGCTAGCAGCTACCGGCCAATCAGCTTGACTCCTTTTCTCGCCAAGGCATTTGAGCGATGTGTATTGTTGCAGATCTTGGCACACGTCGACTCTCTTAATTTCCTCTCACCAAGACAATTTGGTTTTCGTGCGAGAAGATCTACCGAGACTGCTAATGCTTTTATTTACCAGACTATCCTTGAGTCTTGCTCTCAGAGTAATGGATGTCTCGCAATTGCTGTCGATATTAGCAAGGCTTTCGACTGTGTTGATTCTAAAATTTTGATCTCAATCCTTCGATCCCTAGGCTTCAATAATAACTGTTGTTTATGGTTTCGATTGTATCTTCAGGATCGTGTCATTGCCGTCTCTGGCCAATCGGCCTCATCCGGTCAGTTCTCTATGCGCCTTGGTATACCTCAGGGATCTGTAATGGGACCTTTTCTGTTTATACTCTATATCAATATAGCTCTACGGAGCCTTGATAGATTCTCCGGTATACGTGCGGTATGTTACGCTGATGACTGCACTCTGCTTGTCCCCTTATCTAAAGATAACCTGCGGGCTGGTTTTGATATGGCGAATGGCGCATTGGCAGTCCTCTGTAACGCTTTTTGTAACCTTCGCATGAAGATCAACCCCTCAAAAACCCAGGGTTGTTCTTTTCCGGACGTCCCACTCTCCCATAACCTTCTCCAGGGGTGACTTAGTCATGGATGGCACTCTACTAGAACTGTCTTCAAATATCACCTGTCTCGGCTTAGTGTTCAATGAGCGTATGACGTGGAATAGCCACGCTAACATACTCCAACATAAATTTACACCTGCTGTTGCCGCACTTGCCCATCTTCGGCTTCGTGGGCTTCAAGTCCATATCCTCGTCTTAGTGTATAAGGCGCTAGTAGAGCCTCACCTCTGCTATTGTAGTGTGGTCTGGGGTGGGACTTACCAGAGTGTCATTGTATCACTTCAATCTCTGCAAAACAAAGCTATTCGTGCTATTTTTGGTCTGCGACCCAGAGAATCAGTCGCCTTCCTGCTTAAAGAACACGGTTTGTTTTAGTGTGAAGCAGCTGATATGTTTCGAGCTGCCATTTTTGTATACAAAATCATTAACAATCTTATAGAGACTGGCGACCTTTTCCAGATTACACCCTCTATTGCTGCACCCTACCCCCTCCGAAACACACGTCCTTACATCGCCATTAATCTTCCGCCATCACGCCTGCTTATGAATGGACCACGTCATCACTCCTTTTTTGTTTGGAACAGAATTCCTGCCCCCATTGCCACCATTCCCGATCTTTCGGCCTTTAAGAGTAGCCTTAGAAAGTTTGTTTATTCCTTGTAGTTGTTTTAATTTATTTTAATTTATTTATTTATTTTATCGGTGTCCCCCTCTTGTTAACGATTTAATTTAATCTTTATGGACCTTCCTCTAGTCATTAAATTATTATTTAAAATGTTTGTTGTTTATTCAAATAAATTACTATACACGTGTTCTATAGTATTATTAATATTACTACTCATTTGATTAATTTATTTTTCTTTTCCTTTCGACGCAACGAGCACAAGACCTTCGTTCAAGCCATGGGCTACCTTCGCAGTACAGAGGCTGTATACTTTCGAGTGTATTTGCAAGTACTCATGAATAAAGCTATGTGTTTCATTCATTCATTCACAAATGCAGCTGGTGGGGGCCAATCTGGTAGTAATGACAATACTTTGGAAGATTAAATCAATTATACAAAAATTATTTTATTTAAAAATGTTTTGGGTATTTTTTTTTAAATATATATATATATATATATATATATATATATATATATATATATATATATATATATATGTGTAATACGCTTCTGCAGGCGTATGTATACACATATATTTTTTAGTTGGAATGACAACACTCATACTCACCTATGTCTTCCTACATCAGTGCATCGATATCTCGTCATTGTCTGTGATGGCTTCTCGGTGGTTAGTCGTGCGCCAGCGTCCCTGCCGGCAGCAAAAAAGCAACAAGGAGGATATTAGATCGATAAAGTCGTTGTCGTCGTCGCGACTATCAGCGCTCCGCTGCATTGCCGCGCTGCCGTTGACTGAGGCACCAGTTCCCCGTTCGCTTGCCCCGTCTGAAGGGTGGTGAGTCTCGATCACGTGGTGTCGGCGCAGGCGGCGTGAGGCAGAGTCGTAGCTAGCTAATGGCTTCATTGCGCGAATTGCGCTTGAAACTTCGTCACTACATTGCACCGACGTGACTAATATTGCGAGCTCAACGAACAGGAAAATTACACAAGAACACGAATGAGGACAATGAGGAAGAAGACGAAAAACGAGAGAGCTAGAGAGATCGGGAGTGAAATGAGAAGACGGATAGTATTTCCGTCAGCGAGCGGTCGAAATAACCGACCTGTACCAATGTTTGTCACATCGCCATCATGGCTGAGTCGTGGTTCGATTGCCACGCTCGACCGACCGGAGTGCGGCCAATAAGCAGCGTTATGTTAATTCAACTAAGAGTTTCATTCGAAGTAGCTGTAACGGCGATAAGACATGCGCTTAACAATCATGCTATTTATTCAGCATTAAACAAATTTACAAACAATTAAACAAAAACCAAAACTACATGCTACAGGACTCTAAAAGCAAATGATCGCCAAAACAAAGAAATAACTTCTAGCTGCCAGTCGCACCTACGTGCGGTAATTAGATCGTAGATCATTTTTGGCCGCTCGAGACAGGGTTCCCTAGGTCCTGACTATGCTTCGATCGAGCTGTCGCGTCGCGTCTGCTTGTCCCCCTCCGACAGTAGCCTGCTGTCCCTGGCAGTGGCGTGCTGTAATGGGGTTGGTTCTGCAACTGGGGGCACTGTCCTGAACCACAACAACACGCGCTGTCTCTCGTCCTCCTTCTCCTCACTACTCGTTAGCATATCGTTCGTGCCAAACGGTCGACCGACATTATCATTGATGATTGATATAGACTAGTAATTAGAGAAACTTGTCGGTGGCCATTGCGGACTGCAGGGACATTGTTGTTATCGCTGCAGCCGTTGAAAGCCGTTTTCCCCATCGGGCGTCCCCGACAAGCATGTCGTATCCACACACGTACATTACGTGGACCTCCGTGTCCTCTTGTTGTAGTCTCCAATAGCAGTCGACGAATTGACGGAGATGCAAAAGCGAAATCGAACAAAAGGGCTATCCCGACGAGACATGCCGCCGATCGGAGCGCTACTAACCGCTATCTCGACATCGCTAACCTGACCTTCGCCGCTTCAAACAGCAAAGCGTTTGTATCGATCGGCCAGACATGTTTGGCCGGCGTTGATCACTTTTCTGGCGGGCGTGTTTCTGAACAACGTTTAGTATTCCAAGACGCAGTCGGTAGATCACGACAACAAGAACAATGAATGTGTGCAAATATATATATATATATATATACGCCAATAAGAAGGGACGACACCTGCACACCTGCTATGCTTCTCAGCTTCCTCCGGTGACCGTCAAGGCGCAGTATTGTGCGAAGGAAAAACTGTGGCATGAACGACTGTCATATGCTAACGCCGTTAATGCTATTTCTAGTTCCACTAGAACTCGACAACTATTAAGATTATCGCAACAACGACAACAACCATAACAACAACAACCACAACAACCATAACATCAACACAACAACCATAACAACAACTACTACTTACAACAACAACCATAACAACAACAACAACAACCATAACAACAACAACCACAACAACAACCATAACAACAATAACAACAACCATAGCAACAACAACAAAGACCTTCACCCTCAGCTACACCTTATGAATATGCTGTCAATTGTCCTACCGATGTCGGCCACCGTCGCAGAGCGTCGTCCACACATTCAGACGGCACGCGATTTGCCTTATCGGCGAGAAAGAGACACAACTCAGCCGACAACGGCCACAACGGGTTGTACACTCGTCGTTGTCCTTGCTGTTGCAGTTGAAGGTGTTGTTGTTATGTTTTGTTGTTGTTATTGTTGTTGTTGTTGTTGTTGTTGTTGATGTGCGAGCTGCTTTGTTGTTGTTGTTGTTGTTGGTGTTGTTGTTACAGTTGTCGATGTTGTCCTTAGTAGGGCTCTCGTGGCGTTCTTATTGGCGTCCGACAAACCACGCGCCTGCCGAAGACACAGTCGCTAACGCGTCGCTAGGTGAATCGTAAATAAAACTAAATGCGTTTGTGCGTCGGAATCCACTCATGGCTCTCGTGCATCTACATATACATACATAGGCCATCGGTGGTGGTGGTGATGATGCTCAAACTACACGTCCGTGGCTAGATAAGTTCTGAACGAGACAAATCTCGTGTGTTGGTGTGGTGATGATTTTGTTTGTGTTGCGCGGTGCCGAAGTACGTTGTGTACGGGCAAAGCACACAAATCGTTTGGCGCAGCCGCAAACCGCTCGGAGGTGTTTTTTCTTGCTAACTGACGGCTATCATCGCCCTGACTACTGGCGTCCATGGATACGTGCCTGCGTTCCTCACACGCATAGGCTTGTGGAACACTACTTGCACGAACACCTGCATCCACGTAGCCCGGGCGTATCGGCTTGCGCTATCAGGCGAAGGTCAGCGGCAAATAACCGCGGAAGCCGTGCCGGTGGAACCGCCAAGAACATCCAGCTGATACCGGATGGATGAAGTTCGTCACAAACTGGTTTCCTACGACGAACCAACTCGTTCGTAGTAAGTAACGAAAGCCGATATGGCGTATGGTAGGTAGGTAGCCTTTGCTTGTTAATCGGGAAATGCCGCCCACGTATATGTGTGATATAAGAGCAGCAGAGAGAATGGGAGAGAATCGACGAAGACATAGCACGCCTAGAAGACGCCTCGTGAAGCCGTTCGTTCAATGCATTGCCATAGAGCTATACAGCGGTTAGTGCATGGTTGGCTTGATCGTCGTTGTTTGTTGCCGCGCCATCGCGACAAAATGCGAATTTGTGCACTATAGGCAGTTCAGGGAATCACTGTGAGGCATGCCTTTAGTGCACCAAGGGCCGGAAATGTTGAGATACCCAGGGTTTTCCCAACAGTGTTTGGGCAGCATGGCCGCTGACACAGACTGTTGGGGAAATTCTAGATATGTCAACATGTCCGGCCCGCGGTGCATTAAAGGCATGCCTCACGACGATTCTCATCCCGTAGGGGGGGCGAAGGATAATCTAGATTTAAAAACAACCTCATTTAAAAATGATTTAATGCTAGGTACATCGCAGGCATGTTCTGGATGTTAGTGTTTCACTTTATGGTTGACCTATTTGTTTTTGGATTGCATTCTGTGGTCGTTTCTTTCAGATGAGTGAGTACCCTTATCTGTACGAAACTTATTGCCCAAGTTCCTATTCTCTTTTTTGTCGCTACTATTGCTGCTGTTAATGCAACGCATTGCATAATGTTTATGCATTTAGATGACTACTATACTCTTGGAAGCAATAATGAGAGATGCCTTTGGGTTGCCAATGTGCAGAAAAACTATTCAGCTTCAGAATTGAGTTTCGGATCTAGCTAGCTCGCTGTTGTTACAATACGGTGGCACAAGTGACGAGCCAACGCAGAGCATGCGTACGTGTGTACAGAAGCGTGTCTACGGGTTCTGACATTTTCTCCGCAGCGCCCACCTCGAATGACATAAGGAAGTGTTTGAAGAGAGAAACACCAAGCTAACGACCAACTTACGAAGTGTCTAAACCTCGGGTTAAGGACCAGCCGAACAGAGTGTCTATACCTTGAGCTGAGGACCAGCCTAACGATTGTCTAAAACTCGAGCTAAGGACCAGCCTTACCGAGTGCTTGAATTTCGAGTAAAGAACTGGCCTTACCGAGTAACCAAACCTCGGGCTAACGAACGCCAGCTGGACCTCAGCAACCCTAGCCGTAAGACACGGCTGTCGCAGGATTCAAACTACAGCCGACCTAGAGGCTACCAGTGGCTATGTAGACTCTGTAACCGCAACCGAAGACGATAATCCGTCACCTCAGTCCGCCGAAGGCACTACCTCATTCGAGGACGCCAAGCGACAGGCTGACGAGAGGCTCGAGTCCCGGTCGGTTCTGCATCGAAAGACAAACGTCGGCAAAAAGATTTCGACGGTATCGTAGTAACAAAGTAATTCCAACGTTTTTTTAGCAGGTACCAGGGCAGGGCTGGCAGATGATGGGAGATGACCTAAACATGAACAAATGGCTCTAAGCGACCCCCCTATTCGAACGTCGGCACTCTGCTTGACTACGAAAGTTTTTGCTAGTGTATACATTGCCTATATATATATATATATATATATATATAGGGAGAGAGAGAGAGTGATGACGAATGAGAGATAGATAGATCTGACGGCTGTGAGTCGTCACCGCCGGAAAACTAATTCGTCGTGTATGTCGCCAGCCTACTATTGTGAGGCGGCCAGGATACGGCGCGAATGGCGAAAAGTTGAGAGCAAACGCGTTCAAACAATCGATGCCGTTTCTAGCGTCTTTGTTATCGTTTGCAATCGTGAACACCGTCGAATTTATCGTTGTGCCGCTGTGGCGAAACTTAATTGTCTCGGCGTCGGTCGGATCGACGAGTGCCCCTATAGGCAGCACACGGCAGAGCCGGAACGAACTGTCTGAAGTATTCCCGACCGACTTTCTCTAAGTTAGTAAATCTGTGTATGTCTCTCGGTCTGTCGTCGGTCTGTATGTCTATCCATGCGTGTCTTGACCACACAGCATGGTCTACGTGGCAACACACGTGGCGCTGGCGCCGTCAAGAAAACCGTCAGAAAACCGCCGAGCACAAAGCGCTGAACCGGCGCAAATCGGCGAATTGCCCACAGACAAAAGGAAAATCCTCCTGAAATCAAAACAGATCGAGGTAGAGACCACTGAAGACACGACGACAACAACGACAGCATAGTACGATGACCGATACGCTCAATCCGACACCCCGTCTCGTCATCAGCCACCGTTTTTCCGACGGTGTGTGAAGCATTATCATCTTGTTCCTGTGTTCCTGTTCTATTCTTCTTCTTTCGTCTTCTTTGTTAATCACCACATTTACCAATATAAGCATCATCAACATGATTTTCGTCGGTAGCACACAGCACAGCAGCGTCCTCAGCAACCATAATCAAACCAGCTTACAGCATTATTCGCTTAGGTTTAGCCAGCAGCTTTTTTGAGTCGCTGTGAACTGCACCACCCCTTCCGTTCAATATCGAAGCGGCAAAAATTGTTGTCATTCGAGTCTTCATCCTCATTGATGTCGTCATCCTTGGTCTTCGTCACCGTTGTTTGTTGGTGTTGCTGGTGGTGCTGCCGCTGGTGTTGTTGTTGTTTTTGTTGTTGTTG
>QVRM01005573.1:200000-227793 GCA_003439945.1 Dermanyssus gallinae | reverse complement strand
GCCTTTTTTCTCTACATAGTTGTGCAAAATCTAGTTTGCCGGAGAACCATGACCAACGCATGAAGGATCCGATCATACCGGCATGTTCGGCGGAAAATTCATTCGTTGAATGACGCCGAGGCAGGCTAGCAAAAGGCGAGTAGCCAGATTAGGGAAAGTCATAAAAAGTCTATACGTTGTTATACCTCACTCTAAGTACTAAGACTCTTCTCAGGCAATAGTAAATTTAATGCCCAATTGTTTTCGTACCAAAGTGATGGTGCTGCGTTACGTAGTTGCCAAGTAGCTGAGCTTTTCAAAAAATGAGAACGCGATAATGTTGGGCACATATTTTGAGGTTTGGTACATATTTTTCTCCAATTTTTCCCAATTATTTCAGAATACAATTTTGTCTAAGTGAACGTATTTACCTTCAGCTTAGAATAACTGGCATGCATATATATATATATATATATGTATATATATATATATACTTGTATACAAATGTATATAGAAAATATTGTGATGATTTATTAATCATTTACAATACGTTTGCACACTCGGCAGTGCTCGCCTTAATAAAAATGGTGGTAAAAAGGTGTCACGTGAAGTTAAGAGTCAGTTGTCCGTGTCCTTGCTTGATGGTAGCCCCCGCTCTTATGGACCCGGTGCGAGCGATATATCCTCAAGGTTCCTTGCAAAGTTAAAACGGTGAGATCCATAAGATTCCTCTTCGTGACGCCGAGCCCCAAGAGCGTCCTCGCAGATTCGGAGTCCCATACACCACTCATAGAGATAGTGATGGATCCGAATCTGCGAGGTTTTTGCGGGTAGGGGAGCGCCGCTCTTAGGAACTCGACGTCATATTTGGCGATCTTGTCTTGCCGTGCCTTTGCCATATATGTATATGTATATGTATATATATATGTATATATATATATATATATGTATATATATATATATATATATATATATATATATACTTGTCTACAAATATCTACGAGTGGTCAGAGTTGTCATTGTATCGCAGTCGTTGTTCCTCAATCAACGCGTCGTACAGAATCGGCAATCGGGACGAACGGGCACCCACTGATTGTAGCAGACATGATTCGGCAGATCAGTGGATCGCCTAGTGCTCTCGACTCGAACGAAAGCCAGCCACCTGCTGGCGGCGGCGGCCAGAAGCTACTCAATTGGTTCCCGACGAACGCCGGCTTATTTCGGCATGCCAGCACCGCACCCATCCAACGACACGTGCTCCCCATTTGGCTAGTATTGACAGTGAAGAATGCATGTCTTTGTGCAGCTATACATATGAATACATAGATATGCATTCATATCCATATATATACATATGGATACTCGTATATGGATTTTATGCACACAAATTTATATATATATATATATATATATATATATATATATATATATATATATATATATATATATATATATAGTTATTTTTATCTACTGCGTTTATCTTGTATAGGCAGGATGACAATCTATATAGCTTGCCACTTGTTGGGTGATGTCAGACGCCTGTAGTGATGAGCATGCTCTGCCGTAACGTTAAGACAGAACAGCAGATGCAACAGAAAAGGGCATTATGAAAATAAAAAATAGATAGAGATAAGAATAGATGAAAAGAATACGGAGAAGGAGCAGCAGCACAAGGCAAGCAACAATTAGCCCCATGGTTGCGGTTGCTAATATGAGGTCGTACATGTGCCATTATAGTTCGAACCCGCTTGCAGCTCTGTATACGAGCTTTATCACCCTACCAAAGCTGTGCGGAAATCCATTCAACCACGATGGCCGACAGATCTCAGTCGTAATGAATGATTGGTCTGACCGTGCGTTACGCGTTATGAATAACATTCGTATGATTGCACACGATGTTCGATTGCCGAGGTCCCTCTTCTTCGGTTAGCACGAACTCATCAGTGGCGCACATTTCGTCCATGTGCCACAGCCGGCTTTATGCGTTCTCCGTACTAAGGAGCCACCTAGAAAGGTGTAATGTTTGGCTTATACATAATATTCCTGTTGCTGTTATTACAGCAGTATCAATTGTCGTTGTACGCACACAATTCCAGTACCCTAGTTGAATTAACTCGTTCGGTGCCTACTGTGTGTGTTTCCCACGATGCACCGCGTTGGCTAACACAATTGACTGTACAACGACTATGCTTCTCGTATAGACCCCATATTAACTCACTGATCTATACGCCTTCACATCTGAATAGCCTTGGTAATCCCGTCTCGACCTGACACCGTAGCAGTCATCCGTGCAATAATCTATCTTCGTGGCGATGCGGACGCATCGTCGCATGAGCCGAGTGACCGGAAAATGTGTAGATATTCTAGCACAGTGATCATCGCCTCATCAATATCACTCCTTTCAACTGTTATTCCGCTGCACTCGACGGCGTACACACGGAGAAGTCGACGACAGAGCAAGAGACGCTTTAAACGACTCGCATAGAAGGCCTGCCAAGGGGGCCATTGCGAGATTGACCAATATCGCCACGAAGGAGTTGTGGTGGCATTTATGTATATACTATGTATGTATGTGAGTCGGTTTGCGTGTGCCTATAGTTAACTCTATTGTTTAAAGGTCATTTCACCACCTACCACTGCCATGAAAACGTAGATGTTGCGTTTATTTTTAGTGACATCGATTGAGTGAACTGTTGACAAACGATACTCGCCTTAGTGCGCGCTGGGACCTGGAACAGTTTGTGCGTCCGTGCAGTGAAGAGTGAGTTAAGAATCGAATCCACTGGCGCCAGTTACAACGCTGTGCAAAGTCGGGCTGCGTACTGTCCTTTTGTTCAAGTTTCAGCGACAATGAAATGCACAAAATTGTTTGGAAGAGCTTCGATCGACCATGAGGAATGGAGCGCCATAACTGGGGAGCATTTGTAACCGGTACAAAACGAAGCGCGGCCCGTCCTGGGTCAAAATGAATGAGTGATGAAGCTCAGGTATATTTTCATGACTCTCTAGTCAAGTCCCAAAGCTCGCACTGACCAGGCGTTGGAGTGCCTCTACCCACAAAAGTGAAGCGGCAACGGTCCGCTAGCAAGGTGGTTGGTGGTCGCCATGTTCTTCCCCAGAAGTCACATTGTGGGGTGGTCTAATTGAATAAAAACTTCATGGTAATGACAAAGATTCGTTTACTACAGAAGCATACGTCCTCACTGTGCGCTCGAGAAAGATCTCTTAAACATGTTTTAGGCAAAGCTTTTTCTACTACAACAACGTGCCAGCCCACCGGACTGAAAACACTGAGATTTCTCTCGACGCAGCTGGGTCAGGCTGATGAAGCACCCTGTTTATTCACCTGACTTGACCCGAAAATAAGTAAACCTATTGAGTAGAAGACGTTTTGATAACGTGAATCGGTGCCTTAAGTTATCGAGTTGGAGATAGACAACATCTAAACGCACACTTTTTACTACACTATTTTCAGGAGAAAAGCATATATACACTCTATCATTGTAATGTTAATAACTGTAACAGGTCCTCAGTGTCATCGTCGTTCGTTCATTGACACAACAATGACCGCAATAAACAATGTGGCAGGACGACAAACAGGCAAGCAGTAGCGGCAAACAAGCACAATAGCACAATAGACCGAGCAAGATGGCTTAGTGGCAAAAGGGTTTACCTTGCATTCGGGAGGACTGGGTTCGAACCCCCCAGACTGGCCGGCCACTCTTGAACTGGTTTGCATGGTTTCCAATTTAGACAAGGTAAAAAGGCCAGAGTGGAATACAAATTAGCCATGACATGAAAAAAACCGTACACGGGCATTAAGCCTTACGGAAAGATCTAAAAAATAAATAAATAAATAAATAAAGCTCTTCGACCCGCATCGAACAGCATCCGACAACCAGCAACTACGCACAACAATCGTGTGTTAAGGTGGATAAGAGCGACGGGCCGACGTCGTTCATACGATCGATGAGAACGCACAACAGCAGCATACATATGTACACCGTGCTAGCATGGCGCTCGCGTTCCCAGTGCACACCAGTGTCAGTGCTACAAAGTTTGGCAACGTCTGTGGAAAGCGTCCGATGGAGTACGTCAACTTGATTGATGACGGTCGCTCTCATACAGGCGTTGTAGTCAGAGAGAGAGAGAGCGAAAGAGAGATAGAGAGAGAGAGAGAGAGAAAAACAGAAGCCGCTGCAGCCGAACAAGCAGTGAGTGCACAAACTCTACTTGGGTCGTCAAGTGTACATGGACAGGCCATTTTTATTGCGCAGATTCATTGTTTCTCTCTCATCTCACTCACTCTCTCTCTCTCTCTCTCTCGATCTTTCTTTTTCCCGTATTAGTAGTAGTAATAGTAAAAGTTGTAGTAGTACCGCTATCGTTGCTGTTCGGCCTGCTATCGGCAAGTGGGCAGGGCGGGACGGCAGTATAGACAACCTCTACTGACTCCCATGGCGCATGGAGGTTCGTGTGGATCCGTAGTCTCGTGTCCCGGCGCTTTCTCGCGACCGCTAATACGACCGGAATATGGTTGCTGTTTTTCGTTCGTTCTTCCTATTACTATCTCAACCTCGATCCGCGCAGCGGGCTAAATAAGATAAGCGAAGCCTATGCGGTCACCTGGCAGGAAACTCACACACACACACACACACAAAGGGATAGAGAAATTACTATGCAATACACTTAGAGGAATGGTGCACGACGGTAGCTGGGAGCGGGTCACCGTTGTCGTCGTCTGCGACAAGCGATAATGTCACAACAGGCACGCTACCTTCATTGGGTTGTCCTTGTTATGGTTGTGGTGGTTATTGTTGATGTGAGGTATTGTTGAGATGCATCTTCTGAAACTTGCATCCTGGCCAACTTGTTTACCCTGCCCTGCCCTGCACAGCAGCAGCAGCAGCAGCTGCACGACGATGTCACCAGGCCTAACAAAGCAGCAAATAATCTCAACTCTTGGTGAACGAGGCAACCCTTTTTGTGGTTGGCTATGATAAAGTAATGTACCGCAGGATACACACAGGTAAGTCACGTATTTTGCGTCACGTGGGAAACGGTATTTCATCCTCGTTTATTTATGTCGTCCTATTGCTGGACATATCTTGGCCGTTATCAGCGGACAGGCAACCCAAAGACAACCACGGTTTGCGTGTCGGGCAGATAGGGCGAGCCTTACAAACACGGTCGGGTCCGATGGCTGATAATCGCAGGCTGAGGATAACTGCCTAGTATAACTGAGGTAAAATAATAAGAAAGCAGTTCCGGATCTGCAAGAACCGGAATAGGAAAGTTTTTAGCACGAATTATGCCCGGCCACGATCGTTGCGCCTCAGACAGTCCGGTGGTAGCATTTGATAGATGTAAACATATAGGAGCATCCTCCAAAAAAACGTTTAGTTAAATATCCAAACATGTGAGCTTTTATTTTAGTTGTCCCTAGTAATGATCATAAGCATCATTAAATACTTTCTGAGGCTAGCTTTTTGGGGGTACTTTTCTGTGTTACGTCATAAGCAACGACAGTAGCAACTAAACAGAAGCCATAACATTAGCAATAGCAATAACGGAATTGGCCACCCTCCAATGTAGTCTTATTTACTTATTACTTATGCTAACCATTCACCGTTCAGGTGAATTATAGGAAGACAAGTTACTAATTCTGCAAAAGTAGCGGGTGAAAGAGAAGACTTGCTTAGTAGCTGGGCCAGCTGACGGCTTCGTTGACATGTTGTACACTAAGCCGTAGAAAATGACATACGGGGTTCTCTACAATATTAACTCTACCACTTTTTTTCACAAATAAATGAAAACAATTACACTTGCTGTTACTACTAATGTATTATCATCACGATTTGTTTTATCCGGAAGACTATAACACGACATGACCTGTTCATTGCACGTGTACTACTTATTAGTGCTAGCAAGACAAATTGTGCTGTAGTTACTTACGCTTCTAAGGGGCCTGCTATAGAGAATGGTGGTGGGTGGCACCTCGTTGCGTCGCCATCTGACACACGAGAGTAACCAGTCGCACGCGCAACGGTTTCGAGGTCACATCCCAAGCGATCCCAAGTGATCTCTCCGTTCGGGCCGGGATGAAGAGTCGCTTAAGCGTAGCTCCATACAAGTTTCGTTCGTTGCGTGCAGGCCGTATCTTTGAGAACCTGCAGTGGTTGTAAACGAAGTTGGCCAAAGGAAGAGGTTTTTCCTTTGCCGCAGCCAATGGAATTTGGAATACGTGCTTTTGCCTATTGTTGGTTCGGTGGTCTGAGTGTGTGTCGCTGGTGGTGCGCAAATTTATTTTATGGCTGTCGGGGACAGACGAGGAAAGGTTGATAAAAGGAAGATCGGATTTCAGAGTGGCAAGATGAAGAACAGATGAGAGAGAGAGAGAACTGCCTTTCGTCATCTGCGAAACACGTTGTGCTTTGTCGAGGGCGTCTCGAAGCAGACACACAGCACTGTAGCCGCTCGCTTGTACGTTCCGAAGTGGTTTAGTGGTTGACGTTTGAATAATGATGGCTGCATGTGACGTCAACGTTCTAACGAGCAAACTTGGACTTTCGATTCACATAATTTGATTTAATGCGGTTGTCAGACTGTTTGTGCAACAAATTGAAACTACTTCAAATAGTTGCGTGCTCATTTTTGACTTCGTCCACTGTCGAGTTATTATTACTACAGTCCTGCTATTATTGATGTATATGCTATGATGTTTTTTTGCAATCAAAGAACAATTGCCGTCGAACTTTCGAAGACTGTGTCTTTAATACAGGTATTCGCGAAGGCACTGTCATGATACGTGAAACAGAAGTAACTTACGTTTTACCAGTAAACGTAGCCGACATAAGCCTTTATGAAAGATGTTTTTTGTACTGTATGACGCAGTTGTGCGTAAAAAAGCAAAGCTTACCGATGATGTAGTCATAACACTAGCAATGATTTCAGACTTAGTTAATAATAATTATTATTAATGTTATTTTAGTCTTATTCAACAACAATAATTGGTTCAGTTTAGATAGATGGCAATCACTGGGGTTCATCTACTGCTCAGCACAATAAGCTTGCTCGCAACGACTATGTTCTGCACTCCCCCACCCAGCAGACGTGCCCCATGGAGAACCCGTCTATCGACATGCATCGATCTTCTTTTTCTTTCTTCGTTCGGTGCCGTCTCAACAGTTTCATTTTTTGACGACTCGTCGCTGAATACGCTACAGGGCCGAAAAAACACGAAATTTACGATCAAAAGCGACTCGACTTGCTGGCACAAGAGTTGGCAGGGGACTGCCGACTCCCTATACTTGTGCAGGAGAGGGGTGCGCATCACGAGGCGATGGCAGGTCGAGGTGGCGACTTGCAACAGGAGGTTGAGAAACGCACCGGGGAAACGCTCGTCGAGAGAGACTAATATATATATATATATATATATATTGTAGCGTTTACTTTACTTTCGTGTGCAACATCGGGCACGCGCCGCGGGTGTCACGGATGACGTTACTGCCAAGCTCTGTGGGCAGCCAGCCGATCCACCGGGCAGGTCGATCTCTAAGCACGAGGACACGATGGTGGTCTTCAACGGGGCGCCCCTTGATGGCGGGACTCGCGGGAGTCAAGCATCTTAAGATGGCAGATAGGTTTGAAGGGCATTCAGGGAACAACACTACGGACAAGTTTGAGGCTGTGGCGAGGAAGAAAGAACGAAAAGCATGAGCTGCGAAAGGAGGCGAAACACGACGGCAACCATCACCCCCGGTATGGTTGGGCCCAAACAAGGCAAGCCTTTGGCGGATTCGCCCAGATGGTTCATCCACTGGGTGGGGAGGGGGGACTCGAAGAAGGAAGGCATTTGCTTGAAGGCCAGACGACGAAGAGGAAACAAGACGAACCGGGTGAACGAAGAGAGGTACAATCAACGAGTTACATCAACGGAGCCGCAGTGGAGATAGAGAAATTAGGAACAGAAGGAGGGGACTAAGAGAATATCGGCCGAGAGACAGAGAGACGCCACTAAGAGAGCGGGCCAGCAAAAGAGAGTTACGACTATGGTTATGTGAATCGTTTTAGGAGCTTGACTCGAGCCCCAAGTGAGAGGAGAGACATTTTGTCGCTGAATCGCTGAATGAAGGCTTGGAAATATCTGCAGATGCACAGAGGCACGCATAGAAAATTTGTGATACGACCACCGTAAAGCAAGATGAAAATAAAGAAAAAGAGAAACAAGCAAAAAGCGAGCACGATGATTGGAAGTGCTTGAGCCACAGCGGGAAAAGTAATAGGAAGTCCCTCTCAATTCAAGAAGTTAAGTATGGGTGCGCTGTGCTGCAGTCGGATGCAGCCTGCTCACGTCCCTCATTTCGTTAGGTTGACTACATATATACATGAAGAACAGGATTTATATATATATATATATATATATATATATATATATATATATGTATGAAAGACAGAATACCACAGACTGAAATTCGACGTTCTCCGTGTATATATATTAGATATAGGGTGTAAATAACAAGAAAAAATATTTTTTAAATTGCAAATAAAAGTATTTTTTTATTTAATACAGTTCTTATTTATTTATAGAGTAAACATGTCAGACTTGTATCTGAAACAACACAACTGAAATATGTCTTTCGCGGTATTGCAGGCGCGTTTGCGTTCCTTTAAAGAAATGTTTAATCACAGTTCCGTATAATTTGTTTCTGAATATCAGTGATGTAGTGTCTAATCTCATCCATCGAGGCTTGGTGGTCGTAAGCTTGTTAACATAAGCTTTTCTCTTTACAAACGCTTCCGGGCAGGAAGCTCAAGGGAGTCACATTGCTCCATTTTGTAGACCAATCTGGTCGCCCAAACTAGAAATTACAAGGTCGCGCCGCATCAAATAATGTTTTTGATGCTTATGAGGTCCGTGCCATAAATAGAGAGGCAAAACAATGAGTAAGCATGCTTGATACCCCTCACTATTGACCGGTGGGGCATTCCCGGCAGCATTCCATTCGAAAAAAAAATTTCCAAGGTTTCCAGCCCAAAATCCGCACCAAACACTGACACCTGAAAGCCAGTTTGTGTCAAATAACGAACCCGGATTTTTTTATAATTTTACTTTTTTTATATCACTATTTGCATGAAAAATGCACTTGCAAACTTGCGTGAAAAATACACTTGCAAATTTGCATGAACAATACACTGGCTAATTTGCATGAAAAATACACTTGCAAATTTGCATGAAAAATACTCTTGCAAATTTGCATGAAAAATTAACTTGCAAATTTGCATGAAAAATACACTTGCATTGTTTGTGGAATGAAGTGCTACTACATAGTGCAAAATTATCTAAGCAGCACGCAGAGCGGCGGCGTGGAGCTGCTGATGGTGGTATCTGGAATATCTCATTCCACAGTAGGTACACACTGTGATACGGTGTGGGTCGTCATTTTTCAGGCATTGTTTATGGTGAATTCCGTATTTTAAAGAGTGGGTGACGATATGACGATTTTCTTGAGAAAAGAACATCTAGCTTGAATTTAGCATCACAGGCCTCGCGTCGGGGCAATGGCCAAATCTTTCTGTTGTATGCTTGAGTCTGGGAAATCTTGCATCGATTGCTGAGGTTTTTGATGAAATATGTCGATTGGACGAGACAGTAGGTGAGGCGACTCTGAGCAGTTCTAGGATGCCCAAGAGCCTGTTTGAGGAAATACGCTTTCACTTTATCCAAGCCTCCGCCCAGCTGCGCTGCCAAACAGATATTCCCATATGAGTGAGATGCTATATAAGGCCATCGCTGCAATCATAATATAAGAGAGAACTAAGGCCGCCTTGACAGAAAGCGTTCAAGGTCATGCGACGAGTGCTATAGCGACGGTGCTACTGCTGATCTGCCGGCAAATGTGGACTGCAAAGGAGGTGCCGCTAAGCGTAAGTCTTGCGCCAGGGTAGACACATTTGGAGAAATGTTACCGAAGATTCATCCAAGGAAAATTTGTCCGATAGCCGCAATCGGTCCGATTAGGTCAGCCGAGCAGAACTTCTGGGCTTTCGTTTCATTAATATTTATGACGGCGACCGTTACGTGTGCTACACGTCACAAGTGGGATCGCACACATCTCTTTAGGTCAACGTAATTACAGCTTTGCATCACAAGGCCATCCTCGTACAGCGTGATGTGCATGGGCGGGAAGAGGTCTAGATGAGCGTTGGTAAATCACCTAAAAGGACCGTTAAGAGCACCAGGCTCAAGTTATCTCCCCTCGGGTATGCTAAAAAGAACTGATGCTCTTATCACAAACGTATGTTAAAAAATCAAAAAGTATTGGCATTGATTTCACAACTCGTCAATGGGTGTCAGCATACCTTACTGTGCAAAATTTTGCCGTTAAAGTCGGTAACGTGGAAAGTGATCTCCTTCCCTGCACCCCAGGGGTGCCGCAAGGATTTTGCATTGGGCCCCTGCTCTTCAGATTATACGTCTTCGACCTCCCAACAGTGATTTCAGAAGGTGTGACTCATCTCTTATTTGCGGACGATTTTAAAATATACTTAGCAGTCAACAATTCCACAAGTATTATTCAACTAGCAATTAAAAAGATTGAAAAGTGGTGTTGTGAGATGAGGATGCAAATTTCTGTGCCTAAATGCGCCGTGGTGTCATCAGATGGTAGTTCGCCACCGTATGCACTCGATAACGATGCAATACCGGTAGTTAAATCTTTTCGTGATCTTGGTGTGATTGTAACCCCAAATTAGACTTCTCTGAACACATTACTGTCACCGTTACTTCTGCTTCACAACTATGTAATACCATATTTAGATGTTTTATTTTAAAACAATCCTGATTTCTACGTAAATTCATACAGAAGTCTAGTCTTACCCAAATTCCTCTACTGCAGCCAGGTTTGGGCTCCTTATATGGCAAAAGATATAAGTGCCATTAAGAGGGTACAGGCCAAATTGATCAGACGGATATAAAAGAGATGTAATATTCCTCGTGAAAGCCTATCTCTTATGCCAATACGTACGTTACACGAAGGAGGTGATATATCGCTGTATAAGAAATGGCTAGATCACGGGAAGTTGCGCGTTCAGTGAAGGTAAACAATACGTTCTCGTGGAGAGTTGCACGAAGTCCGCGAAGTCGGCAGACCTGATGAATATTCTGATTATATTCAAATGTTAACTATTTTGTTTAAAACAATGTCTGTTTAGGCATATATGAACCTTTAATAAAGGTGCTCTTGACTTGACATGACTTGCTCGCTTACTCCATCAATCGAGAGAATGAATGGATTGGCCAGAAGTGCCGACGAGAGCAAGCGAAGAATCCGTTACCCACTACAACAGCGGCCAGCTTCGCGATCACGATTTGCCGCGGTGCTGCCCTCATTGTTGAATATCCACACTAGAAGCGATACGAACAGGGATCTCGCAAAAGCGCGGCAGGACAAGATCGCCAAATATGACGTCGAGTTCCTAAGAGCGGCGCTCCCCGACCCGCAAAAACCTCGCAGATTCGGATCCATCACTATCTCTATGCGTGGGGTATGGGACTCCGAATCTGCGAGTACGCTCTTGGGGCTCGGCGTCACAAAGAGGAATCCTATGGAGGATCTTACCGTCTTAACGTTGCAAGGAATCTTGAGAATATAGCGCTCGCACCGGGTCTATAAGAGCGGGGGCTACCATGAGGCAAGGACACGGACAGCTCACGTGACATCTTTTTACCACCATTTTTATGACGGCGAGCACTGCCGAGTGTGCAAACGTATTGTAAATGATTAATAAATCATCACAATATTTTCTATATATATATACTTGCGTGTGAATTTATTTGTCCAGAAAACTAAATTCGTATAAAAAGTACTGCGAACGTTTGGAATAATAAGATATTAATAACAGATAAAACTTCACGCAAAAATACACACATACGTTGATTTATGTGGTTTGATGATGTGCTATTTACGATAAGCACACATAATAGCAAAAAAAACTGCTTGTGACATATTTAATTTAAAAGAGTATGCCACTAAAACATTTTTTATACGTAACACAGGACACTAAGAGGGAGATTTCGTATGTGATATTGATGCCGATTGGTGGCGCTTCAATTGGTGAAAATCGATCTCTTGCATGGTTTAGATTATGAATTGCACTTTGACTGATACAAATGGGTGGTCTGGGAAAAACGCGAGAAATAATTTAAAATGAACTTCTTGGCATATACTTATTATGACATATTACCTGTTAAACAACATGTCAATAAAACGACAAATTGACTGAAACATAAACATACGAATATTTCAAAAATAGGTACGAGCGTAACAATTGAGCCAAGAAAACGTGTACCCTTACATCAGTTCCCGCATTTTGGTATTAAGGTCACCAATCTGGGTTGACATCACTCCATTGTGTCCAGCACCACTATGACAGACCGGCTTCCTTCTAACAGAATAAGGCTGCTCCCATGAACATATTATAGGCTAAATCTATCTAGGCTAAATCGGAACACATGGTCTTTATATATTTTCTCTGAGCAACTTTACGCAATCCCCTCGACAAGTCCAATGAATGTTTGCTTTAAATGTCATAGACAGGGGTAATCAAAATAACTATTACATAAATCATGATATAATCGATTGCATTTGTTTATTTATTTAAAATACACCCTGTTTGGGTATATAAATACGAACATGGTATATATAACAAACATGGTATAATGAATTATGAGCATTCTCGCTGAAGCTGAGAAAGCGACACGGATTCCGTACAATCAGGTAGATAGTAGAGGGGACATGGGCCGCCACAACGACGGCATCTGCAGTCCTCCTTGGGTTCATGAAACCCAGCAGACCGGCATAGTAGATGATGAAATCCGTGAACACTGTAGCGAGTAGTGAGGTGACGACATGGCCGGAGAGAGTCAGGTTAGTTAGCCAGGCCTGGTTAGTCATAGCTGGTGATAGATAAAACTCTCTGGGAATTAGAGACACTTTTTGAGAATACTCATGCCGAAACGTTTCCAGAGCGACTGTCTGCGGCAAATTAAAGCGGTCTACGAGTTCATCAATAAATTATACTGAACCCGCGAGCATGTACACTAATCTGTTGCGCGAATTTGACGGAAGGCCAAGTACTCGCTTCAAGAAAGCTGGCTTCACCCTATCCAACTGCCAAAACTGCGAAGTGCTAAGATGTTTCCATGTCACTTGAATTCCGTAAGCAGCTACGGATGCCACTTTGAGCGTAAATAATGTCATGGCCCTCCGGACGGACAACTACGTTGGGTTTCTGATACCCGCTGCCGCGATAAGCGCTTTTCTACAACGCTCAGTTACATGCTGTGAAAAAGTTGTACCTCGAGACGAGAAAATTACCCCGAGATAGCAAAAGGTCTCTACAAACTGCACTTACTCGCCGTGAAATCGCAGTTTATCTGCGCGGGCTCGTTGCCCGCCACGCCGAAACCTAACAGCCTTGGTTTTTGACACGTT
The DNA here is from genome assembly GCA_003439945.1 of Dermanyssus gallinae. NCBI lineage: Eukaryota > Metazoa > Arthropoda > Arachnida > Mesostigmata > Dermanyssidae > Dermanyssus > Dermanyssus gallinae. The sequence continues at coordinate 214,318 of QVRM01005573.1, read as the reverse complement.
TACTATGAGGCCATTTTGCGAGAAATATTCATCCAGTGTGCAAAGAGCAGCCTGCAGGTCAGTACGGATTCTGCTGAATATTACCATATCATCTGCGTAGAGCAGGGTCATGACCGTTGAGTGCCGCTTTTTCATGATGCGTGGCAGATCACCAAGTAACGTTATAAATAGAAATGGGCTGAGATTGTCGCCTTGCGGATACCCAGTCGTCTGATCAAACGTGTTATGCTTGCACACATCATCATCGAGGATAATTTGGTTAGCCCTCAGAAGTGCGCAGAGTAGAGTGAGCATTCGCGGTCCAACTCCGGCCTGTCCCAACTTGTTTAAGACAATGTTACGGGGTGCGATGTCGAAGGCAGATTTTAAATCAATAAAAACCGCGAACAACGGGAGTTTTTTTCCGGTTTAATGAGATTGTGATCTGCTCGAGAAGTACTTGGCAGGCTGAGATAGTGGAACGCCCGGTTCTGAAGCCATGCTGCTCATCTGGAAGGAACCCCAGTGCTGTCAGAAAATCCGTGAGACGTCTTGTCAGTATGCTTGAGAGTAGTTTGTAGACAAAACTTCTTTTTGATATCGGCCGCCACGAAGGATCTCCTTTTACTTTTGGAATTACTTTAAGAAGGCATTCATACCACTTGGCTGGCAGAGCGCCCTCAGAGAGGCATCTGTTAAAAAGGGTCTGCCATATGAGATGTCCCTGCCAAAGGTGTTCATTCCTTACAAGATCTGGCCCTTGTTATTTCGTATACGAGCGAGGGCAACATTGACTTCGACTAGACTAAACGGTTCATCAAGAGCCTTAGAGAAAAATCTCTCGGGTGTTTCGAGCTCGTGCGAAATAGGAATCTCCAGAGGTACCGTATCCGCGTGGGTGAAAGCTGCTTAAAAGTGGCCTAAGAGTTTTTCAGATGAGATTGGACAGCTCGTAAAGTTGTTAGACTGTCGTATAATGAGGTGGGGCTCTTGTTGTGCTTTTAGTATGAGGAGGCGTTCTTGATGGTCGGCAAATGACCGCCTCTTGAGGTCTTAAAGCTTCCGATAATTCTGTCGTGTGATTGAGTAAATAGCCGCCGCAGCTGGGTCATAGGACGATTGATGGAAAGCTCTAAGTAGAATTTGCCTCAGCGCAAAGCAATCACTGTCGTACCAGCGCGGAGAGCGCCGCATATTTGGTAGTGATTTAGAAGCTGAGTTTATAAGGACGCTGGTGACCTCAGCTATTGCCTCATCAAGGGGGCCGTGCTGTAGCAAGTCAGGGTTAATCCGAGAAAGCAGCGAAATAACCATGTTGTTATTAAGGCGCTTCCCTAATAGAGAGCTTGAGAATCACGGGGATATGTTTCTTAATCTCCGTCAGTAAGACGTGGAAAGCCGGCCCTTCATATGTCACACAATTTGGTGGGGCTGAAGTTGCAAAAATGTCGATTGTTGAGCGTCCCGTTCTTCCCATAGACCCAACCCGTTGCAGGTTGGCATCGGCATAATAAGTGGGGGTGCCCCTATCGGTACACACCCACAAACCGTATGCATCGAGTGACTCTAACAGAGCGGTAGTCCGTTCACTCGGGGGGTCTTGCTCCAGCCGACAATTCAGGTCCCCAGCTAGCAGTATTGTCTGACCAACGTCAACGAAGCTCATAGCAATGCTAATCTTCTCCAGTAATTGGTCTGTACTGTCACCGCTTCCCGAGTTAGCACTGCTGTACATGGCAATCAACAAAAGTGTGGATGACGAAAGGACTACAACATTATTCTCTGAGTAGAGTAGGTTCATGTTTCCAAGGCGAGGACCAGTAAGAATAGATACGCTACCCGTGGGACGACCGCGAGCGACTAATTGAGAGCAACAGTGAGAACTATAATACCCGGGTACATCAAAACGTTGAACGGAAAATGTTTCTGTCAGGACAACCACGTCGAATCCTGATAGTTGGTTACATAGTCCAGATTCTCTCATGCTTCGAAATCCTTCGCAGTTAAATTGGGATATTACTAGTTGTGGTTGCGTTTGTTTTGATTGCTTGCCTTCGGCGTCCGCCAGTTGTTGTGCTGTGAGCTGAACACTGTTTTGAGCTCTTTGAGGTCTTGCATCATTTTCATGACGAACTCTTGGAGATTGGGTTTCGGAGGTGGTATAGTCCGACGTTGTTGTTCCACGGTAAAACGATGATTTACTGGCCGTGCTGGTCGATTGCATTTGTTTAGTACTTTGAGCGTACTAGCAGCTCACCCAGGACGTGTGTCGTTACATCTAACACCGTTACGCTCAACGCTCTATCTATGAAATTATACAGATTATGGGCACCGCTGCACCCAATGTAGACTTTGCTGTACCATCGAGTACAAACATATATAAGCGGAACATATTTGATAGGGTGCTTCAAGCCTATATCTTCATCTCTACGTTATGATTCGCATGCGATTTATAATAGGCCAATTCACCTGCTACTCTGACAACCGTTAATAGCTTTTGTGTCAATGCTATACAACTTTGAGTCTGAGGGAGGTGGGTAGGAATACGGGTTTAGTGGGTTGCGAGTCCCACACCGGTCGCTGCTAGCTGCCGGCGATGCATGTGTAATATGCATTACCGAAAGCTTCCATAGCAAAGATCCTTAAAATTAGAAGAGTTACGGCCATCTTTGAAAGAAGCGCGTTCCCAGCTGGCGATTAAATACTTATTTCACCCTATTGTGTAGTGCGCGCGTCAAACACATACGAAAATTCGAGCTCATAGTGATTTCTTTAATATTAATAAAACAAATACACGCGTCTCTCACTAGACATAGAAACCTTTTGTGCAACCTTATCTATTGTCCTAAATATTTGTCGTTCAATATATTTCTTTATCAGAGCCTTGATTGATAGATGACCGATGAAATAAAATATAGACAGATAGGTTTTATTATTCTTATGAGTGGCTTACATTTGTACATAGGTTCACAGCTCCCCAAAGCCATCAAAGGCATCTCTACGTACTTATAACGCATGGATTCAAATGGTGGATATCCCAATATTACGCGCAAGGCTCTTTTTGCAGGCGATGTAACGGACATAAAAACGTCATTCCATATAAGTCATTCCAAATATTTAAACTGCGTAGGTCAGATAACTATGAACGTAGGCGTAGTACATGACGAGTAGACAGTCACGGGGCAGAATATTGCGGCTCTTGAACAGGGCAGCGATGCTCCCTACAATTTTTTTTACGAGTGTGATTTGTATGAGCTTCAAATGATAATCTGGAATCCAAGACGACGCCTAAGAACGATATGATGATTAATTATGGCTGTTGTTATTAATATTATCACGATTTCGCTCATGGGTCACAATTATGAGGCCTTAACATTCCGATTTCTGCACGTGTGTTTCCAGTGAATGTTATTAGCAATTATAATAGTAATTATGCAAGTAATTATAGAAAGCAGTGCCTTATAGGAGTTGCTGTAAAACAAGCACCGCACATGTTCCGTAGACAGACAGCATCATTTGTTATTTATATAAAAGAAAAGGTTATTTATATAAATTCATTAAACACAGATGGCATATTGTGATTAAATTATTGGCCGAACGAGTAAAGATCCCGTTAGTCATAAATCTGTGGACATACTCTCTCATCGGCCCAGAATTTCTGCCGTTTACTCCGTTTTTATCTTGCTTTATTTCCTAATTTTTCTACCTCAGTAACGTAATTATAAACGAGACCTGTAGAGCAACCTGCTATGTTTTTTTGTCACATATGTAATGGCAATTATAACACACATACGCGGTAACTGCGTGATATCCATCTTTAAAGAAAAGCCGAGAGGGGACTGCCGAGAGGGAGCTCATTGATTTTACAAGTGTTTTAACGATATTAAAAATCGCCGACGACAGCGTGTTTGCCAAAATATGCAAAAACAAGCCACTCTTTAACAGCTTGTTCAACTAAGTTATCACCACTTACGGTAATAAAATAAATGTTTTCTCCTGAAAAATATAGCGCGGACAAAAGATGCATTGTTGCCATAAATTACCAATGGCAGCAATTTCTTTGCATGGAGAGTAAGCACAAAACGACGTGCAGGTAATGACATAATGCTTTTGAATAAAGCGATTATATATGATTATATAGTAATTGTGGTTTAATAATAGGATTCAAAAGATTATTATCATGATTACTAATATCATCGTTTTGTGTGATTCTTGAGATCTAAGTTAATAGTATAAGGCTAGCCTTCAATATACTCTTTAAGCGTGTGCATACTGTCCGTAACTCAATATATACAGGTAATTTAACTACAGATTATATCAGCTACCTAAGTTGAATAGAGCTAAAACCCTCAAGTACGCTCCAAAAGAATGACAGACTTGATTTCGTTTGTTTTGGTGAAACCAAATACACACCGCATTGTCTACTTCTTATTGTCTATTAAGTGGGCATTCTCCGTATTTCGAAGTATTATCATCCCCCTACAACCCCTATCGGGTCATACCCAGGTAGCACTGGTACTTAGCCACGGCAAGCGGGTGATAATTCAACTGTTTCAACTGTTTGTTTATTGAGCACATAGCTTGTTCGGAGCCCCTTTTATGAGATAACAATGTATAATTTATATATATCATTTTCATCTATTTACAATATATTGCAACATGGTTGTATGTTTATATCACTTTTAACCAGATAAAAAAAATTCAAGATAATGCTCTTTGAGATCGCGTTTAAATTTGAGCAGAGACTTTGTCTGCCTGACGGAGACCGGTACTTTGTTCCAGTAGGAGACCCCAATGTTTCTGACTGATAGCTTCGACTGGTTGGACTTGGCGTGTGACAGAGTAAGCAAGTTGGATGCGTTATCCCTTGTAGATATGGGTGTTGCTGGTGTTGCCAAACCATATAAGTTTGGATGCACTCCAAGGAGTATCCGCTTGATTTCAACTACGAGACAGTATTCTATAAGTTTTGGGAACGGCAAAATGCTAATGTTTTTGTAGTGCGGTTGCACTGAGTCTCGCATCCAGAGGTCCAGAGTTGTTCTCAGTGCTCGTTTTTGGAGTCAGTGGAGCAACCTGATTAAACGCATCTGTGTGTAGCCATAAACTTCTACAGCGTAAGTCAAGTAACTATGGACGTAGGCAAAATACATCGCCACCAGGCAGTTTTGGGGAAGAACTCGTCGAATAATGTAATAAAAAATTATGTACGTACTGAAGCTTGATAGAATTTTAGAGCGTGCTGTATGTGAACCCCCCCCCCCAGAAAATAGGCATTTCGTGTTTGTTTTATGGAAAGATTTTTCACCATATAGGGACCGTAACATTTACATTATAGGACATGTGCAAACTACACTGACCTACAAGTATCAACTTCCGCATAGCAGCTATGGTAGTCGTCCGTCGGTACGTTTGCTCGTGCACACTACAATACCCGATCCGCGCAAAGGTGGTAAACTGGTTTAGTTTTGCCGGCTCAGGCGCAAGCTATTTCACGTCTTTGCGAAAAGTGTGTCTAGCGATAGCAATAAAACTGCAATGGAAGTCGTGTTGGTCAAATCAAGATCGGAGACGGTCGCGGTGATGCTTGATTTGACCTGCTATGCTCAGCGCACTTTGATTCATGCGGCAGGCGGTGGAAACTCGATGCGGTGATGAGTCGCCATTCGTTATCTTAAGGGGCATCCCAAGCCTACATAGGCTCAGTTACTGCTTTGCTCCATATGGCTTAAGTGATCCTTTAATGACCGAGTAGTCACTTGTGTATGTTTGCGCTGCGAAAATATTCTGGGTAGCATGTGAAAACAAGAATTTCTTGCGAATTTACGCCGCTGTTACCATATAGGTAAGCCGCGGACAAACCTGCTTTGGAACAAAAAGTCAAGCGGACATATCTGCGCATGCTATGTGCGTTCTGTGTGTCGTTTGCTTTTACGATCATTACCTTCGTTGACAAGTCAGGCAAACGTCAAAGCAAAGCCCGCCATTCCTGGGACAATTAACAATGCGGCAAAAACTATATATAAATATATATATATATATATATATATATATATATAATTGGTAGGTTATACTTGTTATTTCCTTGCCCTAAATATAGCGGGATGAAGTTAGTGATATAGCCGGCAACTCTAGGACCAGCCCGCCACACGGAATCCAAGGAATCGAGCCTAAGACAGATTTATACGTGCACATATATTTTCTTTGAATTATGGTAAACACGTATATCTTGTCGGCTGCCAGACACCTAGAAACAAGCGACAGCTTTTATAGCAGGCGTCGCGGATCTAGTTCATATGTATGTAATGAGAAATCATATAATTATAAAAGGGTAACATGTGTATTTAGGTATACATGCCAAGCGAATCAATCAAAATAAATCAATCAACAACCGCAAAGATTTTTTTCTGGAAGATTTCGGAAACGCTTGATGTGCATGACTAGCAGCCTGCGTAATTAGTGTAAAAAAGCAGCATACACAATTTATAATACAATGATTATTAGTCACCATGAGCTTAATTTGTGATTAAACTGAAGTTTTTGTTTTCTAAACTATTAAATGTTTTTTTTTCAATATATGCAACTACTTATGTGTGTAATTCGGTAAGCCAGGCAAAATAGTAAAATAAAAAGCAAAACTAAAATTATTCTCCTTCGAGCTCTGCATAATTAGTCCTTGTGTCTTCTGCTTGATTTACTTTATTAAAAACTAGTAGGTCGTATGCAAATAAAGACAGAAAAAAATAGTAAATGTATCTTTCTTACTGAATGGCCCACCTAGATTTTGTGTTACATTTTACCGTAGGTTCTATTGTACTTGCTCTGAGACAAATCTGCTGAGCCTGTCGTGGTGTGCCCTATCAGTTACACACGGACACGAGCTTTTCAAATAGAGTATCAAATGTTTGTAAATATTAACACTATGTTAATTGATTCTTAAGCTGACCTTTGGTAACTTGCAATAGTATTGCTTGCATTAGGACAGAGTGCAGTTGAGTGGAGAGGCAACCTTAACATAATGAGTTGCGTGTTCTATTCCGATTCGACACATACTACTTTCGAAGCAAACCTATATAGGATTGCCGATATGACAAAACTGCAAAAAAGCAAATTCTATTCTAGACGACCATGTCGCATCTTCTGTTTAGCGTTATATGTTCTTCAGAGGGCAGATTTTTTTCACGAAAACTACGTTGTCTTTAGTCTTAGGAGTGGTTGCCTCGCAACTGCACATGTTGTGCTCCTTCGGGCGGAAACACCAGTGTTACGAATGTTAGTAATATCGCTCGCAGTCAATATTTACTTTACCGAGCTCTACAATTTACAGGACTCGTGCTCAAGTAGGTCCACTCCGGCATATCCACTACATCTGACAGTTATCTTATGAGTTGGGTAGTGTTCCTACCCCTCGTGCTCGAGACTCTACCTTTCCGTTATCCTGTAATATAAAAAGCGTGGCTATCACGTACCACTCTCATGTTAATCAAATTATAAAGTTTCTGTTCAGCTCATAGTCAAAACAGGCACCATTCCCATCTCCCTGGTTTCCGCTTTGCGTATCCTCTGTCATCCAAAACGTTAGGGTTAAACTCAACCTCCGTTAGGGTTACACCCAACAGAGCTTAAACGTTTAAAATAGATAGCATAGTATACGCAAAGCGGAACTCAGAGAGATGGACATGGTGTCTGGTTTGACCCGGAGCTGAACAGAAACCTTGTGATTTGGTTAACATGAGAATGGTACGTGAGATGATAGAAATTAACTACCGACATATCTAAGACAACTGGAGTGGCTCGTATTACAAATAGGTGGGAGGGAAGCCTTAGCTGCTATAGAGATTTTCTTGAACAAGCAATGCGGTCTCGAGAGGGATTTATTTAATCTCTGCAGTTGAAAGTGTGTTGGCGATTGCCCTGCAAGGAAAGTACGCTCACAGAGATATAAATATGTTTGCTTAGTTGAATTTCTAAAGGCTAAGAGACAAGTAGACTGTCATGCTAGATGCAATGACGAAAAAAGAGATATTCTGGTATCTCCACGTTTTACTTTGATAAAAGGATATTCAGATGAGCTAGTTTTGGCTATGACGGCCAGATATAAATATGTACTGGAAGAGGCAAAATGCGTAGCATATTGGATGGGCCGGCACCCTCTGAGGCTCGCTTCTATAAAACGGAAGCCATCCTAAGGATTGGTAAGAAGCTATGCTGAAAACATGGAGATAGAGTTAAAAAGGTTCCATATGATCTCCCAAAAGAGGTGAGATATGTCGTCGTATTTATATAGAAAAAAACTCATTTGAGGCACACGACGGAAGAAGTTGCAAAGGCCACGGCAGACTGAAGTTAAATTTACGCGGACCAGGAGAGGAATGGACGATACTGAACAATAAACATAGTACGGTCTTTTTCGTCTATTGCTTGCATTCCATGCTACGAACTTTTTGACCCCCTTAGAATATATATATATATATATATATATATATATGTGTGTGTTGGAAACTTCTTGCTAAATTTGCTAAAGGTAGAATGACAGCAGTTAGAGGCTCACCTATTGATTCCATTTTCTAGGTTTTTGGGTTAAAAAAACGAGAAACTAAAAAGCGCTTTATTAATACTAATGTTAGCACTCCATTCTAGCGAACTTGGGAAACTTTGGAGATGTATACATTGTTTGTTTCTTTCTTTTTTTGTGGAGGAGGTATTATATTATCAGGAGAAGTTGCAAGCGCCGTTTCAGATCAATTGGCGGGGGTCGCCCAAAGGTTCCCGCACTTGTCTAAAACTTGCAAGCCCGTTGTCTTCGAGCTGCGCTTCTCTACGGTTGCTCTCGGGTTGAAGCAGCAGTCGTGTCTGTGTTTCTTTGCACTTTTTGTATTTCTCCTGGAGGACTTCTTTTGCCGTAGCTGCTCCCAGTTTCCAGGCCTACTTACTGGAGACGATGTATTCTCTACAATCTATTAGGCTGGACCGAGGTGCATCGCGGACCTCGTAGTGTGGATCTCCCTTCCTGGTTCATTTCTCTCGGACGAGTCTGCCTGCCCTTAACCGCGCAGCCTCTCAGGCCGAGCACTGTAGCATCGCGTGCCCTGGCGTGTCCTGACGCCCCCTGGCCTCTCTATCTATGCCTTAATATCTGGCAGCAATACGCGCAAAGATCCTCCAGGACCAGGGAGTGGCGTCCCACTCCGCCTGTCATGCCTCAATTGTGACATTCTTCTCTCTGTATTTTCCCGTCTGCGTAGGAGCATCTAAGTCCCATAATCGCTTCCTTTCGAGTGCTTTGAGATCCCAGGGAATCGACCTTGCCAGCACCAGAGCAGCATTTGTGCTAACTGTACGATACCCCTGGACTACTCTCAGGGCTGCTATTCTCTGGGTTTTTATAGAATTTGCTTCGGGGTAGACCAAGTGGGGGGGTTTCAGTATTTACGAGAGCAGAAATTGGAGAAATTAAAATAGGAATAATAGCGGAAAATTTAGTAGTAATAGCGTCAAGTGGGGTGGAGAATGTGGCAGCTTATGTAAAACCGGCAGGTGTAGAGTCTATTGAGACCATGACAGAACGTATTATGCTCGGGGTCGAGGCTGTGCCTAGAAAAGCACCTATGATTCTAGCGGGGGATTTCAATGCCAGGTTGGACAAGGTAATTTCTGAACGAACTGAAGCATTCTTGGAGATTATAACGGAGATAGGCTGTTGGTTAGTCAGCGAGCCCGGTCTAGACACATTTGAATGTAGTACAGGAGCGTCAGTCATCGACGTTTTTGCCACAGACGGAAGCGTGAATGATATAACATTCTTAGGGGAAAATACATCTTTTCGGGAAGGAGCGGGACTTAGAAGGTAAATACCCATGGGAATGACATTTAAGATTAGCAGCCGTAGGCAGGGGACCGGAACAAAATTGGATAGTGGGATTTTCTTAAAGGGAGTTGGGGAAGTGTGTCCACCAGGAGAAATTCACATAGAGTCATATGAACGTAAACTGGTAAATCTAATCACAAGTGCAATAGTTCCGCGTCAAGAACTAAAAGGAAGGCCCTGGTTTAACGAACGGTGTAGAGCAGCAAAAAATGCAAACAGGCTAACTAGGGACTACGTAAAGATTTTTCCGGTAATGAGGCCGTTTGCTATAATGGTAAAGAAAATGACGCAAAGGACATACAAGGAAGAGAAACAGAAGTACTGGGAAAGCCGGGAGTGGAAGTTGTTACGAGAGGCAGAGGAACACCCGCACAAATGGCTAAAGCATAAAAGAAAACAGCAGTGCCCAGTGGAGACTGAGAGACTAATTAAGCACTTTGCTGGTATGCTACAGGGAGCCGGCACCACTCCAAAAGAGATACTATTATACAATGGGCCTTGGGACAAAGACACAGAGCTTGCACGGGAATGGGTAGTTCGCGAAATCACAATCGAAGACATTGTCAGCGCAATTGAAAGAGCGCCTAGAGGTAAAGCGGCCGGAAACGATATGATAAGAAATGAACACTTAAAGCAAACGTTGGCACTGGCGCCATGCTGGAAAGCTCTATTCGATGAATGCCTAAAGTCCGGGAAAATGCCCAAAGCGTGGAAGGAAGATACTCTCATTGTTATACCTAAAGGGAAGGGCATAGAAACAGAGCCGAAAGCTTGGAGGGGAATAACACTTAAGAGTTGCCCCTATAAAATATTCTCGGGGATAATATCAGATCGACTTGAGCACTTCCTAGAAACCAGAAACGCAGTACCAGAAGAACAACACGGGTTTAGAAAATCCAAGTCGACCCATACGGCCCTGCGCCAATTGCTAGCAGAGATTTGGGAAACTCTAGCCGAGCCAAGAAGACCGTTATATGCGGTATTTATAGATCTTAAAGCCGCCTTTGACCTAGCGCCGAGAAACATAATTATGGAGAAGCTAGCCTTGGAGGGAGTTCCGAATCAGCTGTTAAAAATTTTGGAGGCCATCCTTAGGGAGAGCATAGTATGCATCGACAACGGCATAGGGATTGTAGGAACAGTAAAGCAAACTACCGGCGTGGCTCAAGGAGACGGACTTAGCCCGTTGCTTTTTTCAGTATTATTGGGAGAGCTACCCAACCGGGTGAGACAGGGGTGGACTCGTGAGTGGGCAAGTACTTTAATGTATGCAGACGACATTGTAATCTAAATAAATCTATTTAGGGTTAAAGAGGGACTGAAACGAATAATTGATTATATGGACGAGATGGGGCTTAGCATAAACTGGCAAAAAACAGTAGCAGTTAAGTTTCGACGAGGGGGTCGATTAGCAAAAAACGACGTTATTCAAGCTAGGGGCAATGTAGTACAATTTGTAAATAAATTTACTTATCTGGGTGTCACTATAACGTCGAATGGTAGCAGTTTCCGAAGACATATAGAAAGCAGAGTGCGAAAAGCAATCCGAGCGGCAGCAGCAATTAAGAGCCCGCAAATGTTGTCAATACATACCGCCTCCGCTCTTTTCAAAATTAAAATAGAACCAATAGCAACATTCGGTATATCACTTATATGGGAAAAATTGGGAGAAGCAGAACTGCAGTTACTAGATAGAACCAGATTTTTCTTTATGAAACGGGTTTTGGGTTTAGCCAATTCAAGTAAGAATAGAATAGTTCATATCTTAGAGGGGGGGGAGTTTAATGACACAGGATTTACAACTTCGATGGGGCTTACCTAGGACGAAAGCGTTTGAGGCTTATACTTTGAAGTGGACGGAAAAATTGAAGAAAATCCATTTAGGAATATATAATACGGTAGCGATGACAAGCACGGCCTGGCGAGCAGCGGGATATAAGGGCAGACATTTAACTACGGCGTTTGCAGCCCACGGGTTTCATCACGTGTTATGTAGCACGGAAGAATTCCACGATCCTCAAGAGTGTTGCAGGTGCACGAGGTGCTCTGCCCAGTGCGATAGATACCACGCCGCAGCATGTCCTGCAGTTCAGTCAATAGCTGAGCTAGCAAGATGAGAGAAGACCCAATGACGTGAAGAAAGCACTAGTTGTGTCTGATGTATATGTTTATAATTTTACCCAACCTGGGTGTTAATAAACCATAATAATAGAATTTGCTTCGCTTTCTTCGTCTTGAGAGTCGCCCTTACCCACATTGGCGCTGCAAATAACAATTCCGCAACCGTCATTAGCAGTGACCTTGTGCGGGCCCGGGGGCCATGAATGTTCGGCAGAATCTTGGCTATAACACACACTACCCTGGCTGCTTTTGTCGTTGCTTTTTTATGTGGCTGAGGCCACTCATCGTTGTGTCCAGTGTGGCCCCGAGGTAGCGGTCTTCCATTACCACTTTGATGTTCTGGCCGTCGAGCTGTAACGTGAGCCGACGGATCTTCTTCCTCCCTGTGAGGAGTATCGCTTCGCTCTTTTTCGGGGCCAGTGTAAGTCCCGCTGCGTCCGTCCACTCTGGCGTCAGATGAACAGCTTTTTCATATTCAATTCAAGCTCGTCGGCAGTTTTAGCCTGCACGACTATCGCCAAGTCGCCGGCATAGGCCACTGTGTCCACTCCCTTGGGGAGGCTTGTCAGACGGAGAACGTCGTCGTAAGCCAAGTTCCAGAGAAGTGGGCCAAGTATAGACCCCTGCGGGACCCCGGCTGTCATTTGGAAGCTGACCTGACCGTTGACAACTGTTCGTTCCTTGAGGTTGCCGAAAATAACCTTGACCAGATACGAGGGGACCTTTTTTCATATCAGTGTGTCCAGAATGGTTTTCCATGGTAGGCTGCTGAAGGCGTTCTTAACGTCTAGAAGAGCGACCAGGAGGAGCTGCCTTGCCGGTATGGTGGAACTGCGTAGCAAATCCGCCATACTTGCTACCCGATGCACTGCAGTTAGGACGGATCGGTTTCGCGGAAGCCATATTGTGTTTCCGAGAGCAGGCCTGAGCAGAGTCTGAGTCTTTTCTCAATTATGGCCTTATATCCTTTTGCCAGCGCACTCAGCAGGCATATCGGCCTGTATACCTCGTTTCCCTTGGGAATGAGAACGACTTCGGCACGCTTCCAAGAAAGCGGAAACGTGCCACTTTTGAGCAGGGTACTGAAAGTGTCCGCTATCTCAGGGTGCCCCGTGAAGAGCAGTAAAACTACTGCCTCAGAGGGAACCCCGTCTGGTCCGGGGGCTTTACCGGTCTTTGATTTGTGAGCTGCGCGTCGAACCTCGTATAGCTGAGTTGACGGTAACTTGCCCTCACCTTCCTGCCTCGGAACGTTCTCATAAATAGCCTTTTCAAGAAGCGCGTGTGTCGGGAACAGCTTAGTTAGGACCGCCTTGGTTTGCTGTTCGTTCAAAAAAGCAGGAAGATTTTTTCTTTCCCCCCTAACTATCTTGTACGGTTTTCCCCAGGGATCGTCCTCGACCTCGTTCAGGAGCTTCCTCCAGCCCCTAGTCTTGCTGTCGGCAATGGCTTGCTCGAGTAAGGCCCGGTTTCTCCTATACTCTAGCAGTGCTTGAGTGCGTGCATCTTCGTCAGGTTGTTTCCGTTTGAGAGCATGTCTCGCTTTGCAGCACTCTTTGCAGTTGTCCGCGATCTCCTGCGTCCACCAATATTTAGGTGAGATGTTCCTTCGCCTGGGGTGAACGCTGTTGGTACACGTTGTCTCGCACACCTATACAAGGAGTGCTTGTAGGCCTTCTGCAGTTCTATGGGGGGTGGATAGGGCTTATATTTTCCTCCCGAATTCGTCTTTGAACCTTGTTTCATCTGTGAGTCTGAATCGCTATTTGAGAGGAGGAACTGATCGGAGGTTTTGAATCCTTAGCCGAGTCTAAATGCAATAATGGTCGCTCAGGTTTTCCTTGTCCACTAGAACCTTTCAGCTTATATCTCTTGGCGTCAGGATGTTGTTGCATAACGTGATGTTCACGTAAGTCCCGCTGCCGTGGTGGAGGATCCGTCGTTTTATACTTGATGCTGCCCATTCTAGCAGGGTCCTGCCCCTTTTATCGGTTCGAGGTGATCCCCAGACTTCTGACGCTGATTTAGAATCCCCTGTTTTTAGCACTCCGTTTCCGGGCTTCGTGTCGCGTATTGATTCCCCGAGGTCATCTAGGAATCGCTCGAAATCCTCATGCAAGCAGTTGGAACCAATGTAGGCAGAATAGATTCTGCCAACCTCTTTTATTCGATCCAACAAAACCCATATCCGTGTCCTCTCTCAAGCACCTGTACATTCTATTTAGTTATGAGCGCTGTGTCTAGCGTCGGGTCCTTGTTCCAAGCTTCGGATTCTTCGGTTTTCCTCCTGTTGGGTTCGCTAAGGGCTATCACATCAGTTTTTCTTTCAATTTGTTCTATCATATCATGG
>QVRM01005573.1:172500-197500 GCA_003439945.1 Dermanyssus gallinae | reverse complement strand
GAACGCCTGAAGGTGATGGTGGTTGCGCTGCCCCGTGACAGTAAAGTGCCGCCGTACCTCGGCAGATTGACGTCCGTCCGCCGGCCGAAAACCGTTCTCGTTGGTGGCATCGTCGCACTTGGTATTCCACACGGACATCATTCAGAAGACCCCCGTAGCCTTCGTTCTCGGGTTCCCCGCGCAGCATCCGAAGGCCAAGGCAGTTCGTCGGCAGTGAGCCAGACAAACAGCTAGCGCCGGACAAATGCATGTTTTGTACAGGGAGATGATGAGAACCTCTACGAATAGATCATCAACGGTTGAGTTCATCATCGGCTTGCGGCGCTTAACTGACGGGCCCCGTAAACATAGCAACGCGTTGCCAGCTGGATATCAAGTCCGCGTCGACTGATCGAGATGACTGGCACATGGCACATGCGCGGTGGTCACTGCCGCAGCGATGGTGGCGTACCATAGCAATCCTGCTCGATTACGCCACAGGGCAACGTACCTAGTAACCAAGACGTGAACTCTTGCCAGCCAACGGCGCGGGGTGCCGCTTGTCTAGCAGAAGAAAACGAAGAACAAGAAGTCGAAGAAGAGGAAAAACAAAAAAAAGGGAGAGACATTAAAAAGGGATAGAAAAATAGATGAAGTGCACTGCGCATAATACAGCTGCAGTCGCTGCCGCGATTTAGTAAGACCGGTTCTGCACTTGTTGCGATGATCAGGCGAGAACTAATGCTCATTTATTTACAGAAGCTGGAGAATGATTAATCAACATGAGTGTTGAATATAATAAACAATTCTATACGTAAGACTCGTAAACGAACTTAACGAAGCTTTATGAAACCGACATAAATATTGGCGGGCCATAATACTTTAAGCTTAAATTTAGATAGGAATTAGCAAATATTATATTAATATTAAGTTCCGTACGCATGCAATACTTAGCAAATGACCGCGAATCTTCGAGGAGAAATGTGTGGTAAATTTTAAATGAATAAAGTTATAAATGATGAAGTATTTCCATTGATTTGCATATTTGTTAAGACGCTTATAAAATTTACCATAGTAATAATAAAATTAGAAATTGCTGTAAGACCTCGGTCGAGTAATTAATAGTGCTCATGGCTGTTGATCCTAACTCGTTTCACCTCCTCAAAGGCTTCAACGTAGCCAAAATCGGCGATTATCACTCACTGTATACATATACAAGTGCTAATCGTCGACAAGTCGCCCCTTGAAGCCCTTAAAGAAGGCAGCTGAATATAACTAAGATGAACAGCCGAGTGCGTCGATATGTTACAGCAAGTTTTATTTTTTTATGAATACTTTGTTTGGATTTTATGTACATAACTTTAGGTTTGTTTAATACTATAGCTATTTCTTTCTCTCTCTCTCTCTCTCTCTATATATATATATATATATATATATATATATATATATATACATATATAGCAGGCAACAACAACACTAGCAACAGAAAATCACAACAACAACAATCGGGTGGCAATCCTGACCGTGCGATGACGACAATACTAATGGTGTCAGCAACGACGGCTAGGTTAATCGAACGATCGTTGAAGGACCAACTGTTGCCAATTGACTATTGGTTCCCATTAAGTCAGCAGAAGGCGTTTAGGCGTCACTAACTTAAGCGCCTCGTCCATTCACTCATGCGTGTGGCCAGTCAGCTCCGCTCTTCGCGTTCCGCCATGATCCTTTTCCCTCGATCGCGATCCCACGCAAGTCGCCACCCACGACCAGCCAGACTGTGTGTCAGCCACAAACAACGACTGTGGAACTTCGACACCGAGAATTTTCGCGAGCGTTTATGACGGTCTGTCCTTCCTTCTGGCTTTCGATTCTGTTCGTGCTGTTGTTATTGCTAATGTCATGTTATTATTACTAGTTGCCAGTGTTACTAGTGTTGCTAATAAAAAGAAAATGGTTTTAGCGACACGTCAACTGGCAAAGCTTCTAAACAGACGAAATTGTCACTGGCACATCAGCTGATCTTCCTTTCTCTAAGCATGGATTCAAAAACTGCGGTCGCCTTATCATTCAGATTCAGACGTTGTTTGAAAAAGGACAACGACCGGCTTTTATCGAAATGCCGATTTTGCGGATCAACTGCCTGATCCAAACGCCAGAAGCACTCAAGGTTTTAAATGCGGGACGGCAGAGTTTGTGGGGGTACCCGATTAATGAGTATTTTCTCAACTTCCTGATCTCCGTAAGATGGGTTGCACAACCAGCTTCGGATGCGCCGTCACCAACCATCGAAGGGGCTAAGGAGTCGGTAACGGTCGCATCCTAAACCAGCAATTTGCCTCGCTCGAAGGGTGTACATAAGTGTCATCCCGTGTGGACGCCCGCTGTCCTCCGTGCAGAAGTCTGGGGGTTCAAGGATGCGCGGACGACCGCATGACCTGGGGGCTCTGCTAAATCTCTTATTAATCGCGTCATGTCTGGGGCGTCGCCCTTCGCTGATGATACACGATAGGCCGTGATGTCCCAGTTTATCCTCGGGGTGGCCACATTCACACCGATAAGGTCTAACTAACTAGGTCTGCCCCTAATCGTAGGTTTACTGGCATGCGAATCGTCTCATCATCAAGAAAGACACCTATGAGGGCACTGGAAAGACACCAAGTCTTGAGCGAAACCTTTAGCAAAGCTTTAAGATTCAGTGGCCTCCCGTGCGTTCTAGAGCCCGTCGGATTGGACAGGGAGGGCGGGAAGAACCCTGACGGTCTGACCTTAACCTTGTTGGAGAACGGTTGCATGCTTGTTTGGAATGCAACAGTTACTAACTCATTAACCCCTTCAATGGTCAGTGCTGGTGCGGCTCCGGCTGGTAATGTTTCAGCTCTCGCCGAGGCAGGCAAGGTGAGAAAATACCAGAACATCGAGTACCCGTACGGGTTTTACCGACTTACCTTCGAGGTCCTTGGTGGGCCGGGCCCGTCTACTTGCGTTCTGCTACAGAAGGTCGGGAAGCGACTAATTCTAGCCGGCGGTAATAGGCGAGCGGGCGATTTTCTCAGACAGCGCCTGTATGTGCAACGAGGCAATGTGGCCTCGGTCTGGGGAACCCTCCAGAAATGGTTGGTCCCTACATTGGACTCTTCGTAAAGATGCGCACGTTTGCAGGCACCTAATTGTCATGTTTTCCCCTTTGGTGATTGATTACAATGAATAAATAATTTAACTGTGTAACCACAAAACATACATATATATAAGTTAAAATGCTATAAGTGTAAGCAATTGTCCCCCAGTGAACGTGGCGACGGATTACATCAGCCCTAAGTGACGACAGCCTTTGTCGGAAAAATTCACCAACGCGTAGGACCTCCGTGGCTAATATTGCGTACTTGCATACCTTAGCAATAAGTCCCTCAGTAACTTTATCTGCCCCCCCCCCTACGGTCCCAGAGGCAAAAAGTCGAAAATCAATGAAATATTCGATATATGTATACTTTCACACTTATTTCGCTCCACCTGCGAAACAGCATGACCAGCCTCGGCAGCGCCGTGCCTGACCATTGAAGGTGCTAAAGAGTTAGTCACGATAGCGTCCCAGACGGGTGTTCTCCCACCCTCAAAGGCTGTTAGGTTCATTCCGTCAGGTCGACGGGAGTCGTCTGTATACAAACAGGTTCGAGAACACAATAGTAGCCAGAAGACCTTAGAACACGGGCCAGCCTTTTATTCAAGGTAGCGCGTCTCGTCCTACGGCCTAAGCTGTGGATGGAGGATAGCGGTGAGATTTTCTGGCCGCAGCTGCACTGATGTTCCTCGACTAGTAGGATCCCAAGGTGAAGACCAACGCAGATCCTGACGAAAAAGTCTTCTAAGAGGGTTCCAACGGGAGCACTTGGAAGAACACTGAGCTATGCACCAGCACCACTAGATGAAACTGCTCGAAGTCGTGCTTTGTCCACCTCGTCTGTTGCTGAACTAAGAGGATTGGCTAGTCATATATCCTTCATCGGCGCGATCCAGCATGCCTGGGGAATCGAGTCCTCAGGAGAGGGTGTTCCAGTGCGTGCTGAGAGACATTCCTTGGATTTTGCTAGGACGGTACGTAATCGTTAGCAGCTAAAGCTGTCATTAACAGCTAGAGAACAGCTAGGGAATCTAGTACCCTTGACGACCTTTGCTAGACACTAGACACTGATGCGACCACCGCGGGGGCTACGACCGCAATGCCTAGGCCTCCTTTTGCCACAAACAGAAGAGCTTGCCTGCAAGCTGCCTCTCGTAAACTTGGGTTAGGTAAGAAAGACTGTGACTTTAACGTGTGGGTGTTCAATTGTTTATAAATATGTATATCTTCGGTTAAGGTAATTTCACAGAGCAGATGGTTTCGTGCTCTCGTGAAGTAGGACTTTAAAAGGAACAGACCCATGTGACCGTCATTCTTCTCGTCATCGAGAAATGGCACGCCTAGTAAGGTGAAGTTGGCTTCATTTGTCCCGACGCAGTCCGTTTGCATAAGGTAATGGTATAGGTCAAGCGCATGCGAGACAACAGCCCTTAGAAGGTGGTCACGTTAAACGCTGTTCAAATCATTCTGAAAATCTATTCTGATTATGACTATGTCTTCTGATTTGGATTGAAGATCGGTTTGTGCGGCATGGATCGCCACTTCCGTGTCACTTCTAATAGCAAAGCTGAGCTAGTCTTGACATATTGCTTTACCAATTCGCGACGCATTCTTCCAGCAGGCAATCTTCGCTGCTATCCTACGAAGTGTAGATGAGTATGCTATAGGGCGGGTCGTGCCATTCTTGTTTTTCTAAGCAAATAACTTCGCTCGACATATGATTGGCAAGAGATTCATTGGTGGCTCTCCTAGCAGTAATATATCAATGAAGTTGGCAGTGCACGGCCAAAGCCTCCGCTCTTTTACACATTGACCGAGAAAGTAAATCTTGAAGAAGCTTTGGTCTAATAAAATCGAGGCTCGTAGCGGAGCTTCTTGAAAAGCTTCCTACGGCGCGGCATATACCTTCTCCTCTCAGAGCCTGCATATGGTCGGACTCGACGCTGAACGTAT
This sequence comes from Dermanyssus gallinae, assembly GCA_003439945.1. Taxonomy (NCBI): domain Eukaryota; kingdom Metazoa; phylum Arthropoda; class Arachnida; order Mesostigmata; family Dermanyssidae; genus Dermanyssus; species Dermanyssus gallinae. The sequence continues at coordinate 192,453 of QVRM01005573.1, read as the reverse complement.
CGCACGAGCTTATGAGCCTAGCAGCGCCCGACACATTGCAATCACTTTCCTCTTCAAGTTTTCCTCAAAAGTGCTAACTTTCCTGCGTTTCTGGTGAGCGACTCGACCATCCAGTCTCTCGAGTCTGAGACATTCTCAAAGTTTCCAAGGTCTGAACGTATCATGTCTGTCAACAAACGCAAGTCCTTCTTTGTAATTTTCTTTAGACGTTTGGAAGGCGAAGTATAACATGACCAAACAGTAGCAACAGCAACGGTAGCAGAGACAACTATTTCGAATTAAGATCGTAAGTCACTACGTCATTTAAAACTTTTAATAGGCATTTGAGCACAATCATTTTTGCTGTTATGGCTATTATACGTATCATCCTTAAATGTTTAAAAATAAACTGCATATGAGATGTTATCTGTGTAAGATGTAGACGTTCAAGTTCTATTGCAGGCTGCCTGTAGGCCTTCGATCCTGGATGCATCTAATTCATGTATGCCAGTAGGCCCCTTGAAGTAAAAGTCTTTTGACATATTGGGGACTCCGATCTATAGCTAGCTGTTGAGGGCACTGCGGGATCTTGCGATATGAAATGATTATCTGACATTATAAGCAGTCTCTGAGTTTTTTTTTCGCCAGGCAACAGGACCAACAGCGGCTGTGGAACCTCTGTTATTACTTTGATACAACGGTTGCAGATACAAATCAGGGCTAACAGCCCTAAATGCATCTGCAACCGAGCCAAGATGTCTAAGAGTAGCTTTAGCCGTATGAGCAGACTTGAGGCTCGACTTGAGAGCAAAAACTCCGTAACGTTAAACGTAGGCAACCATTATTGCTTGACTTCTTATCGCAACATGAACGGCCTTATACTTCTTATCAACTTTGCGGGGAAGAAACGCAGTCTTCGGGATGCTTAGCTGCGGCGTTCGGTCGTTGGCTTCTGACGAGATGCGTCCGGCAACTGAGGCGTAACTTGGGCCTGGCATCGCGGCTTCCGTGGCTACAGCAGCCTAAGGGAGTATTTTCGGCATCTCCAACTCGTCTCCAATGATGGCTGTAGTATGAACCACCCTTAGATGTTGAAGGGTTCGGGCTTCTAGTAAGATGCGACTGCGCTCCCTCTAGTAAATGAGTCTCGGACAATTAGATAACCCTGCTGCGTGAGCACCTTTGCAGCCCACACACCTTGGGGTATTAGTGCACTCAGCCGTCAAGTGATCTGCTCCTCTCCCACATTTACGGAATGCCCGTTGCAACATACACCTAAGGTAAGCCATATGACCCGTGCGTTGGCACTTAAAACATAAAATTAGCTGGCCCGCTTTTAGGTCCACATTGTGCACTTTGTACTCTAAAAATAGCGAAGCGGGTGGCTGCTGATCGAACTACTTCGTGTTAGCGGTTTCCTCGTGTCCCGTTCTCCAGTGTATACATGACACATTTTTATCACATCATACTCAGACAGTTGCGAAAAAATTTCACTTTCTCTGAAAGTCGTGGATGCGTGCGCGGAATCTCAAATTTATGTAAAGTCGCCGTCACCGGTATGTCGCCTATTATTGACACTGCGAGTATTTGCTTGACTGTGTCATTAGTTGGGGCCCACACTACATTACCTTCACCACCACCGCCAGAAATTTTGCATAAAGGAAACGTCTCATGAACAAGCTTGAACATTCTCAATCGAGATTCCTTCGCAAATTCAGCCTTCTCCTGTACATTTGTATGTTTTTCCGTATGATAACCTTGAATGTGCCCATTGAGCCAGCTTTAATGCGCTTTTTCAGTTTCTCCAGCTGCTTCTGTTCGCGCAAAGCGATCAGGTGATTTCTTCTGGACTGTCACGGATCTCTGGTCATTTTGACTGCCATTGTGGTATGAGTTTTTCCTCCGCTTTGCACCAGGAATATATTCATTCTTTGCACTGGAAGCTGAAGCTATATCCAGTGTTAAGGTCCTCTTAGTACCATATGGCACCTTGGTTGTCGTCGGTGTTAATAGCTTATTAAAGTCGATTTATATCTAGACTAGTGGGGGGAAGGTTTCTCCTCAGGGACCGCTGGCATATTTCGGTATGACACGAAGGACTATTCTAATTGCACAATCACAAATGATCAAAATTATTTAAAAATGTGCGACACAGGCTCGCGTTGAACCAGGGATTTCGAGGTGAAATTCGGCGTCTTCCCGCTTCGTCAGCTGCATTGCGCCGTTACTTCACGCTAAAGTAACGAAGCAGAGCAAGACATAAACAAACACTTTCCATGATAACGTTGTAGATCGAACACTACCGCCTGTCAGGCCAACCGGGGTTGAAACCTCGACAGCGCTAACTGGTACACTTTGAAGTGTGCTTTGCGCTTTACTCGAAGCCTCTCAGTTTGCACTGTCACTGTTGCAAGTTTATTTTCAATGTCCCACTTTAACTAGATAAATGAATCGCATCAACAGGAGCAGATGTAGAACAGCTCCGCTTTTCGTCTTTATTTATATATATATGTATATATATATATATATATATATATATATATATATAATAGGACCTAGTTAATGCTTGCTAGTGACGCATGGGCATCATGCATTGAGGAAATCTTCCAGAAGTACAACTGAAGTGTAATGTGATATATTTAATATAGCAAACAACGTTTTTCAATTCAGTCAAAACAATGTCGCCTGTATTGATTATATTTAGATTGCCACCTTAAGGTCATCTAAAGTAGAACTAATGTAGAATTTTAAATATGCATATGTATACATATGCACCTTTTTTTTGTCACAGGGAGCATTATTTACAATAGTACAACTGAAGTGTGATATGATATATTTAATATGGCAAACAACATTTTTCAATTCAGTCAAAACAATGTCGCCTGTATTGATTATATTTAGATTGCCACCTTAAGGTCATCTAAAGTATGCACGCAGAATTTTAAATACGTATATATATATATATATATATATTTATATATATATATATATATATATATATATATATATATATATGCACCTTTATTTTGTCACAGGGGGCATTATTTACAATAGTTACATTTCACAATCCGTTTCCTAGATTCAAACAACAGTCAGTTTACAGTACATGTGTGCCGACATTCCAATCTTCAGCGATTCGAGTTCTCAGTGATCTGGCCACACAACCTCGCCATCACAGTGAAATTACGGGCATTGTTACAGCGTAGTGAGACACTTAAATAAGGCCATCAAACGTCATATATATATATATATATATATATATATATATATATATATATATATATATATATATATATATATATATATATATATATATACAAATTTGATCAAAAAGTTTGTAGCATCGTCTGTCTACAATTTTAAAAAGTCATGCCGACCTCAGCGCACAGCCTAGCTTGGTTTCGGATTGCCTTTGTAGCAGGTGCGCAACGGTAACGTGCAAAGCCTTCCAGACATAATAAAGCAGGACGAAGTATGCATATGAACTAATGTTTATATATATATATATATATATATATCTATATATATACATATAAACATTAGTCCATATGTTTATATATATATATATACATATAAACATTAGTCCATATGCATACTTTGCCATAATTTTGACATCATCTTTTTCCGTACTATACGATGTGAAATAAGCTCATATTCGAATAGTTGTTGCGTCCACCGGGATATTTTGGGAAGCTGGTAATGCTCCCAAGTGGCGTCCGTCTGCAGCTGAAACTAAAAGACAGATGCTCACAGAATATATTTTATGATCTATACTTGATCTTGCTTATGCCTCGACATCGAGCAAACCGCAATAATGGGGCGACGTGAACTTGAATGATGCCGACAAGCTGTGCGCATCTTTGTCAAGGTTCCGAGATGTGCCAAACTATGTTGTCATCTAGTCACAGAAGAAATTCCAGAGCCCTTTCTGTTAGAGAAGCAAGTATTGTCCGAAGAACCATTTCCTATGCGTAGAAGGATTGCTTGATCACACCGAGTACAGATGCATTTGCCCGCTTTCAACGAAAAGGGGAAGGGATATGTGAGAAAATAAAATCTTAGATCTCAGCAAACATCTCGACAAACACGCCACGGTTGAGAAACGTCTCACTAAACAGGCAAACATATATAGATTGAAAGCCGATTGGCAATATTAACGTCACATTTAAAAAAAATTACACACTGATTATATTTCATTTTCAATAGTGGAGCGGTGTTGAAAGCATTCAGAGGCCCACTTGCTATGAGCAATCTTCATCTAGTGCTTCCACACATTAGGTTAAGAGTGGACGCGGGTGATGGACTATGTGACGATGTTTTTTCTTCTACGGGCCTAAAAACATCTTCCCATGTACAAGATATATTTACATTTTGAATAACCTTAGGCAATTTGAAGATGTCCGAGTACACGACAGATTCCAGATACGATTCCTGCGGTTTGCCACCGTGATTCTTGCAGAATGCGGCCGAACTTGTCATAAAAGGGAATAGCCGCCGTTAGCGCGGTCCTAGATTATTTTCATATTAAACAATAAAACAGTGTCTTCGATTCTTCATAGCGACTTCGCTTTAAGGGGTTGCTTCACTGGTTGGTCTGCACCTATTATTTGGTGTGATCATTAGCGGTTGTCAGACAGAGTCAGTTTCTCACTATAAGCATGTATTGATTGTGTCACAGTGCCATTAAAATATGAAAATAGAACATTCCATACGCCATTGTGCTTAGAGAAAAAATTGGCATACTTAATGGAAATTTCTTTATGTTGACGTGACTCGTGGAGCACTCATTTGGCAACTTGTCCCGTTCAAATGAAATCAAAATATTTATTGATTAACGCCCCTATATACCCAAATGTTGATAGTAGATATCAAAATTGGCATTCAACTAGGTTTTTTATTTATTTCTGAGGCGCAATATTGAATTTAACGACAAAAGCACGCTGTTCAGTGCCAAGCGCAGTGCTACAGCAGCTGGTCTTAACAGGAGCGGTAGCGGGAGCGGCAACAGCACCGCCACTACCCTCGAAGAAAATGAGCCGATGGATGACAACACGCCGACGGCAAAGGGGATGAGACAGCGGCCACATCATCGTTAACGGAGACTACCACAGAAGCGAAAAAAGACGAGAAAGACAATGATGGTTTTGAATGACCGTTCAACGGAGAAGGAGGAGGAGGAGCGGCAAACCAAAGCATCGCATGCAGAAAAGCAGCCCAGCTCCTGATGGAGTGGGAGATCTCGAAGTGTATGCTGGGCCAGGCAGGTTCAGCGCGCTGAGAGTAGCACGGCTGGCGGCCAAAACGTCAACTTTCAACCTAGACACATGGCTCGTTAACGGGGACATTTCTGTAACGGCGGTATTTCAAATGCGGACGCAGGGGAACCGTGCCGTGTTCTGTGTAGTGCTGAGCGACGGCGAGTGCGCAAAGTGCCGCAAGAGTGAATTCTGGCCCAAAGGAATCCTGTGTTCTCGTTGGGTTGGTGGTGCTCCCTACGAGAACATGTTTTGTTGTCAATGACGAAATTAAAAACTTTGATGTTCTCGAGGTAGCTGCAAGAATGCACCTATTGGTATCAACCGTTGCAAATATTCGAGGTAATTTTGTATCCGATCTAGACAAAACAGTGACGACGACCCGTATGAATAAACATCTAATATCACATTTCATCAGCCCTCTCAAGATACCCAAAGTACAACCACTCATGCGTCATGCATAATAACTGTGTCACAGATTGACTACCCCAAAGTCTTTTGTGATGCGACATGAACTCACGGAACAACAGTAATAGACTCTATAAATCGAGAGCAAAAACTGAGATTGTTGAAGAGTTCCCTAATGCCCTAATGACGCCCTCTCAGCCCCACGTTACCTCAGATCTAGACCGGCTAAGCTCCCAAGCTACGTCCCCAACTCTAAAAATCTATTTTAAACATAATCTATTATTATCTAGCCTTAATAATTATAATTTTCTGTTCTTTTTGTGTATTATGATAATTATTTAGTAAATCGCTACTATTTAGCGCCGCATTGCGTACGAAAAGGAGAGCTTGCGATTCTCTAAATTTGTACACCGCTTCGTTCACATCATCTGTATTACTGAGACGTGGACTACCGACAACCTGTCGTCGGCCAAACTCTCTTTTGGTGGTCGCAGCTCGGTCTTTCGGAAGGACCGGGTTGGACGAATCATGGGCGACGTCTGCATACCTGTGAATCTTGATCTAACCTGCTGCGAGGTGAACATGCCTCAGTCAACTGCCGAAGTCTTTACTGTTAACGTTATGTGAGACTCAACATCGCGTCGCCGAGTGATCTGACCATATTTTGTCCCCAACTAGATCGACGGTTGATCTTAGGCAGCGTATGGTATTACTCCGTGAAGGTCTGGAACAAGTTGTCCAGATCGATTGCCCTGATTCTGCTGGGAGATATGAAATTTCCGTCTGTTGACTGGAAACCGCTAACTCTCCCTGGACCGCTGGATTGCAAGAAGCATCTGTTTACCATTTGTTTACGGCGTTCTGCATTGAATCTGCACTTACTCTTACAACTTGTCATCTGCCCAGCTCGTCTAAGAACTGGCACGGTTATAAATCTTATCCCTACTGGCAACGAGTGTATGGTGGCCACTATCGATGTTCGGCCCTCGCCTGTTAACTCTTATTACATGACCTTCTATTTTGAACTGGTCTTAGGCAAGCCGTCCATGCCCCTGCAACCAAGAGTTAACTACATGAAGGCCAATTGCTATATCGTCTCATATCGTCGTCGACGAGTACATTGTTCGACTCTCCGCTCGTCTAAGCCGTAATTTGTCTGGACTGTCTGAGGAATCGAGCTTAGGCCTGTCTCACCGCGCATCATCTCGTTTACGCCGTTTAGAAGAAATTACGTTAAGCGTTTCTTCCGCTACGCCAAGAAGCGGCCACATCTTCAGGCAGAGGTTGCCTCCTTTATATGTGGCGATCACATAGCTGTGGAAGATGCTGATAAATCAGAAGTTACGTCATCGAAACTGTATACATACAGACTGACAGCTCAAGCTTCGTAGCGACTAATTAAACTAATGCATGCCTAAATGACGTCGTATTGACCCCGGAGCTTGTCTATATGAAGCTGCGTAAAACAAAAAGGGACTGCAGTCTGACGTCCGACGGGTTCTCGCCAAGTTTCTTTTGCAAGTTGGCTTCGCAGAACCTCTGACAATGTCACCCAGAAAACTACCGACCGGTAGCCCAGGGCTCTATACCGTGCCTTTTCATAAAAAAAAATTCTCGTCGATGGTATTTATAACTACCTTGATTTGTCTGAACTTCTGTACACACATCAACATGGGTTTAGAAAAGGGCGCTCCACTGGAACTCCACCCTTCTAGGTCTGTCATGATTGGGCTATCGCGCGTAACAGAGCTATCTCCATACACACGTCTTCTTTGATTTCTCGCGAGCATTGGACACGGCAAATTATAGGATCCTTTTATCTAAAATGGCGGTGCTTGGAATTGACCTTCGGGTCCTGACTTGATGCCACTCATATCACACAGATCGCAGCTTTGACGTAAAGATCAGTGACTTCATCTCGGAGCGAGGTCCCCCATGCCCTTTTAGGGTTCCCCAGCGCTCCTGCTTAGGCCCCCACTTAAATATATATATATATATATATGCGGACGATCAAAAATATATTACTAGATCAGGGAAAATTGCCTGTAGATTCAAGCAGCCGTTCCCTTGTATGGGCTAAATGATATGGCGCGCGGCTCTGAAAACAGCTCCCGACAACTCCACGTATCGGCTAAAGAATTTCCCTATACCCGAGGTAACGTACAAGGACCTACGAGTTACGCTCGAAAGGCATATGAAGTTTACACATATTGCTGATTCAGCAAAAGCTGCTTCTCGACTGAGCAATCGTATACTGAGAGTATTCCTATCACTAGATGCCTCCAAATCCCTGCGCCTTCATAAAGCCCTCGACGTGCCAAAATGGTCATACTGTACTCGCGTGTGGGTACCTTTTTACAACAAGGATTTATGCATGCTGCAGCATATTTAGGACACGTTTTTAAAAAGCGTCTCAAGAAGGTGCAATTTGACGCGTGACAGAGTCGCACTCCCATACGTACTACCACGCACAATCAAACAGCTTACGGAGTCACGGTTTCATCAACCGCCTGAGACTACCACTGTAGCAGTCGTTAACCACTCATAACCTTTTACTTTTAGAGATTAATAGCCTGGAGGCAGGCCGTGATGTGGATAGTTGTTGTTAACTGTTTGAGAGAATTATGCTAGCGAAGGCAAAGGTAGCGAGCTTATGCCAAGCGAAGGCAAAGGCGCCACCCCAGCTGCTAGCCAGACGCAGGCTTGACTACTTTAAAAGTAGAAAAGCTTGTATAAAGCTATCTTATGACCACTGACGTGAATACGCTAGACCGGAGGAAATAGAAAAACGGAAGTTCTCAGTATACGTTGTGCGACCTTGCAGGGGGGCGAACCTCCTGCTCAGCGACGAACAGCTAACGAGTCTCCTGACCGGACTTCTATATAACTGCGAGACAGTACCCCTAGCTTCAGTGAATGAGCGCCCGCTCACATTGGAGCAAGATACTACGAATGTGTCTATTGAGGTAGAAGAAGTAAGTCAGGTCCTGCGCTTTCTTCCGTGAGGCAAGAGCGCAGGGCCAGACCAGATGTACTGTGAGTATTGAGTGCAGTCGACCGGGTCTTTGCCGAAGCAATCCGGCTTCCGGAGAGGTGGGAAAGCGTGGTGCAATATATGTTCTTTAGTCAGAGATAGAGTAAGCTGTGGCCAAACTCGGAGGCCATTTGTATGCAGTCTTTATAGACTGCGTCAAAGCTTTCGTCAAGGTACCTTTAAATCTCCTAGTAAATTTATTCCGACACGCAGAGCCTGGTGACACTCTTCTGAAAGTAACTTAGTGCTAATAATGAGGACAGCTAACAAGGTGAGAAGAAAGTGTTGCACGTAAGACAAAATAAGGTTACCCCGCAAAACGACCCATTGAGCTGCGTCTCCTTCACTCTTCTCTCTCTGCCAATTTTGTAAGTTAGATTCAACAGGAGTTCCAGAAGGCCATAGTTGTGATGTACGCAGATGACATAGTAGTCGCTCATCACGGCCTGAGTGCCATTTAGCGCATCACTTAACTGGCAGAGGTGCTCCTTGTCTCAAGGGAGCTGGGAATAAACGCTATGAAGACCAAGGCTGTGACATTCAGAGGAGGGGGTCGATTGGCTACTAAAGTAATTTTACGTTGCGGCGGCCAATCCATGGAACTCGTAAACTCTTTCTGGTAAATTCTAGAGGCTTCATTATGCTGGGACGACCTTCACTGTTCACGTCGTCGAGACAGTGCACACAGCCCTAATCCCTCTTTATGGAGATTTAGCCGACGTCCGGCGACTGTCCGTCCCGACAGCAGTGGCACTCTTCTACCTCAAAATTGTTTCAAGGCTGATGTATGGTCTTGGCAAAGTATGGGAACACCTCACTCGATCAAACTTTGGTTTTCTACTCATACATAGTCCCTGGCTATCATCACCTGGTCTGTTCGAATACAGACTTTTACGAGGAGTACACGGAGTAGCTGACAACAATTTAAGTATCTATTTTATACGCATACTCAATATGAGTAGATTAAATATGATGATGAATAAAATTCAAGATGTTTATGCTCAATTTTTTACAAGCTGCTTACAATGATTTCAACACCCCTTTTTTAATAAAGGAGACTTTGTATTGTAATGCCTCGTGACTGTGCAAGTTCTTAACCACTGTTTGTACTGCTGACATTTTCAGAATATGCATATACAACATATTCTATATATGTCTATGCTAACGGGAACGAATGCCGTTTCCGAGACCTAATGAACACGCGTAATGTTATCAACAATACTGAAAGGTGATGATATATATATATATATATATATATATATATATATATATATATATATATATATATATAAATAGCGCAAAAGAACCAATAAATTGCGGGCACCACCATTGTTCCGCCAGACACCCCGGATAGGCGTCCTTAATTAAGGGTCTACTGCGGCGTGTTTCTTCTGAAGTACTGCTTTTCAGCCACGAAACGAACACACTTGCTCAGAGGTTTCAACTTGTTGTCATAGGCTGTCCCAGGCTGGCCATTGAGGTAGTGGATCTGCGTATTACTTCTGATCTCATACGGCTTACCGGTCGTGTCCCACCAAGGTCGCCGTGGTGATATGTATCCGCTGGCTCATCATGTACGCGCCCTGAGTGTAGGCCGACGAGCACGTCGCTTTGTTTTAAATGACAGCCTTTGTCGGGCATTGAGATCCGATTTTTCATGTGCTGTGCAAGTCCCGGGTCTAACTAGGAATGACGGAAAAACCCTGACGATCTCAATATGACTTCTTGGTGTGTGGCCGCATGCTTGTTTGAGACGCGCAACTGTGACTTACTGATTGGGATGCACATATGCTCGGTGCAAGTGCCGATCGAGCAGGTCATGCTTCCAGATTGGTAGAGGCTAACAAGTGCAGGATACACTAATAGACAATACCACGCCCAGGCTGATTCAGCGAGTGGGTACGAGTCTTAACCTTTAGACTGGAGACTCGATATCATCCGAACTCTTGCGTCAGAGGCTGTCGCTCGACATCCAGAGAGAAACTGCAGCATCTGTTTAGGGCACATTCATGAAGTGGACTAATAATGGGGTAGAAACCCTGTCACTAGACGTAAGCGCAGAGACGTTGTTTACTCCAAAGTGCTAACAAAAAAAAATATATATATATATATGTATACTACAATCGCGCGCATCTTCAATGTTCTACAATGTGAAAATCCTTCGAATTCCCATACGGCGTGTGCTGTTTTCTGTGTCCGCGAATAAAAACCGGACTTAACTACGATTGCATTATTGCAAATAACGTGGGCAGTGTTCGGGATTTTATCTTCCATAATGGTTTAAATTAATACTGCCGTGTGAGGTTAATAATAAGTGTAAATACAGCTCTGTTTAGAGCTGTTAGATGACCGGACGGCCAATATAAGTCGGTGTCGTGTGTTTGTACTGGAAGTTCGCATTTCCTAATTACTATGCCAACAAACTAGTCAGGCCCTATTCCGATATATATATATATATATATATATATATATATATATATATATATATATATATATATATATATCCCAGAGATATTTAGAAAGCGACAAATAGAGTTGTAGAGCTTGTTAAGGCAAATATTTTTCCGATGTAACATAGTCTCTGAGAAGTCTTGTTTTGGAGTGAGAAATTACTACAATTTGTGTTACTGGTGTTTTTGCCCGACATAGGAGTACAAAATGCGCAATTGCGAGACAACCAGCCCTCCTATACAGAAACTAATCGGCGGTTGTCGAGATTAAGTGCATGCATAAATGACGTAGAGTGCTTTATCTGATGCAGTAGGTCATTTATGCATGCACCCAATCTCGATTACTCCGCAATCACGGCTCGCATTGTCATGTATTTGGTACCAAATGATCGGCATGAAGTGCGCATTTGCCTAATTGTGTTCGTTTTGAGCGCTGTTATTGGTCGTAGGGTTATAATTTTGAGATATTGCACGTGAAGGCTAAAAAAGGAAATTCATTTTGTGCGAATTGTTTTCTAAACGACCGTGCCGCATCTTGTGGGCGATATTATATGTTTTTCTAAAGAAGCAGAATTTTCTCACGAATACCAGTTGTCTCGTAATTGCACATTTTATGCTCCTTTGTCGGGCAACATTACCAGTGTCACGGATTTTAGTAATATGAGTCTCGCTCCAAAATAAGACTTTTGAGATACCATGTTGTATTGTCTTGCAATAGCACATTTTGTACTCCTATATCGGGCAAAAACCACCAGTGTCACAAATTGTAGTAATTTCACTCTCACTCCAAAACAAGACTTCTCAGAGACCATGTTCCATTGGAAAAAATATTTGCCTTAACGAGCTCGACAATTCCATATGTCGCTTTATAAATATTTCTGGGAGACCCTGTATATATATATATATATATCGTAGCAATTGGATTGCTGCAGACGTCTAAAATGGCTTCCTCGCAAGATGTGTATATATCATGTTGACCGTAGATGTGTACACCTATATATATATATATATATATATATATATATATATATAATAGCTCGACGTGTTTCCGTCCGAGCTAGTCGGCAGTCAGCTGGCCGATGACCAGTTTCGTGCCACCAGTGGTCTCAGACTTGACATTGCCGTGTTTGAGAGGGAGGAAATCCCGTGTGGTGGAGAGGTGGATAAACGCGGCCTGCACAGTTGCACTAAGCTGGCTGGGCTTACGCAGGGTCGCCATGCTGCCATCAATGACATCCTCAGGTGCGCTTTTAGACAAGCCGGCTGTCGCGTCACGCTGGAGCCTGGTGGATTGCAGAGGGACGACAAGCGTCGGCCGGATGGCCTTACCAGGCGAGAGTGAGACCATAACCGGCCTCTGGCTTGAGACGTCACTGTCTCGGACACGTACGCCCTCGGATATCGTGCACTAGCCAGCGCGGGCGTCGGCCACATCATTCACCAACGGGAGATGCACAAACGGTGCCTATACGCGCATCTTCTTGAGGACCATGTGGTAATGGCGTTTGGTCTCGAGTCATCTGGCGTTTGGGGCAAGGATGCACTCAAACGTACGAAAGAGCTTGGGAAGAAGATCTTTGAGGCTACAGCGGAGCCAAGATCGACCGCGTTCTTCCGACAGAGGGTGTCATTGGAGGTTCAGAGAGGCAACGCCAAGATGATGTTGAGTGGTCAGCAACACTCGAGCAATAACAATGATGTTATATAAGTAATATATTAGTAATTGTGATGCATGTACATAATGATAATAATAAAACCCTGTTTCAAAAAGAAAATATATTATTATTATTATTATTATTATTGTCATCATCATCATCATCATCTGTAACGCGCATCATCTGATGCCGCCGGTTCCGTCCGAGTTCGTCGGCAGTAAGCTGGCCGACGACCAGTTCTGTGTCGCCAGTGGCCTCAGACTTTGCATTTCCATGTTTGAGAGAGGGAGGAATGTCCATGCGGTGAAACAGTGGATGAGCGTGGCCTTACGCAAGGCCACCATGATGCCATTAATGACATCCTCGGGCGCGCTTTCAGACAAGCCGGCTACCGCGTCGCACTGGAGCCTGGTGAACTGCAGAGGGATGGATGAGGTGTCGACCGGATGGCCTTACCAGCCGGGACTGGGACCGTAACCGGCCGCTGGCGTGGGACGTCGCTGTCTCCGACACGTACGCCTCGACTATCGTGCTCTAGCCAGCGCGGGTGTCGGTCACATCGTTCACCAACGAAAGATGCACAAACGGCGCCCATACGCGCATCTTCTTGAGAACCACGCTGTTATGATGTTCTGCCTTGAGACATCGGGCGTTTTGAGGCAAGGATGCACTCAAACTGACAAAAAACGCATGGAAAAAAGCCTCTTTGAGACCACAGCGGTGCCAAGATCGACCGCGTTTCTCCAACTGAGGGTGTCATTGGAGCTACAGAGAGGCAATGCCAAGATGATGTTGAGTGGTCACCGACACTCGAGCAATAATAATATATGCATTATTGCAGGTGTTACATTATTAATATATTAGTAATTGTGATACATGTACATAATGATAATAAAAACCCTTGTTCAAAGAAATATTATTATTATACATCGCCAAGGCATTGTATCTGCTCTATTTACTGACATAATGTCTGTATGGCAAATCCTGCATAAAAGTTACAGCTTCTCCCTCACGTGCGGCGTGCTGATTTGTTCGACAAATCAGAGTATGTTGCCGAGTAGTACGTATACCTACTCTTCGAATGCGTCGACTGATTGTCTAAATATTGGTTAAGAATCAACCCTGTAGAAGCTGCTTAGCGGCAAAGTGCACAGATAGGCCATAATTTCAGCAGAACAAATCTACAAAAAGTACGCTGGAATTAAACGTGCACCGATAACGTACATTTGGGATTAACAGCGAGTATGTGTGTGTATATATATATATATATATATATATATATATATATATATATATATATATATATATATATATATATATATATATGTATATACAGGGTGTTACGTAAAAAGTTGTACTTCTTTCGAGGTTTGATAGAGCTCGGCAAGAAAATAATTTTTCCCAATGGGCGGAAGCCAAGAAAACGTTTTGTTTAGGAGTGAGGATGAAATTTAGAAAAGTCGTTATTCTGCCTTATTTTCTCCTACATAGTTGTACAAAATCTACGTTTGCGGGAGAACCAGTCAACGCATGAAGCAACCGATCATACCAGTGTGTTCGGCGGAAAATTTTGCATAACCTAAATAACACCTAACGCAAGCTAGCAAAAAGCAAATAGGTGGAATAAAAAAAATCATAAAAAGTCGATTTGTTGTTATAACTTACGTTGAAACTTTCACGTGCAAAATCTAAAAATTTTGCCATTGCGCACAAATGACGAACACTCTCTGACGATAGCAAATTTAATGCCCGTCATTTTCGTACCAAAGTGATGGTGCTGCGTTACGTAGTTGCTGAGAAACTAGTTTTTTTCGACAGCCATATCAAAAGCAAAGGCATGCATACTTCCTAGCATCTTGACCTGCTTTACCACAGAAACCACTTGTGCACGTCCAGAAACACACCAGCATTTATTTATTATAAGAAGTGCTCGAAGTTCCGTCCGCCTACCACTAAACACGTTCTGTAGCGATTGCACAGGCTCTCTTGCACTCGTGTAAATATGTTAGGCATTGCCCTAACGGCGTCAGCAGCGTTGAATATACGGTCAACCAGATCTTCACGCGATTCAACGGGGGTTTCGTAGACAACACTCTTTAGGTAGCCCCACAAAAAAAAGTCGAGGCTTGTTAAATCGGGGGAGCGAGGTGGCCAAGCTATAGACCCGCCTCGGCCGATCCACCGATTCTTGAATGCTTCGTTTAGGTATTCTCGAACCGTAGGAGAGTTGTGTGGCGGCATTTTCAAACGAAAGCTTTCCAGGATGCCTTCTAACAACTGGGTAACGTATGAATCAAAAACGCGCAATACGCAGCTGCATCTAATCTGGCGGAAACAAACACACCAGCATTTGTTTACGCTGAGCAGCCGGCTTTGTTTCGAAATTATTCGCCGTTCGCACAAGCTTCTATCGGAAATTTGCGCGGGCTTTGATTCGGAATTCGTCATTCGAGACGCCAAAACACCATAAGAAAAACCGCCAACGCCAAAAGCTATAAAACGAAGTGTCAGGTCTGCCTATCGCGCATTTTTGATTTATACGTTACCCCAGCTTTTGGAAAGCGTCCCGGAAAGCGTTCGTCTAAGAATGTGGTTCCAGCATGATGGTGCGCCGCCACACAACTCTGCTACGGTTCGAGAATACCTAAACGAAGCATTCAAGAATCGGTGGATCGGCCGAGGCGGGTCTATAGCTTGGCCACCTCGCTCCCCCGATTTAACAAGCCTCGACTTTTTTTTGTGGGGCTACCTAAAGAGTGTTGTCTACGAAAACGGGGGGTTGAATCGCGTGAAAATCTGGTTGACCGTATATTCAACGCTGCTGACGCCGTTAGGGCAATGCCTAACATATTTACACGAGTGCAAGAGAGCCTGTGCAATCGCTACAGAACGTGTTTAGTGGTAGGCGGACGGAACTTCGAGCACTTCTTATAATAAATAAATGCTGGTGTGTTTCTGGACGTGCGCAAGTGGTTTCTGTGGTAAAGCAGGTCAAGATGCTAGGAAGTATGCATGCCTTTGCTTTTGATATGGCTGTCGAAAAAGCCTAGTTTCTCAGCAACTACGTAACGCAGCACCATCACTTTGGTACGAAAATGACGGGCATTAAATTTGCTATCGTCAGAGAGTGTTCGTCATTTGTGCGCAATGGCAAATTTTTTAGATTTTGCACGTGAAAGCTTCAACGTAAGTTATAACAACAAATCGACTTTTTATGATTTTTTTTATTCCACCTATTTGCTTTTTGCTAGCTTGCGTTAGGTGTCATTTAGGTTATGCAAAATTTTCCGCCGAACACACTGGTATGATCGGTTGCTTCATGCGTTGACTGGTTCTCCCGCAAACGTAGATTTTGTACAACTATGTAGGAGAAAATAAGGCAGAATAACGACTTTTCTAAATTTCATCCTCACTCCTAAACAAAACGTTTTCTTGGCTTCCGCCCATTGGGAAAAATTATTTTCTTGCCGAGCTCTATCAAACCTCGAAAGAAGTACAACTTTTTACGTAACACCCTGTATATTGAAACGTATCCACCACGAACAACAGCATCCTTGCTGCTGCAAGCAGGCACCTTTGCCGAAGCACACAAGATCTAGCCGCAATAAATCTAGAGGTCGTAGCGGGCCAGACAACTGCAATGACAAGCTGTCAATGTGGAACAAAATTATATTGCCTTTACATTACTGGTTCATTGGTACGCACAGTTCTGGGCAAGTGGTATAACCGATACGGCCGCCACTCAAACGTGGCGGAGAGAATAAAGTCAAAGAACATCATATCCGAGGCCCCCGTATGACTTACGAACGAAGTGAAAGCCAAGACACAGGGAGAACGGATAACAAGCGTGACTCAGCGCAACAACATCATTGTGATCGGGCCACTTCTGGAGGAACAGATATCAAGGCTTATCGAAGATACGTTAATTATAGATTTCCAACTGACAGTACCGCAGTATATAATAAGCAGGCACGATACGTACTCTTAACTTACGCATGTAATCAATGATCCATTCTACAACGTTTCATTTAGAAGTTACATTCAAACATAGTACGCATGCCCCATGATCTATTTATTATGGCGGCGGTTATTATCAGTCACAAACAAAAGTATGGTGGACAGCTGCTGTCTACTTGTCACTGCACAAACATATTCTGGCCATCAATCGCACATGTTTATTGACGTTATCTGTAGACATGTGTTTTACTTACATGTGTATCTGCACTTTTGTAGCATGTTCCCTCTAAACAGGCAAATGTATGAGGCAACTCATTGCGACACAATTTTTCGATGCGCATTTGTTTATAAATAACTCAGAATAAATTAGTAATAGTACGTATACACATTTCGATTCTAGGGTGCAAGATAAGCGTTTGTTACTAGGCTTACGCTTTCGATGCTGCCGGTAGAAACAAAAAATTGCTATTGTTGTTAGAGACACCGCGCGTAATGTGCCATGGCACCAATTGGCCTTGTCTTAATTATCCTATGTGATGCGTTGCTTTGGTTTTATACTAACCAAGCATTTATATGTATATATATATATATACATTTATATGTATATATATATATATATATATATATATACGGTGGTACAATAGTACAGCAATCCATGTATCATCCAGCCATTCCCCGATGTTTAAAACGGCCCAAGCGTCATAATTGCTTGTGGTCAAGGGTTCAAAGCGTTCACCGTGTGTGTAATGTCGTCACCTGTCAAATGTGTATTACAATTCACGATAAAAATAGTTCATTCGTATCGACCGTAAAAGGCCGGTCTGTCCTTGATCAATCTGGCGCATCAAACCACTACGAAAGCAATCGAATCAACGCATTGCAGTACTATCGCACATAATTTCAGACTTGCGGACAAATCTTCGCCACTGAGGCAGCCGCATTGAGCATAGACCTTGATAGTGAAGACGCGTAATTTCACGAAAATTGGCCCTTGTAGGTGATATCTTAATTGTAAAAAAAATTAGGTAACTAGTAGGTAGAAATTGACTTATTAAGGCCCAACTACTCAAAAGAAGAACATTTTTGTTGACCACACACGATTGCACCTACCAGGATCTGCTGAATACAGCGAATATCACCACACAACAAGCGACAGACCTTTCTAAATGAACGAATTATTTATTATTCTGAGATTAAAATTACAATTAATTAAATTAAAGTTACAATAAATTAAAAAATCGAAAAGTGTTTGTCACCTACTTCCGAAATGTATTCATCTTCGTTAGGCTTCGTTTGGCTTGCCACATTTGTTCATATTTTTGCTTCTAGGTACAAACGCTCGCATTTATGCTCAATTTGAGGCCAGAGTAAGCACTTAAGCGCAAATTTTCTAATCCAACCGCCCCTATTAGAATCAATGGTCAAAACAAATGTAGGCTTTAAAGACAAAGAGCCATCGGTGAGGTGTGTTTTGCCCGTTAATCATCGCTTAGTTTCGCCATATATTGGGAAGATTTGATTAACCCTTTGAAAGTATCAAATGTATTTTATAAGAAGGAAAACATCGGTAGAACAATAGCGAGCCTACAACTTCCCATTCAATGGCCGTTAAACAGTTTACCGAACCACTGGCTATAATTTATGACCGGGTGGTAATATGTCAGATTCATTGCGTTAATTGAGGCTACTTAATTGAGGTTTTAGCCAGAATTTTTCAGATAGGCAGGGTTCGCAAGCTCAATCGCGCAGTGGTTTGCGTAAATTCAGTGTTCCTGTTTCCACAGCTTTGCCTTTGGACTTTCCCTTTCGGAACCGATGTTTAGTTAACGGACAGCCATGATGGGACGGCATATGTTGAGATAGCCTACTTTAGCCAGTTGTTCGATGTACAAGAATATCATATATAAATTGTTGATTATCATTCTAAGCAAGGTCACCAAAAACGTCTAAGAAATGCCAATGCGCTATTACTTAAATCGGATAAAGATGTAATTTGTTTATATTTGACGTGCCGCGGCTGTTTAAGCGGACTCTCGGAAAGACAGAAATACCGGAAACCTTGTCAAAGTCATGCACATGGTTTGAGCGTAACCTTCTAACTGTCTACATATATATATATATATATATATATATATATATATATATATATATATATATATATATGTAGACAGTTAGTATACATTTTTATCATTGTACATACATTGTTATTGCATATCTTGTTGCAATCGCTTCTGAAAGATGTTAAGTTCCGTGCAATATTGTACATGATATTTAACAATGTAGCCATGCAAAGTGCTTGCAAGACAGAATATTTCTTTATTTAACATGTTCGATTTATGCATTCATGTTGTAGATCATCATTTTAAACCTTTAAATGTAGTACGTTTCAAGAGGGACTGCATAGGGTCATATATGTCGACGGTAGATGCTGCTATCATCTACACGAAGTCTACACTAGTGCGTCATCGTATTTCGTGAACATTTTCTCTGAGCAGATCAACACGTGAAACTCGTGAATCAGTATTGAGGTGCCGGTTTTCTGTAGTTAGACCGCTTTCAAGCGTCTATTGTAACGCCTTAGGTTTCGCAGAATGATGCATCCACTTTCGCAAGTTTAGTCTTGCAGCTGGCTAGGTGAGACTCAAACGCCGCAGTCCACGGGAGATCGTACCTCCCCCCCTAGAACTTCGACGACTAGTGGCCTCTCCGCTAATAGACAACATATAACATACAGAGGTGCGATGCAATGGTCGAATCTCTCAGAAGCAGCTGTGATAGTTGTGCGGAGACATTGTTTTCCTTGGAGCTGCGGTATGCTCAAATTTATGCGTGTTTTGTAATTCCCGACAAGCCTCTCTCATTCTAGCGTGGCGTGTTTTGTGTAGTGGCAGCTGCGTAATCGTAATCCAGTTACAACGGTACCCGCTCATACGAAGCACATTTGCGCCAAGTGCAGGCTATTCAAGTGGACATTATTAGGGTGCGCCATCATCACGACGTACAACGTCTTCCTTGGCTGTATATATATATAGTCATGGCTATTACTACCTGGTATGTTCAAACGATACATTTCACGAGGAGTGCGAATTGCGCACCTGCCGGTTCTGCCTGCAGAGATGTGCCAAGTACCATGCAGTGGAATCCACAGCGCTGGATCAAAAAACGTTGCACTACTTCTTTCGCCGGCAGCGTGAAGAAGATAAAGCGTCATAAAG